>CAWUFW010019376.1:0-188280 GCA_963921515.1 Calotriton arnoldi
AAGACATGTTCTAATGCAAGACATGTTCTAATCCACCTTAAGTCACTAGCACCAGCAAGTCCGAAACACCACGTGGATTTCCCTACCAAACTGGATCGACGCCTGCACCAACACCATCAAGAAAATAGCAGCATTGGTCATCAAAGATTTCACCATGCCCGGGGTGCTAGAGAGCCCGATACCAGGGTGGCTGTTCTGTAGCGCAGCTCTGATGGTGGGACAGATAATCCGGCACTAATCCATCTTCCCAGTCATTACTACATCCTCAAATCAGTGTGGATCTGTCCAGGGAGACTGCAGCCCCAAGCAATGTGAATTTCACTGCCATCAGCCCCGAGATGAATGACTTACTGGCAGAAAACTGAAGCAGGGGAGCTGTGGCCTCACCTGGAGGCGGGACGCAGTGACGCAGCAGACATAGCTCGCAGCGAAGAGTGAAGCTGCCGCCCGGAGCCCACCCAGAAAACATGTGACCATCTGAGAGAGGAGATGAACCCTTGTGACTTAATTAGCGGCTGTGGGGACGCAGCTACCACCACTCGCGCTCCAGGAACTTGCAGGTACGAGCGCCAAGGCTTCCTCGCGAGATAGACCGGATGGCCGGCCCTGCACCAACCGTGGTGCAGGTGCATTAGCGTAACCCCAGACCTAGATTAGGCCTTCCAGCAAACATTGCGGCGGGTTCTGGATTACCCCCCTGAGTCCCGTTCCAACTGCCTACACAACCCGAGAAGACACCAAGCTGCAATTATGCCCTGAGACAGGCGAGGCACCCCATGTGCAAGCGCTGCAAGCCACATGGCAGCGGACCACCGAGGGCATGACAGTGGCAGCCGGCGTCCCCCATCACTGCTAACAGGAACAGCAGGTAAGAGCGCCTGAGACATGCCCCTGCTGCACTGCGACCTCACATCTAGGGCACTAATGGTCCACACTAGGAAACAGAGGCACCCCCCTAAAGAAGTAGTACCTTTGCAGTCTCATACAGAAGAAAGCCCACAGCAAATTCGGAAGGGACTGCATCGACTCTGGGCAGAAGTCCCCCTGCACAGGGAATGTCAGATTCTGTCACAGCGCTCTCTTAACTGGCCGGCACAGATCACTCAGCACGCCGCGCCCCTGCGCTCAAAAAACCATGTCTATACCCGGCTCTTTAAAACAGCAACCAACACGCTTCCTGCACTAAGTATAGCCCTGGACTGAGGGACAGTTGAGAGATATACATCGGGAGCACTCTAGGTGGGTGCTGCTCAGAGGCATATTGTCCCTAAGTGGGATAGGCCTATCAGGCTTAAACAACAGATGCACTTCAACCATTAGACAGCTGACCAGTCGCAAAAAGGGAATCAGGCACAGTAGGTGCCACCCTAGTCGCAATCTGAAATGCGCACCTGCAGAAGACGCCACCACTGCGACAAGCGCGCGACCCAGTGGTACAGTAGTACAGTATACCTGAAGAATGGGGAAAACGAACACTAAACAACAAAAGCTGGTTTTGGAGCAGCAGAAACCTACTCGAGGGCCCCCAGCCATGGAGGACACCCAACTGGAGGCAGCGCCAACTGGCGCAACCCCTCCTGAACCTGAAAAACAAGAAATGTTCAGAGACTTGAAACAATCCCTCACTGCTATCAACAACAAAATTGACTCTCTATCAGACAGGTTCGACCGCCTAAAGGAAAAGGTGATGGAACATGGAGAACACCTCGAACAGGTGGAACAGCGCACCTCCGTGCTAGAAGACGAAGGCGTGGCCACCCGTGAAAAGCTCCTCAGCATAGAGAAGGTACTCAAGGTGATCAGGAATAAAAACAAAGATTTGGAAGCAAGGTCGCGGCAAAACAAACTACGCATTGTAGGGGGGCCAGAGTCCACTGCAATTACCCAAATGGAGAATTATGTGGAGGAAATGCTGCGGGCCCTCTTTGGAGAGTCGCTATCACCCGTGTGCATTGTGGAGCACGCTCATCGATCCCTTGGCCCTCATCCCCCTCTGTGCGCGCCAGCAAGGCCCATAATTGCGCGCCACTTCAGCTATCGAGATAGTGACACAGTGTTACACCTTGCCAGAGACATGCAAAATGTTGTACACCAAGGAAACCCGATCTCCTTCTACCCAGACTTCACCTTGGCAGTACAAGCAGCCAGAAGATACTTTTGCCAATCAACCGCACCTTGCAACAGCTGGAAGTTAAATATTCCCTACCCTACCCAGCAAAACTTCAAGTATTCCACTCTGGAAAGACCACTTACTTCACGGATCACAAAAACATGGCACGCTTCGTAAAGGACTTGTGTCTGGCCAAGAAGACTGACCGGTCCAGAAAAGACACAGAAAAAGAAAACCGTACCAGTGACAATGATTAGACACGCACTGCAATGCTGAACTAGCAGGAGACTGTAGTTAACGATCCAGCGGAAAGAGTCAGTCCTGCTCCAAGAGACAATGACTCTCCTCACTTTACCTCTAATTAATAATTCTGCTGCCGATGTTTTTTGTTCACTCAATACACACTAAGAGTGGATACTCACACCTGCAACCCTGTCCCGCTACCCGGCCCCTGCGGGCAGACACGTTCGGCTCCTAGACTTTCCCCCCGGGATGTTTCCCTTACACTGCATAATGACACACTCATGTTGGGGATGTGGTTTGACTGGGTTTCATGCTCAGCCTGATTGGGGGCTGGAGTGGGTGGGTGTGGGCCCTTTTGGGGATGTTTTAAGATTGCAACTGTTTGAAGTGCCATTCCTCCCCATTTTTATCTTTTCATTCCCTTGACTGACTCTCCCGGCGCGACCTGCGACATTGGGCACATATAGGCGAACAGTCAAGTAGGGCAACATGACAAGAGTTAAGTATGTTACTTGGAATGTCTGTAGTCTGAATGATGCACGAAAGACAAGAATGGTAGCCGCACAATTGGACCGCCATAAAGTAGACATCTGCTTCCTGCAGGAACTTTACTTCAGACAGAACACACACTGGAGGCTGCGAGCTGGGTGGGTAGGGGAAAAACACACTGCATGCTACTCAAACTATGCTTGTGGCGTAGCCATACTCATCAGAAAAGGGCCGCACTGGCACATGCGTGCAACAATCAGCTATAAGATAGGCAGATACGTCATAATATCGGGCTCGCTGGGTGGACACCCGATCAGACTCATCTCAATATATGGCCCCAACACTGATGACCCTGGATTCTTTGCAGAGGTTTGGAGAGTGACAAAATCAATTGGCCCCAGTGCTATAATCTTGGGGGAAGACAACAATGTAGTACTTGATGCCAAAAAAGACAGATCAGGAGACTCCCGTCGACCCCATCCCCGAGCGGCAACACAGCTGCAAGCCATAATCTCAGAGGGCGACCTGACAGATGTATAGCAACATAGATACCCTGAAGAGATGTGCAGCACTTGTGTGATGTCCGCTGGACACTCCTGGTCATGGATAGACTATTGGCTGGTCTCCCGAGACATGGCGACGTGGGTCGCAGAGGTGCAGAATCAGCCCTGGACCCTCTCTGAAAATTCCCTGGTAATGCTGACGCTGGACCTTCCTGATTACGCTACCAGAGCTTTCACCTGGAGCCTTCCGTCGGGCACGATACGAGACCAGGCATTTTGTGAAACTATTAGGCAGGCCATAACCGAATACTTCCGTCTCAACGAAGGTACACTAGATTCCCCTTCAACCCTATGGGAAGCTTTTAAAACCGTCATACGGGGTGAATGCATCGCCAAACAGGCGGGAGTTCTTCGGTAACTGCAGGGCGACCTAAAAAGACTAGAAGTTGAAATACAGGCCCTAGAGCAGGAGTTCTTTACCAGCAAAAATAACACTTTGCTACGTACAATCCGAGCTCAATTAGATGAGTTCCAGGAAGCGGCCATTAGGGAAACACATTTCCTCAGTAGGGAAACTAGAGCCCAGCGATATGGAGAGGGAGAGCGCAGTGGAGAGACGCTGGTGGGGTGACTTCGGAAGCCCTGGGCCAGCGATTATATACTTGAGCTAAGTGTCGCTGAAGAGGAGCTGGCAGTGGGCCAATCAGCTGTACAGGCTGAAATGATTTCCTTCTACGCATCCCTCTATCGTGCCCAACAAGATACGACGCTGCCTGAATTGGAGGAATTTTTTGACACACTGCAGCTGGTGTGGCTGGAGGAGGGACATAGGGCTTACCTCGATGAACGCTTTACAGAGGAGGAGTTAATTAGAACTATTCGAGCTCTCCTTGGCAAAAAGACCCCTGGCCTAGATGGCTTGTCAGCCACGTTTTATAAAGAATATGCTAGCCTACTCATCCCTCATTTAATAAATATGTACGAGGAATCCATAGAGCAGAGAGTGCTTCCCCTATCGCTCCGGGAAGCCCTAATCATCACAATTTTGAAACCGGTAAGGACCCACTCAAATGCGACTCATACCGGCCACTTTCTATGATTAATGTAGACAATAAGATCCTTGCCATGTTAATCACGGCGCGTCTCCTCCCACTGCTACCTATGGTGCTACGCCCAGACCAATGTGGCTTTGTCCCAGGCAGGGCCATGGCTCATAATGTCTGAATGCTCTTTGCCACGATAGAGGAGGTGGACCCACAGCTGCAGGCAGCTGTAATTTTTCTTGATGCCACCAAGGCATTTGATTCACTCGAATGGCCATACTTATTTGCCCTACTCAGACGCATAGGTCTCAGCCCCAAGTTCATTAGATTAATAGCACTCCTCTATCTACTCCCCACGGCGTGAATAAGGGTCAACAGCATGATAACGCCCCGTTCCTGGTTTCTCGTGGCACTGGTCAGGGGTGTCCCTTGTCGCTCCTACTATTTGCCATAGCCATGGAGCCATTGGCGGCTTGGTTGCATCAGCATCATGCCCACAGAGGACTGGGGTTTCAACGCACGGGTAATATTGGTCTCACTGTACGCGGACGACGTCACGCTATACGTTAAACACCCTGTAATCAACCTTGACCCCTGGTCAATGAGGTCCTCAGTTTTGGCAGACTCTCAGGGATATTAATCAATTGGGCAAAATGAATGATCTTTCCGCTGATGGAGGCCACCACTCAGGTCCACTTGGAGTTCCCCTGCAGTGGACATGTGACCCTGTAATATACCTGGGCATATGGATCAGCCACGACACCGAGGAACTATGGCGCTCCAACTATGGTAGACTAATGGACTGGTTAGAGCAACGCAAAACGAGTTGGGTTACATTGCCTCTGTCCCTGACCGGACGGTTAGTCATCGCCAAAATGGTTGTTTTACCCAAGCTCCTCTACCTCTTTACGAATATCCCACTACCTCTTACCTACAGCTTCAGGAAGCGGCTACGGTCAAACATGATCACCCAGCATGGGTGGGCAAACAGCCCAGGATAGCATGGGAGATCCTCACCCTTCCATTCGAGCAGGGCGGACTAGGTGCGCCAGACTTTGACCTGTACTACTGGTGTGCCCAAGCACAATTCACCCACCATTGGATATACCCCACACATTTTATGGCGCACACTGCCCGAGTATGATCAGGTGGCCCTGCTTCCACTTCCCTATACCAGACATGACCCTGACCTCGGACCAAGATGGATACGGTGGGATGCACGGTGAGGGCCTGGCATGGACTGCTCCGGAATACATGACAAGAAGCAATGTATGCCCCCCTGGTCCCCCTGCCCAAGCATCCGGCGTTGCTGTTTTTAGGGGAGGCCGGCCCTTGCGCCAGATTGCGATCTATTAAGCTCACTAAAATGGGAGATCTGTTCCCGGAGGGCACCTTCTTTGCACCTCATCAAATCAGGGAGGGAGAGGGGCTAACCACTCTAGAACAGATGACATATTACCAGCTGCGTGCCACGCTGAGTGCCTGCGTCCCTTCCTTCCCACCTGCGCCCCCCACATTCCAAACCCTTGAGTACTTTCTGAAGAATCCCTCCCCGCGTAAGCTAATTACGCACCTATATAAAGATATGCAAGACACAGCACCAGTGCGTACACCGCGCGCCCATCAGGAGTGGGATGCCGTGCTCGGCATCTCAATCACACAAGAACAATGGACATTTTGCTGCACGCAGGCGCGCACTCTGCCTGAACTACAGACTGCATCTCATACACTTTAAATTTCCCCATATCCTTTACAGGACACCAGTTTGGCTCCAAAAAGTAGGCCTGATCACTGAGGCTCGCTGCCAGCAATGTAGCTCGCTCGACGTGACTTTCCTACATCTTGCATGGGAATGCCCCTAAGTTCACCACTACTGGGCGAATAACTTTGACGCTATAGAAGAAATGACGGGCGTATCCATGGAGAGATCCCCACTGACGGTGCTGCTTGGGTATGTTAGGGACCTCCCGACGGATAGTAGAAAGCTTACTGCCTTGCTCCTACTACTTGCTAAGTGATGCATTGCAATAACATGGGGTAGGACACAAGCACCACAAAAGGAGGAATGGCTTAGAGATGCAGTGTTTTGTTAGGAACAGCTGTCCGCATATTGGGACCTAATGCCCAAACTATCCCGACCTAAAGAATATGAAGAACCACATCAGCAATGCAACCAAGGGAGCTGAACATCAGTTGTGTTTACTAAGGAATCTCAAACCATTCCTTCCACAGAAAGACTTCAAATTGGCGGTACAAGCTCCAGTTCTGCCAAGACTAGACTACGGTAGTTCCACGCTATGTGGTCTCCCCAAACAGAGCCTGGCCCCACTAAGGGCTTCCCTTAATGCCGCACCTAGACTGATTACTGGGACAAAAAGAAAAGAACACATATCCCCAAACTGGTTACCCTACGAGGCCAGAATTCAATTAAAAATTGCCTGCATGACGCACAAAGCTCTTCATTTCAAGACCCCCATCTATCTGGCTCAAAAACTAGAACTATCAGGGGGCTGCAGATCATCACGGAGTGCTAGTACAATGCTCCTGAAACCACAGAATTTCCACAAAAAGAGATTGAGTAATACAGCCTTCTCTGGCATGGCCCCAAAGATTTGGAACTCTCTTCCTCCGGAAATCCGTACAATCTCCTCCACTGCTTCCTTCAAAAAGGAAGTGAAAAAAATCCTAGTGCTCAAGTTCCTGCCCGAATAGGCCTTGGCTACTAGACTCTTTTACTGCCCTGTATTCGGTCATCTTGATTGACTTGTGACATTGTTATATAACTCTGAATAACATCGTTAGCATGCATTGTACATACATATGTTCGAATGTTCTTCACCCATTACTGTACCCTTATGTGAAGAGTTCTGATACCTACAGGAGTCTTGCACGCGTCTTGCATAATTATGTAACGATTATTTTGCCTCCCAATACTGTATCCCTCTTACCCAAAATTGTAATGCGCTCTGATACCCGTAAGGGTCACGTTCGCGCTATACAAAACTTTATAAATAAATGTTAAAAAATAAATAAAAAATGGGGCCCGCTGCAACTATACATGAGATCGCACGCAGAAGACGAGGAGGCTTCACACCCTCAGATCCCAGGTGATAAGGAGTAACACAAGATACACCAGACGCGAACAGCAATGCGACCGATATCAATACCCCTGACTTGACGAGCCTGAACGGTCACCTCCCCTACTTTCTTCTCCTCTGACCTTCCTCCCTCCCTCCCGGTTGGTTATAAGGGCACTTTCTTTTTTTCTTTCTGTGATTACAAAATGCATCCTGCAAACAAATATTGTTCTCTGCAATGGAACTTCTGACTGACTGCCTTAGATGCGACTATAACATGTCATATGTGTGATAAACAACCATAAGAATGTACACATGAGCAATGAGAAAAGTCGGCCTGCTGCCACTATATGCAACATTCGGTGCTTTACTTTTTTAAGTGCAAATCTTGAATAAAGAGAATTTAAAAAAAAAAAAAAAAGATTGCACCATGGCCACAGCCACCATTAGCTGCATCAACCCTTCACAAAAACTATGCAATAACCTCTAAAAATCCATAAGAAACAAAATTACAGCCATATACGTAAACTTTGACACTCAACCTAACTCCCATCAACCTCGTTGCCAGTCTACCAATCTCCGCCGAAGAAAGCTCCTCGAGAACATGTAACAACATAACCACAGATGAGACTGCCACAACCATGAAGTCCATCAACTGCATTTTGCCAGCAGACCAATGCCTCAATCAAGTCTTCAATAAAGTACTCACCCCATCAGTGAAGCCGTCACACTCATCCTCAATGCCTCCATCAACACTGACACATTCCAAAGAGCCCAGAAGCATACAGTGGTAAAACCTATACTGAAGATGCCATCAGAAAACTATGCCAAGCTCACAAACTACCGGCAAATCCCCTTCAGCTGTAACCAGAGACATTCTAAGAAAAGGTCATCAACAGACATCTCACAGACCACCTCATCTAGCACCAACTACTCAACATTAAGCAACCAGTATTCAGATCAAAAACACAGTATGGAGACAGCTCTCAAGCTGCATTAGATGACATCCGTAGGATCCTAGACAAAGGAGAAACTAAAGACCTCATGCAATTGGAGCTCTTAGCAGTGTTTTCACAGTCTGTCACTCATTCTCATCAGAACACTAGACAAGGCCTGCATTCAAGGACCTGCGCGCCAGTTGATCCTTCTCATTACTGACCAGTCCCATTGTGCGCCTTCACTTGGCGACTGCCGCCTGGAGCATTGCGCGACCATGTGTTCCGAACTGAGGTACATACCGCTATTGTAGAGTACTTCTCAACGAATGAGGGCTTGGTTGGAATCCCCAATGGTGCTGTGGGAAGCATTCAAGGCTGTCATAAGAGGTGTCTGCATTGCGAAACAGTCAGGTATCTTAAAGGCATATGCACGAGGCTTACTCGGCTTGAGGCTGAGCTACGAACTTTGGAACAAGACTTCTTTCAATCCAAAGATCAGAGCACCCTAGTGAGCATACGAGAAACCCTATCTGAATATAATGAGGAAGCAGAGCGAGAAATACATTATCTAGGGCGAGAGGCCAAAGCTCGTAGACATGGGGACGCTGAACTGCCTAGTAAAACTTTAGCCCACATCCTTAGACCCCCTGCAGCGTATACCCACATCACTGACTTAGTGGATGAACACGAGGAACTTTACACTAGATCCTCGGATCTGCATTTTATGACTACCTATTACTCGGAGCTTTATCAATCTAAATCTCACATTCCCATGGACACAATAAAAAATTACCTGGACTGGGTGCAACTATTATGGTTGGCGACGCGAGTCGCCAATATCTAGACTCCCCATTCACAGAGGAGGATGTTTTAGATGTAATTTGCAGCCTCCCCAACGACAAGGCCCCCAGTTTGGATGGTCTTACTACATCCTTCTACAAAGAATTTGGTGCTACGATAACCCAGCATCTTCTAGCTATGTACCAGTCCTTTATGGAAACCTGGGAACTACAGCAATCGCTGCAAGAGGCGGTCGTTGTCACTATATCAAAACCTGGCAAACCGACCACCTCATGTGACTCATATAGGCCACTCTCTATGATAAACGTGGACAACAAGATCTTAGCCAAACTCATCTCCAATCGCTTGTCACCGCTTCTCCCTGACATAATACGACCTGATCAGTCGGGCTTTGTACCAGACCGCTCTACCGCACATAATCATCGCACCTTCTTCGCAGTAATGCATGGGATAGATCCCGGTGTAGCAGCAGTGGCGGCCTTGTAGGATGCCACCAAGGCGTTCGACTCCCTAGAATGACCATACTTATTTCAACTCCTCCAACTAATAGGACTCAGTACTCACTTTTTAAATATAATTAAACTCCTCTACACTGCCCCCTTAGCTAGAATGTGAGTAAACGGCCTGCTATCTGATCCATTTCCACTTATTCAGGGTACGAGGAAAGGATGCCCCATTTCCCCACTCCTCTTCGCCACAGCCATGGAACCTCTAGCAGCTAAACTGCGTCAATATCATGCTCAACGGGGAATCCGATTCCATGAGCAAGTAATTTTAGTCTCCATGTATGCGGACGACGTGGCGCTGTATATAAGACAGTCTCATGATAATTTAAATTGTGTCATCAGAGAGGTTGCCAAATTTGGAGGCCTTTTGGGAATAAAAATAAACTTGACTAAGTCAGTCCTTTTTCCTCTAACTGATAGTATGGAACAGTTCAGATCTGAATTTGAATTGCAATGGGCAACGGAGCCAGTTCGATATTTGGACATATAACTAAGTCGGTACACTGATGAGCTATGGCAAGCCGACTATGGTAGAGTTATCGCTTGGTTGGAGGGAAGGATCCTGATCTGGAGCTGTCTCTCCTCTCACTCACTGGTCGACTGGCCATCGCCAAGATGGTAGTATTGCCTAAATTCCTCTATCTTTTCATCAATCATCTGATTACACTCACACAACATTTTTTCAAGCGCTTAAGGTCCAACCTGATCTCCCTTGCCTGGATGGGGAAACAGCCTAGAATAGCATGGGAAGTCCGCACACTACCCTTCCGCAAAGGTGGCTAAGTGCCCGAGAACTGATGCTGTATGCACTGTGTGCCCAGGCTCACTACTTACACTTCTGGCTGTACCCGATTAAGTTCCAGCCACATACCGCTGTTGAGGCAGATATAACTTCCCAAACACCACTATCTACTGCTCTTTATCAGCCTTACAGACGCTCCCAGTCACCTGCAGATACGGTAGACTGTGTGAGATGGGCCTGGGATGGATTGAGAAGACGAGCATCCTTGAACTGTTTATACGCCCCCTCCATCCCTATCACGCGCAACCCTGCTATACCAGCGCTGTTTGATGAGGGCATGTGAACTCGCACCCATAAAGAGACCTCTATACCTATGCTGATTTATATCTGAATTATCAGTTTCTAGCTGCGCCCATGCTGAGTGATACTCCGACACTCACAATGATGGATATGCTTCTTTACACTCAAATACGAGCCACGTGTCGTGCAAACCATATCACTTTCCTGGCTTCCCCACTAACGTTACATGCTCTGGAGCACGTTCATACACACACCTCTCACCGTAAGCTTGTCACTAGACTATACGCAGTGATACAGGAGAAGACACCAATATGCACCCAAAGGCGCCTACACAGTGGCAACAAGATACGGACCCCAGCATTACTATGGACCAATGGTCCTACTGTTGCGCTCAACTTGAGGCACTGTCTCTCAACTATAGATTTTAAATTCCTGCATAGATTATACTGCACTCCCCTGCAGCTGAAACGCATGGGCTTAAATTAGGAGGCACACTGTGAAAGATGCTCGTCACCCTGGCAACATTCCTACATCTGGCTTGGGAATGCCCTAAGGTACTGAACTACTGGCAAAAGATACTCTAAAATTCAGCAAATAATGGGGCATGAAATATATTTCACCCTGTTAATCAGTCTCTTAGGATATGTCAAAGACGTGCCTACATCTTCCCGTCATTTAAAAGCTATGCTATTTCTACTAGCCAATTGCCATCTCATCAAACACTGGGGGAGGAAGGGGATTTCCATGGTCACCTCATGGCTAAAGGATGCTACATACTGTCAGGAACAATTAGCCCAATACTGGGAACTGATTCCTATGCAAAGCCGCCTGAAAGACATTTGTGAACCACTTCTATTTCACTTGCGATTGCAGGCTACCACATCCCCCTAGATCTTTACATGCACAAACATATCTCCATACTCTCACATCTACTCTTGGAGACGGGGTTAACGAGAGTCTACTACAGAATGACACAGTTTGGGCTATACTCTTTCGAACAGGTCCGAAATGACCAAGATATTCGCACCCTCCTCTTCATATCTCAGGATGATATATGTGACGAATATGTGTTAACGCTGCTTTAAGATGCACTATTAAATTGACGCCTGTAATGCTCTTTATACTACAGATGATGTAAATGACAGCAACCCTTATCTCCCCTACCCCTTTCCCCTTTCCCCTCCCCCTTTTTTCTTTTTTCTTTTTTGTTTTTGTTTTTCTTCTCTCTGTTTACTGCTCTGTTGTTCATGAGATGCATGTCTTGTAATCTAAGTCATATTCTTTCAAATGCCAATAAAAAATATATATATGTTACTTAAAAATAAATATGAAACAGAAAAAAACCCCATAAAATATCATAATATAATATTACATAAAATAATATAACATTACTTACTATAATACAGCACAATATAACATGACAATCGTGCATGAACTCAATTTCTTTATAATAACTTTCAAGCATTTTCTATGGCTGTAATCCATTACCTCTTCCTATTTTTCTATTCAAGTCTGCATTAATATGTTGTCAATGACCCTCATTCCAACAGGCCCATGCACACTAACCTCTTGTAGGTAGATTTGGCAAGGGTCTTTTTTCTACATTCCATGTACGTGGCCTTTTATAGTAGCACACTTTATTTGTTCTCATGCTTCCCATTACCACCGTTGGTCTAATGTTTGAATGAGTGAATTTTCTTTTGTATGAAGTCAGTTACAGGATGTGTGACTAGAGTGACATCAAAGCATAGCATATCAAGGAACCCTCAATATGTGGCAAAGCTTTCTGTTTGAATCATTACTCGAATTCTAAAAATGCACTCACTGTTAGATTTTTCAGTATAATTGGAATGAAGAGGCAATAATTAGAAACTATTTACCATGTGTTGTAATCGTTGTAGAATCACATTTTCAATTAACGTTTACAAACCTTGTGGAAAATGTGTTTTTACTTTTTTCAGGTTTTTAAAGATGAAGAGTTTGTGGCTGATTTTCCTTGGGCTAAATGCATTCCACTTTCTCTCGTAGTATAATTTTATAACTACATGATAAATGTAGCTTGTCTTCAGTCAGAGTGTAGTACGACATCTTTATTTTAAATATCATAAGTATAGAAAATTTGAAATGATCATCTCACCACACATTTAATACAAGTGTTGCATGTTCCTGCCTCATGCCTGATTCCAAATCAGATTGCAAGTGTATTTCTGTGTGTTCGAAAGGCTATTTCTATTCCATAGCATATTATACACATTATCTAATTTTCTTTACGCTTGTGAATAATACCGTTATGATTTTTTCTTTTACTATTAGAGTCTTCCACCAGCCTCCAAGGAGGTAAGAGATGACGATATAGTAACCTCTGTTGTTGTATATCTATATAGTTTTTAAATAAATAGAAAAAATGTCTTGTACTTTAGTGTGAATTAGTCATACCACCTTGGATATCTCAAAGAAGGATATATTTGGAAAAATTCTTCAAGTTGTTGGTGCTGTCTATTGCATGATAATATTCGAATTGTTCAGAAACTCTTTCAAAATTTCTTCAAATATGTTGAATATCAATGCTTTCTACTAGGAGGCTATGTTTTAATGCTCTTAACACTGACAATTTGCCATCAGCCAAACTAGTACTTTTTTTATTCTTAATCCACTCTTACAGTTTCCCAAATCCATTTTGCCTACCACCCATGCCTCCAGCAACACGGACATGGAGGGGATGATCCTTAAAAGCCAAGTAATAAAAATTAAGAAATCTTTAAGGTGTTGTGCATACGAAGTATAATATGTGAACCAAACATATTCCTCTACTGTTTCCATGTTACCTCGGGTTTTGGTTTCTTCCAACCATTTAGTGAAGAGGTCACTACAGTTCTGTAGTACCAGAAATTGGATTAAGCTCCTATTGATACAGAGATGTATATTTAAATATTGGCATATATACATGAAATTCTTAAGAGAACTGAATATAGCACAGAGTCTCTGCTGTACTCTCATTCAAAGACAGAAGTACATGCATTCATTGTTCATGTTCTAGAAAAGATTTGTCTTGGTCTCCACAGTAAGGGGCACATTACGATGGCGGGCGCCGCAACGGAATGCGGGACCGTCCGCAAGGGGTGCGGCGGTCCCGCCATGGGTATTAGGATGTCACCACCACGGTGGCGGTGGCATCCCGTATTGTTCGCATTGCGGCGGGTGGTGCTGTCACCAGCACCCGCCGCAATGCGAAAAACGCATGTTGTGCATTTGAATGCACAACATGACAGGCACTGCACGGTGCCTGCCACCTTGTGCATTCAAATGTAGGGGGGTACCATAGGTGCTCCCCATGTGCACCTCCCACCCCCCCCAAATCCTGGGGGCCCGCAACGGGCCCCCAGAAGCAAAGACCACATGCCTTTCCATGGCGGCAGCACCGCCATGGAAAGGCTGCTTTCCGTCAACATCCTAGATGGATGACAGTGTCTTGCAGACACCGCCACCATATTAGGGTCTCATCCGCCCGGGTCCCCTGTGGGACCGGCGGAAAACCGGCAGACGGTCTCTCCGTCCGCCGGGCTCCCCCGCCATCGTAATGTGGCGGGGGAAATGGCATGCGGGTGGTGGGAAATGGCGGGCGGATCGCCAACGCCATACGGGCGGTGGCGATCCGCCCGTCATTGTAATGACCCCCTAAGTTCTCATTTATCTGGAAATTATTAGCTATGATAATGCCTGCATTTCAATGAGAATAAAATTATAAACACAGAATTACTCATGATAACCAAGCACTCTGCAAGCAACTGGAATGCAGGTGGAGAGACAGGCAGAAAACCTCAGTGAAAGACATGTTCTAATCCTCCTTAATTCACTAGCACCAGCACAACCGAAATACCACGTGGATTTCCCTTGCAAACTGGATCGACGCCTGCACAAACACCATCAAGAAAATTGCAGCATTTGTCCATAAAGATTTCACCACTCCCACAGCCACTATCAGCTACATATACCATCCACAAAATTATGCAACAACCTCTAAAAATCCCTTAAGAGACAAAATTACAGCCATATACAACACCTTGGACACCCAACCTAACCCCCATCAACCTCGCTCCCAGTCTATCAATCTCGGCCGAAGAATGCTCCTCGAGAACATGTAACAACATAACCACAGATGAGACTGCCACAACCATGAAGTCCATCCACTGCATGGTGCCAGCAGACCCATGCCTCAATCATGTCTTCAATAAAGTACTCACCCCATCAGTGAAGCAGTCACACTCATCCTCAATGCCTCCATCAACACTGACACTTTACATAGAGCCTATAAGCATACAACGGTAAAAACTCTACTGAAGATTCCATCAGAAAACCAAACAAAGCTCACAAACTACCGGTCAGTCCGCTTCAGCTGTAACCAGCCAGGTTCTATGAAAAGGTCATCAACAGACGTCTCACAGACCACCTCATCCAGCACAAATTACTCAGCATGATGCAACCATTATTCAGATCAAAAACACGGTACGGAGACAGCTCTCACGCAGCAATAGATGACATCCGTAGGATCCTAGACAAAGGAGAAACTGAAGACCTCATGTTATTGGAGCTCTTTGCAGGGTTTGTCACAGTCTCTCACCCATTCTCATCAGAAGACTAGACAAGGATAGCATTCAAGGACCTGCCCGCCAGTTGATCCTTCTCATTACTGACCAGAACATCTCAGGCAGTCAACCTAGCTCCTTGCTCTTCAGAAGATAGTAAACTCATCTGTGGAGTACCTCAAGTCACGTCCCTGAGTCCTACCATCTGCAACTTCCCACTCAGACCCATATCACACCATACCTAAAGGACCTACAAGGGTCTGGTTACACAATCGCCCACAAGTCATTTTCATCACCCAAACATACAAAGCACTTCATAAAATGGGCCCTGCATACGTGAACATCCTCACACACTACAACCTACCACCCAGCAACATTTGTTCAGCCAGATTCCTAGAGGCACACATTCCATGCATTCACAGTAGTAGAATTGGATGAATTGGAGATCAAACCTTTGCTTACATGGCCCTCAAAGCATGGAATGACCTCTCAACTAACATCAGAACCTCTCCCTCTCTTCTTAAATTCATCAAGAAGCTGAAGATTTGGCTCTTAGAATAATTCATCTTCAATCTTCACTCCGTAGGCCTAGCTTCATACACATGCATAGAGCCAGTTACCATGACACGTGTTGGACTTGGCCCTTTTTGGCAGGTTCATCCCTAAACTTTTTGATTTTCCTCTGACATGGTGTTAGTGGTTTTAGGCCTCTGGGCACTTTAGCACTGTGGTCCAGTGTAAAGTGTGTGCGCTCTCTGTGTACTTTGGGTAAGGTTGGCCTGCCCTCCCATAGGAATGCATTGGGGATTCCCTGATAAAGTGTGTCAGTGGTAATTCCTGGGATGGGAGGAGTAGCGTGGGCGAGTTTAGTATGTATGAAATTGTAAGAATGAAGGCTGCACGATGGTTTGCGTAGATTTATTATGACTATTTGAGAAATGCCACTTTTAGAAGTTGGCATTTCTGTGTGCTATGTGTCTGCCTGCCTGATGTGAATTGCATGTCTGGCTTTTGAGTGACAGGGGCTGGGAGGTGTGTGTGGCTCCAGGAGGGGCAGGGTGAGTCAGCACTAGGCTGAATGGGACATCTGCATGGGGAGTAGTGGGAGGAGTAATCCCCTGACTCTGAATAGGACTGTGCCCAGCCTGTACAATGCTGGCTCCGCCCCCTGTGGTGTGTCTGACCACCTAGCCCCCACCTGACAAAGGGGAAGAGTAGCTTGGAAAACAAAGTGCTCCAAATGCCCCCTAAACCAGTTGCATCTAGTTCCCCCAACCCTTCACTGCAGACAAAGGAGGGAAGTGGTATAAATATAGGGGTGGTGACCCCATCTTTTTGGTGTGTGCTGGTGCTGTTCCTGATCCTGCTGGGGCGTGCTGCGGCTGGGGCCCAGGAGGAACCGTCATGAGGGCTTGCCTCCCTGGGCCCAGCATTGCCCCCTTAATCTTCCAGGACATTGTGCTGCATCTTGCACCCTGTGAGCGCAGGGCTTTGTTCCTTTTTTTTCCCCCAGAAGAAGAGAGGAGAGTGGGCTGCGCAATGCTGAGCTGCCGCCCTTTGAGAAGGAATCCCCATCGTAGGGATTCCCCCGTGATGCCGTTATAATTGCGGGTGCCCACCCCACTTATGCTCTTTATTTTGATAGCGGGTACCCACCCCGCGTTTGGATTCGATTGCGGGTGCCCACCCCGCTTATGCTTTTTATTTTGATAGCGGGTGCCCACCCCACGTTTCACCGCCGTGGCCCGAGCTGCTGAAGAAATCCTCTCCGGGCCGCTATCAGCGCGACCCCGGAAGCCAGGCGGCCTTGTCTGGTTGTGTGCGGGGCCTACGCCACCTACGCATGTCCAGAGATCCGTCCGGAGCCTCGCAGGCTCCTCGTTGAAGTACCGGGTCCCAGGAGGGGGCCCGGGTGAATTGAGGAGAGACCCGAGTGCGAGAGGAGAGCGGGGCTTTCGTGAGCTGTTGGGAGCCCCGGTGCCGAAGAGAGGAGTCCTGCCCCAAGAGCCGGCAAGTGAAGGCAATATGTTGTTGGTGCCTTTCGGGGCTCAGTGTCGGTGTCCATTCCCTGAGCGGCCCCGCATGATAGAGGGCCGCTCCAGCGATGGGGGTAATTCTTTCCTAGAGTCCCTGATGGTAGGGGCACATTGGAGCACATTGTCGGTGCCCACCCTCCGTGGCCACTCTGAGGGCCCAGTGAGCGCCCGTGTGGCATTCTTACAGCAGCCCTGCCTGCAAGGGTGCAGCTGCACCGAGGGGGGGGCAATTTGCTTCAGAGAGCCCAGTGGAGGCCCGAGGGCACAGTCGTGCCAGGGCCCCCTTACCTTATTCTCAGCTGCGCCGCACCAGCGCGGGCAGCTGCAATGTTGTTGCATATTTGTCCAGAGGGCACAGTGAGTGCCCAGGCCCACGTTCGGCTCACAGCTGCACGGCAATTAGCGTCAGCTGCAACGTTTAGGCCATCAGTTCTTTTGGGGGCATTGTTGAATGAGACAGGAGTGGTGAGATACCCTTCTGTGCCCCAGCGCAATTGCGCACGTATGGATTCTGCTGCATTGGCAGCCGCCCTGACATTTTGGACATAGGGAATTTGAGCCCTCTGAGAAGGCCAGTTGGCCAGGGGGACTGTTAGGTTGATAGGGCGCCAGGCCCTAATGTGATTTATGTGGTGCGCAGGAAATGTGATTCATGTACTGTTATTCATGCACCTGATTTATGCCTCTACTGTGGTTTAGGTTATGAGGTTTTGCATACTGTGGTTTATGCTTGGGAGGTTATTCTCCACTGTGATTTATGCCTAATGTGAGTTATGATTAGGAGGTTATGGTCTAATATGTTTAGGCTTATGAGGTTGGCGTATAATGTATTTTGCGCCTGATGTGATACTGTGCATAATATGGTTTATGTTGCAGGATAATGCTGAGTACAGTGTTTGCCAGTAATTACTGGTTGTGTTCTACGTATGTTATATGTTCTACATTTTCTATCTTTACTAAGTGATGGTTCTGACCATGGCCCAATTGGCCCTGTCAGGTGTATATAATCCCCTGTAAATACTGCCTAGTGCCAGTTGGCACAGTGTATATTGTTTGATTACTATTCTAATGTGTTTATGGTAATACAAAGGCTATTTTTGATATAACCTTGTGTGGAGTTCCTTTTGTGGTGTGCCTAGTATGTTGTTGCTGTGTCTGGGTTGCGCAAACGCTTTACACATTACCTCTGGGATAAGCCTGACTGCTCGTGCCAAGCTACCAAGGGGGTGAGCAGGGGTTAACTTCGGCGTGTAACTCCCTTGCCCTGACTATAGTGGTGGTTTCTGCCTGGTTTTGACGCAACCCTTAGCCAACCAGAAATCCCATTTCTAACATTGGTTGTCATCGGTGAGGATAGGACTTGCGTTGCGCAGTACCACAGCGACAACTGGTTGCACTACAAGCTCTGCATTTTAGATAGTCACATGTTTGGGGATTATTGTTTCTGATTTTGGTTTAAGTATCATTTCTTTGAAATGGGGTTTCTTGTTGCACTATGAGTTGGGGGTCCTGCCAAGGACAGAAACCAGAGAATCTGAAGGAGTGACTGCCCTTGTGCAGACTGCTATTTTTTGGGTTGGCCTGAAGCTGAAGGAGTGACTGCCCCTCTGCTGTCTGCTGTTTCTAGGGTTGGCCTAAAGTGGTAAGTTAATTGGCATGGAGTAACTAGCTCAGGAGGGTAGATTATCCCCTAAGTGCAGTTTTAGTTTTCTGGAATCCCCAGTAAGGGTGGGATCCAGTGGTGGCAGCAATATGGAGTCCAGTGCAGGAAGTCCCATTCCCAGTTCCCAGGGTATAGTACCTGGTTCCCGGTTAAGAGGGGGACAGGTTGAGATTCAGGGGCAGTAAGATGCTGTCTCACCAGTCTTGGGGGGGAGTGTGGATGAATGTTGTGGTGCACTGGACGTTTGGGTGATTGGTTAGCATGGTAAATGGTGTTAAAGGGCTGTTCAATATGTTTTGTGAGAAAGAACATGCCCCGTAATTGTTTTCCGGAGTCGCGCCAACCCCTGTTGGAGTGTGTGAGTTCTTTGATTCTAGGGAGCTTGCATTGGGGAGTGACCCTAGAGGAATGGTGCAGGTATCTCCCATCCCGTGCGGTTGAGATGGTTCAGAGTAGCCCAGCTAGGTACCCTTATAGTGAGGAGGTTGTAGGGACTCACATCCTGTCTCGCAGGAGAAGGAGTGAGATTGGGCTGTCTCCCGAAGTGCCTGCACCTCAGTCTCCAGTACTGGATGGTTCTTAGAGGGAACACCAGGTAGGGAGCCTAGTCTGTCCTGTTGGACCGTTCTTTAAGGGGGATCTCCCCGTGTTAGGTGAGCTGGGAGTGTCTGTAATCAGGCCTCCATCAGTTCTGGTGTCTGGCAGTGCCACTCCTAAGTGGCGGGTGCAGAAGTCCAGATTGAGGGGTGAGAGGGGGAAAGAGTCCCCAGTGGATGAATCATTGGGTCAGTGGCCAGCCAGAAGGACTGAGTCACCAGTGATTGACCATGGTGACGCCACTTCTGTCCTGGGGCATCTTCACGCACTGTCAGATGGACAGGAGGTCGTGAGCTCTGCGCCAAGCAGACTGTCACACGACACATTAGTTATGTGTCACCCTCGTGGGGGCGTGGCCAACCACCTAAAATGGCGGACATGATCTGGTGAGGCTCCGGACCCTGGGGGGGAAACATCCTGTGAAATTACCGTGCAGCGGATTTTAAACGGTGGCTGCGGGATCCTGACATCTACACACCGCGGCCAGACACCGGAAACAGACCCAAGCCAATATAGCGACTGGGGAGAGGAGATTACGGACGCTGACATCCGGACGCGGGAGGCGAGGCCTAGAGGTGGCGCTCGGAGGGGACTACGGGACGGACTGCGGACCCCGCCGTCTCTGATCGCCTTCCTGGTGGGAAAAACTACGACTGCTGTGTGCTCCGGATTCCCGAAACATAGACACCTGTGGATACAGGACCCGGGGATCCGAGGCGGATCGTGACCAGCGGAGAAGCGACGCACCAATACAGAACGGTGAGAGGCGCAAAGGCGGGGACTCGGCCTGGGAGCGGGCGGCTCTTTCGTTCCCCTCCGCGGCCCGCTGACAGTCTACGAGGCTACACGGTGGGAGAGCCTGGTGCAGGGCCTGGAAAGGATCGAAGTCAAGCCACACGGTGGATTCTTCTCAGAGGAGCTGCCCGGCTGGGCGATGTGAGCGGATTCCTGCCCCCCCACCCCCCCAGTAAGGGAACGATTAAAGGCACACCCGACATCCGAAGAGCTGCACAAAAACCGACTGAGACCCGATCCGAAGACGGGAGGAGGACGACTGCAGAGGCGACTCGAATATAAAGTTGCGCATAATGGCCTGATGCGAGGAGGAACCCCGAGGGCCATGGTGAAGACTGGGGCACTGTGAAACAGAGACGGCAATAACGTGGAGGAGAACGGCAGCACCCACATACCTGAGGTCACAGTGGATGATAACCGGGTGAGGAGGGGGGACCCCAGGCTTGATCACTCCCAGGTGTTATACTGTGTGTGGTGGGTGCACATAGAACCAGTGCCCGAGCTTGAGATCGACGGAACTTCGAGATGGGCAGGCTTAAGGGCAAAGTCATGGACGCTGGCCTAACAGCAGGAGGAGAGGGCCCCGACTCCAGCGATAAGGACCCGGCACCGGGCACTTCCAACACCGATCCTATGGAGTCCCACTCGGAGAAACTGGATTTAATACTGAAGGAGATCCGTGACTCCAAGAAGATAATGGAACAGCAGATAGGAGCCCTCACGACTGGCCTCACTCTACTGCGGGCAGACCACGGGAAGCTCGCTGAAACGGTGCGAGATCACGAGAAGGCATTGACAAGCATTGATCCCCAACTCACGGAACAGGCAACGCAAATAAAACAACTGCAGAGCCAAGTTACTGGACTCCGGGACCGGATCGAAGACGCGGAGGGACGCAATAGACGAAATAACGTTAGAGTCATTGGACTACCGGAACGAAGTGAAGGGGTGAGACCAGCGGATTTTATGGAAGCATGGTTCAGAGAACATGTAGCCCCTGAAGATTTATCCCCATATTTCTGCGTGGAGAGAGCGCACCGGATTCCAACCGGCGCACCGAAAGTGGGAGCCCCCCCACGCCCTCTGATAGTCAAAATCCTGAATTACAGGGATAGAGACATGTTACTCCAAAAAGCAAGGGAAAAGGTGAGCATCCACTTTGAAAATCAACGGATTTCATTATATCCGGATTACACGATCATGGTACAACGCCAACGGACCTCTTTCCAAGCTGTGAAGAAAAAACTACGGGCGTTGCAACTCAAATATGCCCTATTGTTCCCAGCCAGACTCAAAGTTACATACAATAAGAAATCTTACTTCTTTGATAGCCCCAATGATGCGGAGGAATGGCTCGAGGTAATGGACTTAGGACACAGTCAGGGGAGCTTGTCTGGCTCAGTGAGACATAGCCCCGTACAGTCACAACACCAACTACCCCGAGGACGGGGAGGAGGCTCGAGGAACCCTACAAGGCTAGGACCGACTATGGCTCAGCAGGAGACGAGCAGAGCGGAGGCATTGGCGGTTGCTGGTTCCCTCCGAGAGGATAGCGCAAAGATCATGACGGACTCGGAGGACAGCACCGTACACTCAGACTCGGAACACAGCATTACTCTCTTCCCCTCGGCGATGCCCCAAACGGGGGATGGCCTGTTTGACAACTAAAGGACGGGCATGAAAACTCTCACCGCTCTCGGACCCATGGAGCTGATCACTAGAGCACGGACATGATACTAACTGATTGGACAGTATCCTTTATTTTCATGGACTGGTTGATCTGTGCATATAACAATGTATATACTGCCATGATTTTATTGATTGCGCATTGGTAGATAATTTAGACCGCTAAGTTCCTAAAAGTCCGTAGCTACTCCCGAGTGACCATATACAAAAGGTTATAATAGACCAATCGGTCTCCAAAGCGGTAACCCTTATTATAAAACGCACTGCTGAGTATAATTTGAGAGGTGAAACAAACCCTCCCCCCGGGGCCCAGTAGAGCCACCGGAGCACTACACCTACACAGACAATAGTATGGTTGGCGGCGCGTACCCTCCACGAAGCGCACGCACTGTTACACGGTTTTCGTATGTTTTAAAGTTTGGTTTGGCTCAGCATTGTTTATTGGCTGCGCCACATACGGTTAGGTTGCAAGAGATGGGGACTTCCTGGGCTGCACATACCACTGGGTTCCGCATTGTGCGGAGAACGACACAAATAGTGAATATATGTCTTGTAAACAAACCGGCTTAGGCTCCTACAACCTGCTGACCTGGAATGTACGGGGGCTAGGGGCTGTGACCAAGCGACACAGAGTACATGCCTACCTCCTTAGGAGAAGGGCACAGATCGTGTTCTTACAGGAGTCCCACCTGATGGAGGCAGAGGCAGGGAAAACTCGAAAAAAATGGAGGGGCCGACTGTATACCACTAACTACTCGGCCTTCGCTAGAGGGGCGACCATTTGGATCCGGCATGGAGTCCCATTTGAGGAAGTAGAGCGGCGTGTAGATGATCAGGGACGGTATATACTTTTAAGGGGCACTTTAGATGGTCTACCCGTAATCCTGGGTTGCATATATGCGCCGAATTTCGATCAAGACACATTTTTCACTGGCCTGGGCAGAGCACTGACGGGGTGGGATACCATTCCCTGGATCCTAGGGGGAGATTGTAATGCGATCCTAGATGTAGAATTGGACAGATCTCACCCTCCATTACACGGGGCCAGCACACACAAACAAGCAGAACTCCTGAACACCTGGATACGGGGCTGGGGCCTCATAGACGCATGGCGAATGCTACATCCTACACACAAGGAATACTCTTTTACTCCCCAGTCCATCAGCTTCACACCAGGCTAGATAGATTTCTTTGCTCCCACACAATAGTCGCACAAATACATCAATCGACATATCTAGCCAAGACATTCTCAGACCATAATCCCCTGGAAGTTACTATAGCATGGGGCAGGGTCACGACCCCCGTACCGACCTGGAAATTATGGCCCCAATACCTGGAGGATGCCCCCTTTCGGACCACATTATTAGACACCATTAATAATTATTTTACAGACAATTGGAATACAGCCTCCTCCAACCTCATAGACTGGGACGTGTTCAAAGTGGTAGTTCGAGGATCGGCAATTAATGCTACGGTAGGGGCACGCCAAGAAGCACACAAAAGACTAATAGACACGGAGACATTGATGACAGAACTAGAAACAACCGCAGTGACAGATGATAACAAAAGGGCATCTCTCCAGGAGGCTCGAATCAGACACGCAGAGACTCTAGAGACACTTAGACTCATGGATTACCGAGCGTATACACAACTGAAACACACGGACGCTGACAAATCAGGAACATTACTAGCCCGGATACTAAGGGATAACCTGGAAGCGCCTCTGATCACCTGCATCCGTGCGCCACAGAAGGGACTGATACATACCCAAAAGGAGATTAATGAGGCATTTTGTAATTACCTAAGTACCCTGTATGCAGCACCATCACACGAGAACGTTGGTCTCATAGATGCCTTCCTCGATGGACTACAGTTCCCCCAGATCACAGAGGCTAGGCGGAAGGACCTCTTAGGCCCCATCACCCAACATGAAATAAGAGCAGCTATAAAAGGCCTTAACCGTAATAAAGCCCCGGGCCTAGATGGCCTGCCCGTAGAATTCTATGCGACATATTCGGATGTCATGACACCGAAACTAGCAGAGCTATATGAGACGGCCTGGGCAACCGGCAAACTACCGCAATCTACGATGCAAGCTAAGGTGGTGTCACTCCTCAAGCCAGGACGAGACAACACGGAGATGTCCAACTATAGACCACTATCACTACTGGCCACTGAATATAAAATCCTCAGTAAGGTCCTAGCCAACCGACTTGTCCCTGCTCTCCCTAATCTTATACATAGTGACCAATGCGGGTTCCTCCCAGCACGTAGCACTTCACTTAATACAAGGAGACTTCATCACATAATGAGGGCCATTCCCAACGAGTATGACAGGGCGGGATGTTTGGCGTTAGATCTACGTCAGGCATTCGATTCCATAACGTGGGGGTACATGTTCGCAGCCCTGTCGCGTTTCGGCCTCCCTCAAGATTTTCTTCGATGGGTGCGCCTCCTATATGCTGAACCTACTGCAAGGGCTCGTACCGGGAGATATATCTCCCCAGAATATGCGGTACACAGAGGTACAAGGCAGGGGTGCCCACTGTCCCCTCTCCTGTTCGTGCTTGCGTTGGAACCGTTAGCCATAGCTTTGAGACGGTCGTCGGGAGCACTAGGAATTCCGATACAGAATGATACACACCTTATCTCAATATATGCAGACGACATTCTAATTTATTTGCGAGACTTAGAAGGCGAGACGAGCCCGCTCCCTCGGGTCTTCTCCGCCTTCGAGACTATATCGGGTCTGGCCATAAACGCAGAAAAGTCTAATGCCTTTTATTTCCAAGAAGGTCTACGTCTAGAGACCATCCAATTCGGTACCTATCAGATACCCGTAGCACCGGATACATTTAAATATCTAGGTATTCAGGTGTATAGGTCCCCGTTGGACCAACTCGAAGGAAACTTAATGAAGTCCATCGCCTCGCTACGCTCTAGCATTTCCTTCTGGACATCTCTGCCACTGTCTGTAATGGGGAGGATAGCCATCTCCAAGATGGTGATGCTTCCCCGTTTATTATATTTCTTTGTCAATTTACCACTGATAGTGCCTCAGACCACATTTCACATATTAGACACACTCTTGACGGAACTTATATGGGGCAATGGCAGGCGTAGAGTAAGTCTCAAGAAAATGCAGTTGGCATCGAACAAAGGAGGGCTGGGAGTACCTGATTTCCGAGCATACTACTATGCATCCCAATTACAATGGTTGTCTTTCTGGACAGCAGGCAGGAACTTACAAGAAATAAATTACAAGACACAGGATATAGAAAGGGGTACACTACATAGTATGCTGCTCCCAAGGGCGAAACTACCCTCCGATGGTCCACCGCTATTAAAAACGGCACTGCAATGCTGGAAAAAGGCTCTGCAGTACACATCGACCACGATCCCATACGCATCTAATATTCCACTACTGGGACTACCAGTTATGGGTAGTAGACTTACAATGGCTAGGATACAGGATTGGGTAGACGTGGGAGTAACAGAGGTGGGTACATTCTTCGGAGATGGGGTACTTCTAGATCATGATACATTCATGGGGATCACTGGGGCTCCAGACCGCCTTTATTGGCTACACGCAATGACTAGCACATTACATCAGATCGACATGGGCACCGCAGCGTAGCGAGCCTCCACAACACGACCTGGTACATTTGCTTTATTACATGGGGAGGGGTGGGCACCTAGTTAAGTGGCTATATACAGGCATCCGCACACAAGCCTCCATCTGCCTTACGGACCTCCGTGGGAAATGGGCGGAAACTACGGACATGGTAATCACAGATGAAGCCTGGGAGAGCATTTTGGAACACCCCAAACGGGTCTCCCGAAATGCCAAATTTAAGTTTATCCAGTATATGGTTCTCCATAGAGCGTATTTAACCCCGAAGCGGATACACTGCATGTTCCCAGAGGCCCAGAATTACTGTCCGAGATGTAGAGAGGAGGAGGCTGGCTTCGTACATATGTTATGGGACTGCCCAAAACTCAAGGATTACTGGGGACACATTCGCAAAATGATGGGAGAAATCACACATCTCACAATGACAGATAACATCCTAGAGGGTCTTTTGGGCCTACGCAAGCGCACCAAAATCCAGAAGGTGCAACTGCGTTTCCTAGATCTGGCGCTCATATTGGCGATCAGAGCAATTACTATGAGATGGAAATCTACAAAGAGCCCCCCGCTACATATATGGAAAGAGGAGGTAACAAGATGGGGCAGTGCAGAAAGCACAGCACTTAGGCGAGAGGAAGCGAGGGGGTTGAGAAAACGTCCAATATCTATGGAATGGGACATAATGTTAGAAGAACTCACACAAATGAATATCCCACTTACATTTCCTGATCCAATACCCTGATTCATTCCATCACTTGTCACACAGTCAGCGACAACCAGAGTAGACTATGGGGAAAGGCCCCTAGTACACCAGAGGTACAGGTCGGTATCCAGAAGCTCTCCAGGATATGAGGCAGAACAGACGACCAACACACGGACAGCCCAGGAAGGGGGGTGGGTGAGGGAGGGGGAGGGGGAAGTTACGTTAGTTTAAGGATTGAATGTTCAGATATATGTTATGACAATTAGGAGGCACTAACCATTGACATAAATGATTCCACATGTTGCATGTTTTGCAGTGTAATATTCATACTGTGTAAACGATGGATATAAAGATGGAATTATGTACCCTTACACACGGAGAATGATGGATTAATGTTTCTACCAAAAAAAAAAAAAAAAAATGCCATGAATATTTGTTATAATGTAAAGTATTCTGAATAATGGCTTAATAAAGTTTGTTAAAAAAAAAAAAAAATGTGTCACCCTCGTGGGGGGGTATATGTACTCCCCAGGAAGTCCTGGTTCGCCGGGCAATTGTCAAACCAAAGGGTACCGTCCCTGGGTTGAGAGGCCAGGTTCAGGTGTTTCATGACCTGGAGGGAAGGGCAACTGTAATCAGTGTCCTGACCGGGTTGTCTTCTAGGGGTACCACTCCAATTGGGAGGGTATAGGGCTCTGGAAGGGGGTACAGAAGGAGGGAGTCCTCGCCTCTGACCGGTGCAGCCGGAGAGTTTAGATCCCAGGTGGTAGACCAGTTGATGGAGAGAGGTCCTGAACTGGTGGGCGAGTTGTGTTCTGGGGGTGTTTCTCCTGGGAGAGTGTGGAACCCCAGAAGGGAGGTAGGATGAGGAGATGCTTTGTCCGTGACCTCTGGTCAGCCTGAGGGTACGGACCCTAGGTTGGAGGATCAGTGGCAGTTTGGAACTACACTGAGAGGAAGAGTGGAG
This sequence comes from Calotriton arnoldi, assembly GCA_963921515.1. NCBI lineage: Eukaryota > Metazoa > Chordata > Amphibia > Caudata > Salamandridae > Calotriton > Calotriton arnoldi. The sequence continues at coordinate 27,414 of CAWUFW010019376.1, forward strand.
AATGGCTATTATGTGCCAGGGGTTACTGCCCCCACTCGTGGATTGGCAAGGACCAGTGACATCTGGGTGGCCTAGGGCCTGGTCCTGGCTGGGGACAACTAGGGAGTACCAGTGGGGTAGCCTAGTTGGGCCTGAGTTTTTTTCAGAGGGAACCACATGGGTTCATAGTGGCATAGAACCGGAGGGTGTCCCTGCAGTTACGGGCCCGCGTCCGTGTTCTATCAACCCGAAGCAGGGAAGCCCATCAAGGTAGTGATTGGTCTACCCTGTGTTTTGGCTGGAAGGGGGTTGTGTTGGACTTGGCCCTTTTTGGCAGGTTCATCCCTAAACTTTTTGCCTTTTCTCTGACATGGTGTTGGTGGTTTTAGGCCTCTGGGCACTTTAGCACTGTGGTCCAGTGTAAAGTGCGTGCTCTCTCTGTGTACGTTTGGTAAGGTTGGCCTGCCCTCCCATAGGAATGCACTGGGGATTCCCTGATAAAGTGTGTCAGTGGTAATTCCTGGGATGGGAGGAGCAGCGTGGGCGAGTTTAGTATGTATGAAATTGTAAGAATGAAGGGTGCACGATGGTGTGCGTAGATTTATTATGACTATTTGAGAAATGCCACTTTTAGAAGTTGGCATTTCTGTGTGCTATGTGTCTGCCTGCCTGATGTGAATTGCATGTCTGGCTTTTGAGTGACAGGGGCTGGGAGGTGTGTGTGGCTCCAGGAGGGGCAGGGTGAGTCAGCACTAGGCTGAATGGGACATCTGCATGGGGAGTAGTGGGAGGAGTAATCCCCTGACTCTGAATAGGACTGTGCCCAGCCTGTACAATGCTGGCTCCGCCCCCTGTGGTGTGTCTGATCACCTAGCCCCCACCTGACAAAAGGGAAGAGGAGCTTGGAAAACAAAGTGCTCCAAATCCCCCCTGAACCAGTTTCATCTGGTTCCCCCAAACACTACACTGCAGACAAAGGAGGGAAGTGGTATAAATGTAGGGGCGGTGACCCTATGTTTGTGGTGTGTGCTAGTGCTGTTCCTGATCCTGCTGGGGCATGCTGCTGCTGGAGCCCAGGAGGAACCTCCATGAGGGCTTGCCCCCCTGGGCCCAGCATTGCCCCCTTAATCTTCCAGGACTTTGTGCTGCATCTTGCGCCCTGTGAGCGCTGGGCTTTGTTCCCTTTTTTTCCCCCAGAAGAGGAGAGGAGCATGGGCTGCGCAGCGCTGAGCTGCCGCCCTTTGAGAGGGAATCCCCAATGTAGGGATTCCCCCATGATGCCGTTATAATTGCGGGTGCCCACCCCGCTTATGCTCTTTATTTTGATAGCGGGTGCCCACCCCACGTTTGGATTCGATTGCGGGTGCCCACCCCGCTTATGCTTTTTATTTTGATAGCGGGTGCCCACCCCGCTTGTCATTGCCGTGGCCCGAACCACCGAAGAAATCCTCTCTGGGCCGCTATCAGCGCGACCCGGAAGCCAGGCGCCCTTGCCTGGTTGTGGGCGGGGCCTACGCCCCCTACGCATGTCCAGAGATCCGTCCGGAGCCTCGCAGGCTCCTCATTGAAGTCCCGGGTCCCAGGAGGGGGCCCGGGTGAATTGAGGAGAGAACCGGGTGCGAGGCTCCCGTGAGCTATTGGGAGCCCCGGTGCCGAAGAGAGGAGTCCTGCCCCAAGAGCCGGTAAGTGAAGGCTCTATGTTGTTGGTGCCTTTCAGGGCACAGTGTCGGTGTCCATTCCCTGAGAGGCCCGCATGATAGAGGCCGCTCCAATGATGGGGGTAATTCTTTCCTAGAGTCCCTGATGGGAGGGGCACATTGGAGCACATTGTTGGTGCCCGCCCTCCGTGGCCACTCTGAGGGCCCAGTGAGCGCCCGTGTGGCATTCTTACAGCTGCCCCGCCTGCAAGGGGGCAGCTGCACCGAGGGGGGGCAATTTGCTTCAGAGAGCCCAGTGGAGGCCCCGAGGGCACAGTCGTGCCAGGGCCCCCTTACCTTATTCTCAGCTGCGCCGCACCAGCGCGGGCAGCTGCAACGTTTTTGCATATTTGTCCAGATGGCACAGTGAGTGCCCAGGCCCACGTTCGGCTCACAGCTGCACGGCAATTAGCGTCAGCTGCAACGTTTAGGCCATCAGTTCTTTTGGGGGCATTGTTGAATGAGACAGGAGTGGTGAGATACAGTCCTCTGCCCCAGCGCAATTGCGCACGTATGGATTCTGCTGCATTGGCAGCCGCCCTGACATTTTGGATATAGGGCATTTGAGCCCTCTGAGAAGGCCAGTTGGCCAGGGGGAATGTTAGGTTGATAGGGCGCCAGGCCCTAATGTGATTCATTTGGTGACCAGGAAATGTGATTCATGTACTGTTATTCATGTACCTGATTTATGCCTCTACTGTGGTTTATGTTATGAGGTTTTGCATACTGTGGTTTATGCTTGGGAGGTTATTCTCCACTGTGATTTATGCCTAATGTGAGTTATGATTAGGAGGTTATGGTCTAATATGTTTAGGCTTGTGAGGGTGGTGAGCAGGGGTTATCTTCGGCGTGTAACTCCCTTGCACTGACTAGAGTGGTGGTTTCTGCCTGGCTTTGGCGCAAGCCTTAGCCTACCAGAAATCCCATTTCTAACAACACGTGATAGTGTTTTATACAAATAAACATAATGTAACTTAACATAAAACACCATAACAAAACATTACATAAAATAATACAACATTAATTACTATATCATAGCATAATATAACATGACAATCGTGCATTAACTCAATTTCTGTATAAGAACTTTTCATAGATTTTCTATGGATGTAATCCATTACCTCTTCAAATTTTTCTATTCAAGTCTGCATCAATATGTTGTCAATGACCATCACTACAACAGGCCCATGCACACAAACCTCTTGCAGGTAGATTTGGCAAGGGTCTTTTTCCTACTTTCCATGTATTTGGCCTTTTATAGTAGCACACTTTATTTCTTCTCATGATTCCCATTACCACCGTTGGTCTAATGTTTGAATGAGAACATTTTCTTTTGTATGAAGTCAGTTACAGGATGTGTCATTAGAATGACATCAAAGCATAGCATATCAAGGTACACTCAATATGTGGCAAAGCTTTCTGTTTGTATCATTACTCGAATTCAAAAAATGCACTCACTCTTAGAGTTTCCAGGATTATTGTAATAAAGAGGCATAACTAGAAACTATTTACCATGTGTCGTAATCATTGTAGAATCACATTTTTAATTAAAGTTTACAAACCTTGTGGAAAATGTGTTTTTACTTTTTTTCTGTTTTCAAAGAGGAAGAGTTTGTGGCTGATTTTCCTTGGGCTAAATGCATTCACTTTCTCCCGTAGTATAATTTTATAACTACATGATAACTGTAGCTTGTCTTCAGTCAGAGTGTAGAAATATGACATCTTTATTTTAAATATCATAATTATAGAAAATTTGAAATGATCTTCTCAGTACACATTTAATACAAGTGTTGCATGCTCCTTCCTCATGCCTGATTCCAAATCAGATTGCAAGTTTATTTCTGTGTGTCCGAAAGGCTATTACTAATACTTAGCATATTATACACATTATCTAATTTTCTTTACGCTTGTGAATAATATTGTTCTGATTTTTTCTTTTACTATTAGAGTCTTCCACCAGCCTCCAAGGAGGTAAGAGATGACGATATAGCAACCTCTGTTGTTGTATATCTATATAGTTTTTAAATATATAGAAAAAATGTCTTGTACTTTAGTGTGAATTAGTCATACCACCATGGATATCCCAAAGAAAGATACATTCTGAAAAATTCTTCAACTTGTTGGAGCTGTCTATTTCAAGATAATATTTGAATGGCTCAGAAACTCTTTCAAATTTTCTGTCAATATGTTCAATATCCATGCTTTCTTCTAAGAGGCTATTTTTGAATGCTCTTAACACTGACAAGTTGCCATCCGCCAAACTGGTAATTTTTTTCAATCTTAATTCACTCTTACATTTTTCCAAATCCATTTTTCATACCACCCGTGCCTCCAGCAACACGGACAGGGAGGGGATGATCCTTAAAAGCCAAGTAATAACAATTAAGATATCTTTAAGGTGTTGCGCAAACGAAGAATAATATGCAAACCAAAATATATTCCTCTACTTTTTCCATGTTACCTCGGGTTTTGGTTTCTTCCAACCATTTACTGAAGAGGTCACTACCGTTCTGCAGTACCAGAAATTGGATTAAGCTTCTATTGATAAGGGGATGTATATTTAAATATTGGCATATATACATGAAATTCTTAAGAGAACTGAATATAGCACAGAGTCACTGCTGTACTCTCATACAAAGACAGAAGTACATGCATTCATTGTTCATGTTCTAGAAAAGATTTGTCTTGGTCTCCACAGTAAGTTCTCATTTATCTGGAAATTATTGGCTATGATAATGCCTGCATTTCAATGAGAATAAAATTATAAACACTGAAGTATTCATGATAACCAAGCACTCTGGAAGCAACTGGAATGCAGGTGGAGAGACAGGCAGAAAACCTCAGAGAAAGACATGTTCTAATCCACCTTAAGTCACTAGCACCAGCAATTCTGAAACACCACGTGGATTTCCCTAGCAAACTGGATCGATGCCGGCACAAACACCATCAAGAAAATTGAAGCATTCGTGCATAAAGATTTCACCACGCCCACAGCCACCATCAGCTACATATACCATTCACAAACACTATGCAACAACCTCTAATAATCCTTAAGAAACAAAATTACAGCCATATACGACACCTTTGACAAACAACCTAACCCCCATCAACCTCGCTGCAAGTCTACCAATTGTTGCCGAAGAATGCTCCTCAAGAACATGTAACAACATTACCACAGATGAGACTGCCACAACCATGAAGTCCATCCACTGCATGGTGCCAGCAGACCGATGCCTCAATCATGTCTTCAATAAAGTACTCACCCCATCACTGAAGCCGTCTGTCAGAGAACCTTGGCTTCCAATTTGCACAGGAGCAGAACGCAGCTATTTGACCTCGCTCCCTTCAGAACAATTCCGCAAATATTTCTTTCAAAACTACCTGCGAATGTGCTCCAAAGGGGGAAAGGGGTTTGGGACAGAGACGAGACAGCCAGAAAATGTGGTCTTCAGTCCAAGGGTTGCATTGCTTCACTTTCTTCAGGATCCTTTGTTTGAATTGAAAACTGTAACAACATTTAAATAACTTAATATTCATATTATACTCTTCTATCATCCTTTTATATGCTCTTTTTAAAATGACCCTTACCCAATGTTTTCTTAGCTATTGCTCCTCTTCTTTAAATGTTTGTTCTTAGTTCAGTATAACTATATTTCAGCAACTCTACTCGTAATTCTAATTATTTCTTATTTCCTTCCACAGGAAGTACTTGCGTGGGAAAGGAGACGAAATGACTCGAAACTGCGGAGAGTGGTAGCCCTCCTCCAGGTAATATTCTTCTCGTGACCTTCTGGTTTAAACTTGCACTTCAGAACATTTCAATTTCTTTGAATTTTGGAAATATGAGAAGTAACCTAACTCTCAGTTAATCTGAAGCTTTTCTTAAAGATTCGCGATAGCGTCTCTCAAGCAAAAGTTCCTGAACTCTTTTGACCTTAGAGGAAATTACGAATGCAACGCGTTCGTCAGCAAGACTTTCAATTCCTCACACAAGCCGGGCGAAAACGCTCAATTCAGCCGCCTTGTACATTTATAGTAACCTAGACAACAATGAGTCATGACTGACTTGTAAGGTTTAACTACGAGATTGCCCAGCAGAGAGACACTATGGAAATCTTCGGGTATGAGCAGTTAATCAGGCACTAGGAGTTTTAACTGCAGCAACAATATATGACAACTTTCACCGACACTACCTTAAAACTGACTAACCGACGAAGGAAATTAAGGAAAAATCTACTCACGGGAATGCTTCAGGTGAAGTGTGCCGTTTAGAACTCGGACGCGCTTCACATTCTAAACTGCCTTTAGGGAAAGAGAACACCTAGAGCGCAACAGGAAAGACCAAGTCGGCAGACATCTTGGTTTTCCAACGTCGCCAGCTTGCTCTCCATTTGCCATTAAAACCAAGGTATTTATTCCTCTTTGACACTCTTCCTCCAAGTGTGCCCGCTACAACTAAGCGATTGATGGGAACTTTCCTAGGGGTTCTGACAGTACCCCCTCTCAAGAAAGTTTCCATCAATCGTGGTTTAGTTGGAAAATTTTTGTGAAAGGCTTTAATTAGGCGTGGAGCATGAACGTCCGTGTGCTTCTCAGAAGACCTTTCATTTTACCTTTCCAATCAATCAGGTAAAACAGGTCACCTCTAACTCTTTTCGAATTTAGGATTCTTTAAACCTCATACTCAACCCCACCTTCAACATCCAAAGGTTCGGGAGGAGTAGATAATCTCAATTCTGGAGAAACCTTTTTTAGTAAAGAGATATGAAACACTGGGTGAATTTTTAAGTGATTTGGAAGTATTAGACGGAATATTACAGGATTGATAATTTTTTCAATGACATAGGGACCCACAAAACGTGGTTGAAATTTGCGGTCCCCCTTTAATCTTACATTTTTGTACTTAACCAAACTTTATCACCCACTTGAAGTTCAGGTTCTTTACGTCTCTTTTTGTCAGCATAATATATATAGCGTTCTTTAGCAATTTTCTAATTTTGTTCAGCAGTTTGGTGGGTTTCAGTTATGTGTTTGGCTACATCTTTGACAGCCGATACTTCTACATCTTTACACTTAATTAAGGAGTTTGGATGTCGGACTAAATTTAAATAAAATGGTGTAAACCCAGTAGACACGTTCTTAGCATTAGTATGAGCAAACTCTGCAGACCATAGATAATCTGGCCAATCACCTTCTTCCTTTAGTAAAAAGAGTCTGAGGTATTGTTCCAGTTCTTGGTTTGTTCTTTCAGTCTGCCCATCGGTTTCTGGATGGAAACTGGTCGAGTAGTGGTTTTCAATGTGTAAACTGCTAGTATACGCTCTCCAAAATTTGGATACAAATTGAGAGTCTCTGTCAGAGATTAAAACTTTTGGAATACCATGAAGTCGAATGACATGCTTATTGAAAAGTTGAGCTAGTTGTCTTGCCATGGGAATTCCTTTGAGGGGTACGAAATGTGTCATTTTACTATAGGTATCTACAAAGACTAATATTGTGTCATAGCCTTGGCTTGAAGGAAGATCCACAATTAGGTCTAGGGAAACTGAGTGCCAGGGGTAGGAGAGGTGTTGGTAGAGGTTGTAATAATCCTTTAGGAGACTGACGTTCCGATTTTCCCTGCGCACAATGCTCCCAACCAACCACATACTGTCTTATCTCTTGATTCATGCGTGGCCACCAGAAATTTCTTTTAATGAGATCTTCAGTTTTCTGAACTCCTTTATGACCTGCTAAAGGACTGTCATGGCATTCATATAATACTTGGGTCTGCAATTCTCTCGTAGGTACATACAAGGCATTCTCATGATAAGGTAAACCTTTTTGAATTTCTCTCTTTGGATTTTCTTGGGCCCATTGTCTCATTTCTTCCTTATCAAGTGCACTACGAACTTGTTCCTCAAAATATTCTTTTGAAATTGCTCCTACGAACTTTTCTTCTGGAATTATTTTCAGATCTTCAATTTTCATTTTCAGATTCTCAGTGTCTATCCTGGAAAGGGCATCTGCCTCACCATTCTTGTTTCCGGGTCTTAAGGTGATGACAAAATCATAGTCAGCAAAGTACAAAGACCATCTAAGTTGTCTTGGAGTGAGTATTCATGCTGACTTTAAGAACTTTAAATTTCTATGGTCTGTGAAGACGGTTACCGTATGTTTCGCTCCCATCAGATAGTGTCTCCACTCTTTGAAAGCGTCCTTAATGGCCAGTAATTCCTTGTCAGTGAGGGTATAATTGGTCTCTGCTGGATTCAATTTTCTGGACCAGTAGGCCACCGGGTGTAACTGGCCTGTATCCTTGTAGCTTTGCGAAAGGACTCCTCCAAAAGCCAACTCTGAAGCATCGGTCTCGAGATAAAATGGCTCGGCTGGATCTGCGTGCAAAAGAATTGGAGCCATAGTAAAACTCTCTTTCAAGGAACAAAAGGCTTCTTCGGCTTCTTCAGACCATTCGAAGGTTACTCCTTTCCTCTTTTCACCTTTTCTTTCGCTTTGACGATAGTCAATCTCCAAGACTAAATCTACCAAGGCTGAGATTTCTGTTGGTCGGTTAGGGATCTGCGCTAGGGCGTCTTTTAATTCATCTCTTAAGCCTCGATAGAATACTGCAGTTCTTTTATTCTCTGGCCATTCCGTTTCCACTACTAACTTATTAAATTGAGACAGGTAAGTAACTAGTTCTCGATTCCCTTGCCTCAACTCCAATAACTCGTTATCAGTAGCTTGTGATGCTTTCCTTCTGTCGAATATCCGTAGGAACTCTTTCTTGAATTCATCAAGATTATATAATATTGGATCGTATTTCGTTACCAAAGGCATGGACCAAAAGGCAGCATCGCCGCTAAGATAAGACAGAATGAATGCATCACGAGACTGTGCATCTGGAAAAATTGTTGGGCGGCACATGAATTGGAGCGAACATTGCGTCAGGAAAATCTGAGTTTTTTTGGGGTCACCGCTGAAACGTTCAGGAGTGGCTAGAGGAATCACTGGGGAGAATGAACGAATTGCTTGAGTGTTCGGAAAGGTCATAGGGCTACTAGGGGATCCTACTCCTTGTGATGTTTGAGTCTTAAATCCCCATTCCGAAACCATCCCACTCATTCTATTTGCTAATTCTGAAGTTTCTCTCCTAGAGGTGATAATTTCTGATCTCAAGGTCTTATTTTCCTCTCTCACCGCTTCCAAATCTTTTCTGATATTTACTAGGATTTCTCCCAAATTTTTTAAATCAAATCCTTCCGCCATTCTACTCGGGTGCAATTACAACTTGGGCACTTCACTCTGTCAGAGAACCTTGGCTTCCAAGTTGCACGGGAGCAGAACACGGCTATTTCCCCTCGCTCCCAGCAGAACAATTCCGCAGATATTTCTTTCAAAACTACCTGAGAATGTGCTCCAATGGGGGAAAGGGGTTTGGGACAGAGAAGAGACAGCCAGAAAATGTGGTCTTCAGTCCAAGGGTTGTATTGCTTCACTTTCTTCAGGATCCCTTGTTTGAATTGAAAACTGTAACGACATTTAAATAACTAAATATTCATATTATACTCTTCTATCATCCTTTCACATGCTCTTTTTAAAATTACTCTTACCCAAAGTTTTCTTAGCTATTGCTCCTCTTCTTTAAATATTTCTTCTTAGTTCAGTATAACTATATTTCATCAACTCAACTCGTAATTCTAATTATTTATTATTTTCTTCCACAGGAAGTACTTGCGTGGGAAAGGAGACGAGATGACTCGAAACTGCTGAGACCGGAAGCTCTCCTTCAGGTAATATTCTTCTCGTGACCTTCTGGTTTAAACTTGCACTTCAGAACATTTCAATTTCTTTCAATTTTGGAAATACGAGAAGTAACCTAACTCTCAGTTAATATGAACCTTTTCTTAAAGATTTGCGATAGCGTCTCTCAAGCAAAAGTTCCTGAACTCTTTTGACCTTAGAGGAAATTACGAACACAATGCCTTCATCAGTAAGACTTTCAATTCCTCACACAAGCCGTGCGAAAACGCTCAATTCAGCCGGCTTGTACATGTAGAGTAACCTAGACAACCACGAGCCGTGACTGGCTCGTAAGGTTTAACTACGAGATTGCCCAGCAGAGAGACACTATGGAAATCTTCAGGCATACACAGTTAATCAGGCACTAGGAGTTTTAACCGCAGCAAAAATATACGATGACTTGCACAGACACTACCTTAAAACTGACTAACTAACGGAGCAAATCAAGGAAAAACCTACTCACGGGAATGCTTCAGGTGAAGTGCGCCGATTAGAACTCGGACGCGCTTCCTATTCTAAATTGCCTTCAGGGAAAGAGAACAACTAGAGCGTAACAGGAAAGACCAAGTCGGCAGACATCTTGGTTTACCAACGTCGCCAGCTTGCTCTCCATTTGCCATTAAAACCAAGGTATTTATTCCTCTTTGACACTCTTCCTCCAAGTGTGCCCGCTACAACTAAGCGATTGATGGGAACTTTCCTAGGGGTTCTGACACCGTCACTCTCATCCTCAATGCCTCCATCAACACTGACACTTTACATAGAGCCTATGAGCATACAACGGTAAAAACTCACCTGAAGATGCCATCAGAAAACCAAACGAAGCTCACAAACTACCGGCCAGTCCGCTTCAGCTGTAACCAGCCAGGTTCTACGAAAAGTTCATCAACAGACATCTCACAGACCACCTCATCCAGCACCAACTACTCAGCATGATGCAACCATTATTCAGATCAAAAACACAGTACGGAGACAGCTCTCATGCAGCAATAGATGACATCCGTAGGATCCTAGACAAAGGAGAAACTGAAGACCTCATGTTATTGGAGCTCTTAGCAGTGTTTGTCACAGTCTCTCACCCATTCTCATCAGAAGACTAGACAAGGATTGCATTCAAGAACCTGCGTGCCAGTTCATCCTTCTCATTACTGACCAGAAAATCTCAGGCAGTCAACCTAGCTCCTTGCTCTTCAGAAGATAGTAAACTCATCTGCGGAGTACCTCAAGTCACGTCACTCAGTCCTACCATCTGCAACTTCCCACTCAGACCCATATCACACCATACCACAGGGACTTACAAGGATCTGGTTACACAATCGCCCACAATTCATTTTCCTCACCCTAACATACAAAGCACTTCATAAAATGGCCAGTGCATACGTGAACATCCTCATACACTACAACCTACCATCCAGCAACATTTGTTCAGCCAGATTCCTAGAGGCACACATTCCATGCATTCACAGTAGTAGAATTGGATGAATTGGAGATGAAACCTTTGCTTACAACGCCCTCAAAGTATGGAATGACCTCTCAACTAACATCAGAACCTCTCCCTCTCTTCTTAAATTCGACAAGAAGCTGCAGATTTGGCCCTTTGAATAATTAACCTTCAATCTTCACTCCGTAGGTCTAGCTTCACACACATGCATAGAGCCAGTTACCATGACACGTGATAGTGTGTTATACAAATAAACATAATGTAACTTAACATAAAACACCACAACATAACATTACATAAAAATATACAACATTAATTACTATATCATAGCATAATATAACATGACAATCGTGCATGAACTCAATTTCGGTATAAGAACTTTTCGTGCATTTTCTATGGATGTAATCCATTACCTTTTACAATTTTTCTATTCAAGTCTGCATCAATATGTTGTCAATGACCCTCACTCCAATAGGCCCATGCACACAAACCTCTTGCAGGTAGATTTGGCAAGTGTCTTTTTTCTACTTTCCATGTATGTGGCCTTTCATAGTAGCAAACTTTATGTGTTCTCATGATTCCCTTTACCACCATTGGTCTAATGTTTGAATGAGAACAGTTTTTTTTTGTATGACGTCAGTTACATGATTTGTCACTAGAGTGACATCAAAGCATAGCATATCAAGGAACCCTTAATATGTACCAAAGCTTTATGTTTGTATCATTACTCGAATTCAAAAAATGCACTCACTCCTAGAGTTTCCAGGATAATTGGAATCAAGAGGCATAACTAGAAACTATTTACCATGTGTCGTAATCATTGTACAATCACATTTTTAATTAAAGTTTACAAACCTTGTGGAAAATGTGTTTTTACTTTTTTTCAGTTTTTAAAGATGAATAGTTAGTGGCTGATTTTCCTTGTGCTAAATGCATTCACTTTTTCCCGTAGTATAATTTTATAACTACATGATGATTTTAGCTTGTCTTCAGTCAGAGTGTAGTACGACATCTTTATTTTAAATATCATAATTATAGACAATTTGAAATGATCATCTCATTACACATTTAATACAAGTGTTGCATGCTCCTGCCTCACGCCTGATTCCAAATCAGATTGCAAGTGTATTTCTGTGCGTCCGAAAGGCTATTACTATTCCATAGCCTATTACACACATTATCTAATTTTCTTTACACTTGTGAATAATATCGTTATGATTTTTTCTTTACTATTAGAGTCTTCCACCAGCCTCCAAGGAGGTAAGAGATGACGATATAGTAACCTCTGTTGTTGTATATCTATATAGTTTTTAAATATATAGAAGACATGTCTTGTACTTTAGTGTGAATTAGTCATAGCACCTTGGATATCCCAAAGAAGTATACATTTGTAAAAGTTCTTCAACTTGTTGGTGCTGTCTATTTCATGATAATATTTGAATGGTTCATAAACTCTTTTAAAATTTCTTCAAATATGTTGAATATCCATGATTTCTTCTAAGAGGCTAGTTTTTAATGCTCTTAACACAGACAATTAACCATCAGCCAAACTAGCACTTTTTTTCAATCTTAATCCACTCTTACAGTTTCCCAAATCCATTTTGCCTACCACCCATGCCTCTAGCAACATGGACAGGGAGGGGATGATCCTTAAAAGCCAAGTAATAACAATTAAGAAATCTTTAAGGTGTTGCGCAAAAGAAGTATAATATGTGAGCCAAAACATATTCCTCTACTGTTTCCATGTTACCTCAGGGTTTGGTTTCTTCCAACCATTTACTGAAGAGGTCACTACAGTTCTGCAGTACCAGAAATTGGATTAAACTTCTATTGATAAGGAGATGTATATTTAAATATTGGCATATATACATGAAATTCTTAAGAGAACTGAATATAGCACAGAGTCACTGCTGTACTCTCATAAAAAGACAGAAGTACCTGCATTCATTGTTCACGTTCTAGAAAAGATTTGTCTTGGTCTCCACAGTAAGTTCTCATTGGTCTGGAAATTATTGGCTATGATAATGCCTGCATTTCAATGAGAATACAATTATAAACACAGAATTACTCATGATAACCAAGCACTCTGCAAGCAACTGGAATGCAGGTGGAGAGACAGGCAGAAAACCTCAGAGAAACACATCTTCTAATCTACCTTAAAACACTAGCACCAGCAAGTCCGAAATACCACGTGGATATCCCTAGCAAACTGGATCGACGCCGGCTCAACCACCATCAATAAAATTGCAGCATTTGTCCATAAAGATTTCACAACTCCCACAGCCACCATTAGCTACATATACCATCCACAAAAACTATGCAACAACTCTGATAATCTTTAAGAAACAAAATTACAGCCATATACGACACCTTTGACACCCAACCTAACCCCCATCAACCTCGCTGCCAGTCTACCAATCGCCGCCGAAGAATGCTCCTCGAGAACATGTAACAACATAACCACAGATGAGACTGCCACAACCATGAAGTCCATCCACTGCATGGTGCCAGCAGACCGATGCCTCAATCATGTCTTCAATAAAGTACTCACCCCATCACAGAAGCCGTCACTCTCATCCTCAATGCCTCCATCAACTCTGACACTTTACATAGAGCCTATAAGCATACAGCGGTAAAAACTCTACTGAAGATGCCATCAGAAAAAACCAAGCCAAGCTCACAAACTACCGGCCAGTCCGCTTCAGCTGTAACCAGCCTGGTTCTACGAAAAGGTCATCAACAGACGTCTCACAGACCACCTCATCCATCACTGACTACTCAGCGCGATGCAACCATTATTCAGATCAAAAACACAGTACGGAGACAGCTCTCACGCAGCAATAGATGACGTCCGTAGGATCCTAGACACATGAGAAAATGAAGACCTCATGCTATTAGAGCTCTTAGCAGTGTTTGTCACAGTCTCTCACCCATTCTCATCAGAATACTAGACAAGGATTGCATTGAAGGACCTGCTTGCCAGCTGATCCTTCTCATTACTGACCAGAACATCTCAGGCAGTCAACCTAGCTCCTTGCTCTTCAGAAGATAGTAAGCCCATCTGCGGAGTACCTCAAGTCACGTCACTCAGTCCTACCATCTGCAACTTCCCACTCAGACCCATATCACACCATACCTAAGGGACCTACAAGGGTCTGGTTACACAATCGCCCACAATTAATTTTCCTCACCCAAACATACAAGGCACTTCATAAAATGGCCCCTGCATACGTGAACATCCTCATAAACTACAACCTAGCACCCAGCAACATTTGTTCAGCCAGATTCCTAGAGGCACACATTGCATGCATTCACAGTAGTAGAATTGGATGAATTGGAGATCAGGCCTTTGCTTACATCGCCCTCAAAGCATGCAATGACCTCTCAACTTTCATCAGAACCTCTCCCTCTCTTCCTAAATTCAGCAAGAAGCTGATGGATTTGGCCCTTCGAATAATTCATATTCACTCTGTAGGCTTAGCTTCACACACATACATAGAGGTAATTACCATGACACGTGATGGAGTTTTATATAAATAAACATAATGTAACTTTACATAAAATACCATAACATAACATTACTTAAAATAATCTAGCAATATTTAATATATTATACCATAATATAACATGACAATTGTGCATGAACTCAATTTCTATATAAGAACTTTTCATGCATTTTCTATGACCCTCACTCCAACAGGCCCATGCACACAACCCTATTGCAGGTATATTTGGCTGGGGTATTTGTTCTACTTTCCATGTTTGTGGCCTTTTATAGTAGCACACTTTATTTGTTCTCATGCTTCCCCTTACCACTGTTGGTCTAATGTTTGAATGAGAGAATTTTCTTTTGTATGAAGTCAGTTACAGGATGTGTCACTAGTGTGACATCAAAGCATAGCATTTCTGTTTTTATCATTACTCGAATTCTAAAAATACACTCACACTTAGAGTTTCTAGGATAATTGGAATCAAGAGCAATAATTAGTAACTATTTACAATGTGTTGTAATCATTGTAATCATTGTAGAATCACATTTTTAATTAAAGTTTACAAACCTTGTGGAAAATGTGTTTTTACTTTTTTTCGGTTTTTAAAGACTGAATAGTTTGTGGCTGATTTTCCTTGGGCTAAATGCATTCACCTTCTCCTTTAGTATAATTTTACAACTACATGATACATGTATCTTGCCTTCAAATAGAGTGTAGAACTGCATCTTTACTTTCAAATATCATAATTATGGAAAATGTAAAATAATCATCTTACCACACATTTAATACACGTTTTGCATGCTCCTGCCTCATGCCTGATTCCAAATCAGATTGCAAGTGTATTTCTGTGTGTCTGAATGGCTATGACCATTCCATAGCAAATTATACACATTATCTCATTTTCTTTACGTTTGTGAATAATATCGTAATGATTTTTTCTTTTATTATTAGAGTCTTCCACCAGCCTCCAAGGAGGTAAGAGATGACGATATAGTAACATCTGTTGTTGTATATTTATATTGTGTTTTAATATATATGGAAAAAATGTCTTGTACTTTAGTGTAGATTAGACATACCACCTTGGATATCCCAAGGAAGGATACATTTGGAAAAATCCTTCAACTTCTTGGAGCTCTCTGTTTCAAGATAATATTTGAATGGTTTAGAAACACTTTTAAAATGTCTTCAAATTTGTTGTATATCCATGCTTTCTTCTAAGAGGCTATTTTGTCAATGCTCCTAACACTGACAATTTGCCATCAGCCAAACTAGTAATTTTCTCAATCTTTATCCACTCTTACATTTTCCCAAATGTTTTTGCCTACCACCCATGCCTCCAGCAACACTGACAGGGATGGGATGATCCTTAAAACCAAGTAATCATAATTAGGAATTCTTTAAGGTGTTGCACAAATGAAGTATAATATAGGAACTAAAACATATGCATCACCTGTTATCGTGTAACCTCGGGTTTTGGTTTCTTCCATCCATTTACTGAAGAGGTCACTACAGTTCTGCAGTAGCAGAAATTGGATTAAGCTTCTATTCCTAAGGAAATGTATATTTAAATATTGGCATATATAGATATGAAAATCTTAACAGAACTGCATTTCGCACAGAGTCACTCCTGCACTCATACAAAGACAGAAGCACATACACTGATTGTTCATGTTCTAGAAAAGATTTGTCTTTGTCTCCACAGTAGGTTCTCATTTATCTGGAAATTCTTTGCTACGATAATGCCTGCATTTCAATGAGAATAAAATTATAAACACGGAAGTACTCATGATAACCAAGCAATCTGCAAGCAACTGGAATGCAGGTGGAGAGACAGCCAGGATATCTCAGAGAAAGACATGTTCTAATGCAAGACATGTTCTAATCCACCTTAAGTCACTAGCACCAGCAAGTCCGAAACACCACGTGAATTTCCCTAGCAAACTGGATAGATGCCGACACCAACACCATTAAGAAAATTGCAGCATTGGTCATCAAAGATTTCACCATGCCCGGGGTGCTAGAGAGCCCGATACCAGGGTGGCTGTTCTGTAGCGCAGCTCTGATGGTGGGACAGATAATCCGGCACTAATCCATCTTCCCAGTCATCACTACATCCTCAAATCAGTGTGGATCTGTCCAGGGAGACTGCAGCCCCAACCAATGTGAATTTCACTGCCATCAGCCCCGAGATGAATGACTTACTGGCAGAAAACTGAAGCAGGGGAGCTGTGGCCTGACCTGGAGGCGGGATGCAGTGACGCAGCAGACATAGCTCGCAGTGAAGAGTGAAGCTGCCGCCCGGAGCCCACCCAGAAAACATGTGACCATCTGAGAGAGGAGATGAACCCTTGTGACCTAATTAGCGGCTGCGGGGACGCAGCTACCGTCACTCGTGCTCCAGGAACTTGCAGGTACGAGCGCCAAGGCTTCCTCGCGACATAGACCGGATGGCCGGCCCTGCACCAACCGTGGTGCAGGTGCATTAGCGTAACCCCAGACCTAGATTAGGCCTTCCAGCAAACATTGCGGCGGGTTCTGGATTACCCCCCTGAGTCCCGTTCCAACTGCCTACACAACCCGAGAAGACACCAAGCTGCAATTATGCCCTGAGACAGGCGAGGCACCCCATGTGCAAGCGCTGCAAGCCACACGGCAGCGGACCACCGAGGGCATGACTGTGGCAGCCGGCGGCCCCCATCACTACTAACAGGAACAGCAGGTAAGAGCGCCTGAGACATGCCCCTGCTGCACTGCGACCTCACATCTAGGGCACTAATGGTCCACACTAGGAAACAGAGGCACCCCCCTAAAGAAGTAGTACCTTTGCAGTCTCATACAGAAGAAAGCCCACAGCAAATTCGGAAGGGACTGCATCGACTCTGGGCAGAAGTCCCCCTGCACAGGGAATGTCAGATTCTGTCACAGCGCTCTCTTAACTGGCCGGCACAGATCACTCAGCACGCCGCGCCCCTGCACTCAAAAAACCATGCCTATACCCGGCTCTTTAAAACAGCAACCAACACGCTTCCTGCACTAAGTATAGCCCTGGACTGAGGGACAGTTGAGAGATATACATCGGGAGCACTCTAGGTGGGTGCTGCTCAGAGGCATATTGTCCCTAAGTGGGATAGGCCTATCAGGCTTAAACAACAGATGCACTTCAACCACTAGACAGCTGACCAGGGAATCAGGCACAGTTGGTGCCACCCTAGTCGCAATCTGAAATGCGCACCTGCAGAAGCTGCCACCACTGCGACAAGCGCGCAACCCAGTGGTACAGTAGTACAGTATACCTGAAGAATGGGGAAAACGGACACTAAACAACAAATTCTGGTTTTGGAGCAGCAGAAACCTACTCGAGGGCCCCCAGCCATGGAGGACACCCAACTGGAGGCAGCGCCAACTGGCGCAACCCCTCCTGAACCGGAAAAACAAGAAATGTTCAGAGACTTGTAACAATCCCTCACTGCTATCAACAACAAAATTGACTCTCTATCAGACAGGTTCGACCGCCTAAAGGAAAAGGTGATGGAACATGGAGAACGCCTTGAACAGGTGGAACAGCGCACCTCCGTGCTAGAAGACGAAGGCGTGGCCACCCGTGAAAAGCTCCTCAGCATAGAGAAGGTACTCGAGGTGATCAGGAATAAAAACAAAGATTTGGAAGCAAGGTCGCGGCAAAACAAACTACGCATTGTAGGGGGGCCAGAGTCCACTGCAATTACCCAAATGGAGAATTATGTGGAGGAAATGCTGCGGGCCCTCTTTGGAGAGTCGCTATCACCCGTGTGCATTGTGGAGCACGCTCATCGATCCCTTGGCCCTCATCCCCCTCTGGGCGCACCAGCAAGGCCCATAATTGCGCGCCACTTCAGCTATCGAGATAGTGACACAGTGTTACACCTTGCCAGAGACATGCAAAATGTTGTACACCAAGGAAACCCGATCTCCTTCTACCCAGACTTCACCTTGGCAGTACAAGCAGCCAGAAGATACTTTTGCCAATCAACCGCACCTTGCAACAGCTGGAAGTTAAATATTCCCTACCCTACCCAGCAAAACTTCAAGTATTCCACTCTGGAAAGACCACTTACTTCACGGATCACAAAAACATGGCACGCTTCGTAAAGGACTTGTGTCTGGCCAAGAAGACTGACCGGTCCAGAAAAGACACAGAAAAAGAAAACCGTACCAGTGACAATGATTAGACACGCACTGCAATGCTGAACTAGCAGGAGACTGTAGTTAACGATCCAGCGGAAAGAGTCAGTCCTGCTCCAAGAGACAATGACTCTCCTCACTTTACCTCTAATTAATAATTCTGCTGCCGATGTTTTTTGTTCACTCAATACACACTAAGAGTGGATACTCACACCTGCAACCCTGTCCCGCTACCCGGCCCCTGCGGGCAGACACGTTCGGCTCCTAGACTTTCCCCCCGGGATGTTTCCCTTACACTGCATAATGACACACTCATGTTGGGGATGTGGTTTGACTGGGTTTCATGCTCAGCCTGATTGGGGGCTGGAGTGGGTGGGTGTGGGCCCTTTTGGGGATGTTTTAAGATTGCAACTGTTTGAAGTGCCATTCCTCCCCATTTTTATCTTTTCATTCCCTTGACTGACTCTCCCGGCGCGACCTGCGACATTGGGCACATATAGGCGAACAGTCAAGTAGGGCAACATGACAAGAGTTAAGTATGTTACTTGTAATGTCTGTAGTCTGAATGATGCACGAAAGACAAGAATGGTAGCCGCACAATTGGACCGCCATAAAGTAGACATCTGCTTCCTGCAGGAACTTTACCTCAGACAGAACACACACTGGAGGCTGCGAGCTGGGTGGGTGGGGGAAAAACACACTGCATGCTACTCAAACTATGCTTGTGGCGTAGCCATACTCATCAGAAAAGGGCCGCACTGGCACATGCGTGCAACAATCAGCTATAAGATAGGCAGATACGTCATAATATCGGGCTCGCTGGGTGGACACCCGATCAGACTCATCTCAATATATGGCCCCAACACTGATGACCCTGGATTCTTTGCGGAGGTTTGGAGAGTGACAAACTCAATTGGCCCCAGTGCTATAATCTTGGGGGAAGACAACAATGTAGTACTTGATGCCAAAAAAGACAGATCAGGAGACTCCCGTCGACCCCATCCCCGAGCGGCAACACAGCTGCAAGCCATAATCTCAGAGGGCGACCTGACAGATGTATAGCAACATAGATACCCTGAAGAGATGTGAAGCACTTGTGTGATGTCCGCTAGACACTCCTGGTCATGGATAGACTATTGGCTGGTCTCCCGAGACATGGCGACGTGGGTCGCAGAGGTGCAGAATCAGCCCTGGACCCTCTCTGAAAATTCCCTGGTAATGCTGACGCTGGACCTTCCTGATTACGCTACCAGAGCTTTCACCTGGAGCCTTCCGTCGGGCACGATACGAGACCAGGCATTTTGTGAAACTATTAGGCAGGCCATAACCGAATACTTCCGTCTCAACGAAGGTACACTAGATTCCCCTTCAACCCTATGGGAAGCTTTTAAAACCGTCATACGGGGTGAATGCATCGCCAAACAGGCGGGAGTTCTTCGGTAACTGCAGGGCGACCTAAAAAGACTAGAAGTTGAAATACAGGCCCTAGAGCAGGAGTTCTTTACCAGCAAAAATAACACTTTGCTACGTACAATCCGAGCTCAATTAGATGAGTTCCAGGAAGCGGCCATTAGGGAAACACATTTCCTCAGTAGGGAAACTAGAGCCCAGCGATATGGAGAGGGAGAGCGCAGTGGAGAGACGCTGGTGGGGTGACTTCGGAAGCCCTGGGCCAGCGATTATATACTTGAGCTAAGTGTCGCTGAAGAGGAGCTGGCAGTGGGCCAATCAGCTGTACAGGCTGAAATGATTTCCTTCTACGCATCCCTCTATCGTGCCCAACAAGATACGACGCTGCCTGAATTGGAGGAATTTTTTGACACACTGCAGCTGGTGTGGCTGGAGGAGGGACATAGGGCTTACCTCGATGAACGCTTTACAGAGGAGGAGTTAATTAGAACTATTCGAGCTCTCCTTGGCAAAAAGACCCCTGGCCTAGATGGCTTGTCAGCCACGTTTTATAAAGAATATGCTAGCCTACTCATCCCTCATTTAATAAATATGTACGAGGAATCCATAGAGCAGAGAGTGCTTCCCCTATCGCTCCGGGAAGCCCTAATCATCACAATTTTGAAACCGGTAAGGACCCACTCAAATGCGACTCATACCGGCCACTTTCTATGATTAATGTAGACAATAAGATCCTTGCCATGTTAATCACGGCGCGTCTCCTCCCACTGCTACCTATGGTGCTACGCCCAGACCAATGTGGCTTTGTCCCAGGCAGGGCCATGGCTCATAATGTCTGAATGCTCTTTGCCACGATAGAGGAGGTGGACCCACAGCTGCAGGCAGCTGTAATTTTTCTTGATGCCACCAAGTCATTTGATTCACTCGAATGGCCATACTTATTTGCCCTACTCAGACGCATAGGTCTCAGCCCCAAGTTCATTAGATTAATAGCACTCCTCTATCTACTCCCCACGGCGTGAATAAGGGTCAACAGCATGATAACGCCCCCGTTCCTGGTTTCTCGTGGCACTGGTCAGGGGTGTCCCTTGTCGCTCCTACTATTTGCCGTAGCCATGGAGCCATTGGCGGCTTGGTTGCATCAGCATCATGCCCACAGAGGACTGGGGTTTCAACGCACGGGTAATATTGGTCTCACTGTACGCGGACGACGTCACGCTATACGTTAAACACCCTGTAATCAACCTTGACCCCCTGGTCAATGAGGTCCTCAGTTTTGGCAGACTCTCAGGGATATTAATCAATTGGGCAAAATGAATGATCTTTCCGCTGATGGAGGCCACCACTCAGGTCCACTTGGATTTCCCCTGCAGTGGACATGTGACCCTGTAATATACCTAGGCATATGGATCAGCCACGACACCGAGGAACTATGGCGCTCCAACTATGGTAGACTAATGGACTGGTTAGAGCAACGCAAAACGAGTTGGGTTACATTGCCTCTGTCCCTGACCGGACGGTTAGTCATCGCCAAAATGGTTGTTTTACCCAAGCTCCTCTACCTCTTTACGAATATCCCACTCCCTCTTACCTACAGCTTCAGGAAGCGGCTACGGTCAAACATGATCACCCAGCATGGGTGGGCAAACAGCCCAGGATAGCATGGGAGATCCTCACCCTTCCATTCGAGCAGGGCGGACTAGGTGCGCCAGACTTTGACCTGTACTACTGGTGTGCCCAAGCACAATTCGCCCACCATTGGATATACCCCACACATTTTATGGCGCACACCGCCCGAGTATGATCAGGTGGCCCTGCTTCCACTTCCATTGGCCCTATACCAGACATGACCCTGACCTCGGACCAAGATGGATACGGTGGGATGCACGGTGAGGGCCTGGCATGGACTGCTCCGGAATACATGACAAGAAGCAATGTATGCCCCCCTGGTCCCCCTGCCCAAGCATCCGGCGTTGCTGTTTTTAGGGAGGCCGGCCCTTGCGCCAGATTGCGATCTATTAAGCTCACTAAAATGGGAGATCTGTTCCCGGAGGGCACCTTCTTTGCACCTCATCAAATCAGGGAGGGAGAGGGGCTAACCACTCTAGAACAGATGACATATTACCAGCTGCGTGCCACGCTGAGTGCCTGCGTCCCTTCCTTCCCACCTGCGCCCCCACATTCCAAACCCTTGAGTACTTTCTGAAGAATCCCTCCCCGCGTAAGCTAATTACGCACCTATATACAGATATGCAACACACAGCACCAGTGCGTACACCGCGCGCCCATCAGGAGTGGGAGGCCGTGCTCGGCATCTCAATCATACAAGAACAATGGACATTTTGCTGCACGCAGGCGCGCACTCTGCCTGAACTACAGACTGCATCTCATACACTTTAAATTTCCCCATATCCTTTACAGGACACCAGTTTGGCTCCAAAAAGTAGGCCTGATCACTGAGGCTCGCTGCCAGCAATGTAGCTCGCTCGACGTGACTTTCCTACATCTTGCATGGGAATGCCCCTAAGTTCACCACTACTGGGCGAATAACTTTGACGCTATAGAAGAAACGACGGGCGTATCCATGGAGAGATCCCCACTGACGGTGCTGCTTGGGTATGTTAGGGACCTCCCGACGGATAGTAGAAAGCTTACTGCCTTGCTCCTACTACTTGCTAAGTGATGCATTGCAATAACATGGGGTAGGACACGAGCACCACAAAAGGAGGAATGGCTTAGAGATGCAGTGTTTTGTTAGGAACAGCTGTCCGCATATTGGGACCTAATGCCCAAACTATCCCGACCTAAAGAATATGAAGAACCACATCAGCAATGCAACCAAGGGAGCTGAACATCAGTTGTGTTTACTAAGGAATCTCAAACCATTCCTTCCACAGAAAGACTTCAAATTGGCGGTACAAGCTCCAGTTCTGCCAAGACTAGACTACGGTAGTTCCACGCTATGTGGTCTCCCCAAACAGAGCCTGGCCCCACTAAGGGCTTCCCTTAATGCCGCAGCTAGACTGATTACTGGGACAAAAAGAAAAGAACACATATCCCCAAACTGGTTACCCTACGAGGCCAGAATTCAATTAAAAATTGCCTGCATGACGCACAAAGCTCTTCATTTCAAGACCCCCATCTATCTGGCTCAAAAACTAGAACTATCAGGGGGCTGCAGATCATCACGGAGTGCTAGTACAATGCTCCTGAAACCACAGAATTTCCACAAAAAGAGATTGAGTAATAGAGCCTTCTCTGGCATGGCCCCAAAGATTTGGAACTCTCTTCCTCCGGAAATCCGTACAATCTCCTCCACTGCTTCCTTCAAAAAGGAAGTGAAAAAAATCCTAGTGCTCAAGTTCCTGCCCGAATAGGCCTTGGCTACTAGACTCTTTTACTGCCCTCTATTCGGTCATCTTGATTGACTTGTGACATTGTTATATAACTCTGAATAACATCGTTAGCATGCATTGTACATACATATGTTCGAATGTTCCTCACCCATTACTGTACCCTTATGTGAAGAGTTCTGATACCTACAGGAGTCTTGCACGCGTCTTGCATAATTATGTAACGATTATTTTGCCTCCCAATACTGTAGCCCTCTTACCCAAAATTGTAATGCGCTCTGATACCCGTAAGGGTCACGTTCGCGCTATACAAAACTTTATAAATAAATGTTAAAAAATAAATAAAAAATGGGGCCCGCTGCAACTATACATGAGATCGCACGCAGAAGACGAGGAGGCTTCACACCCTCAGATCCCAGGTGATAAGGAGTAACACAAGATACACCAGACGCGAACAGCAATGCGACCGATATCAATACCCCTGACTTGACGAGCCTGAACGGTCACCTCCCCTACTTTCTTCTCCTCTGACCTTCCTCCCTCCCTCCCGGTTGGTTATAAGGGCACTTTCTTTTTTCTTTCTGTGATTACAAAATGCATCCTGCAAACAAATATTGTTCTCTGCAATGGAACTTCTGACTGACTGCCTTAGATGCGACTATAACATGTCATATGTGTGATAAACAACCATAAGAATGTACACATGAGCAATGAGAAAAGTCGGCCTGCTGCCACTATATGCAACATTCGTTGCTTTACTTTTTTAAGTGCAAATCTTGAATAAAGAGAATAAAAAATAAAAAAAAGATTGCACCATGGCCACAGCCACCATCAGCTGCATCAACCCTTCACAAAAACTATGCAACAACCTCTGAAAATCCTTAAGAAACAAAATTACAGCCATATACGAAAACTTTGAAACCCAACCTAACTCCCATCAACCTCGTTGCCAGTCTACCAATCTCCGCTGAAGAAAGCTCCTCGAGAACATGTAACAACATAACCACAGATGAGACTGCCACAACCATGAAGTCCATCAACTGCATTTTGCCAGCAGACAAATGCCTCAATCAAGTCTTCAATAAAGTACTCACCCCATCAGTGAAGCCGTCACACTCATCCTCAATGCCTCCATCAACACTGACACATTCCAAAGAGCCCAGAAGCATACAGTGGTAAAACCTATACTGAAGATGCCATCAGAAAACTATGCCAAGCTCACAAACTACCGGCAAATCCCCTTCAGCTGTAACCAGAGACATTCTAAGAAAAGGTCATCAACAGACATCTCACAGACCACCTCATCTAGCGCCAACTACTCAACATTAAGCAACCAGTATTCAGATCAAAAACACAGTATGGAGACAGCTCTCAAGCTGCATTAGATGACATCCGTAGGATCCTAGACAAAGGAGAAACTAAAGACCTCATGCAATTGGAGCTCTTAGCAGTGTTTGTCACAGTCTGTCACTCATTCTCATCAGAAGACTAGACAAGGCCTGCATTCAAGGACCTGCGCGCCAGGTGATCCTTCTCATTACTGACCAGTCCCATCGTGCGCCTTCACTTGGCGACTGCCGCCTGGAGCATTGCGCAACTATGTGTTCCGAACTGAGGTACATACCGCTATTGTAGAGTACTTCTCAACGAATGAGGGCTTGGTTGGACTCCCCAATGGTGCTGTGGGAAGCATTCAAGGCTGTCATAAGAGGTGTCTGCATTGCGAAACAGTCAGGTATCTTAAAGGCATATGCACAAGGCTTACTCGGCTTGAGGCTGAGCTACGAACTTTGGAACAAGACTTCTTTCAATCCAAAGATCAGAGCACCCTAGTGAGCATACGAGAAACCCTATCTGAATATAATGAGGAAGCAGAGCGAGAAATACATTATCTAGGGCAAGAGGCCAAAGCTCGTAGACATGGGGAGGGTGAACGGCCTAGTAAAACATTAACCCACATCACTGACTTAGTGGATGAACACGAGGAACATTACACTAGATCCTCGGACATACTGCATTTTATGACTACCTATTACTCCGAGCTTTATCAATCTAAATCTCACATTCCCATGGACACAATAAAAAATTACCTGGACTGGGTGCAACTATTATGGTTGGCGACGCGAGTCGCAAATATCTAGACTCCCCATTCACAGAGGAGGATGTTTTAGATGTAATTTGCAGCCTCCCCAACGACAAGGCCCCCAGTTTGGATGGTCTTACTACATCCTTCTACAAAGAATTTGGTGCTACGATAACCCAGCATCTTCTAGCTATGTACCAGTCCTTTATGGAAACCTGGGAACTACAGCAATCGCTGCAAGAGGCGGTCGTTGTCACTATATCAAAACCTGGCAAACCGACCACCTCATGTGACTCATATAGGCCACTCTCTATGATAAACGTGGACAACAAGATCTTAGCCAAACTCATCTCCAATCGCTTGTCACCGCTTCTCCCTGACATAATACGACCTGATCAGTCGGGCTTTGTACCAGACCGCTCTACCGCACATAATCATCGCACCTTCTTCGCAGTAATGCATGGGATAGATCCCGGTGTAGCAGCAGTGGCGGCCTTGTAGGATGCCACCAAGGCGTTCGACTCCCTAGAATGACCATACTTATTTCAACTCCTCCAACTAATAGGACTCAGTACTCACTTTTTAAATATAATTAAACTCCTCTACACTGCCCCCTTAGCTAGAATGTGAGTAAACGGCCTGCTATCTGATCCATTTCCACTTATGCAGGGTACGAGGAAAGGATTCCCCATGTCCCCACTCCTCTTCGCCACAGCCATGGAACCTCTAGCAGCTAAACTGCGTCAATATCATGCTCAACGGGGAATCCGATTCCATGAGCAAGTAATTTTAGTCTCCATGTATGCGGACGACGTGGCGCTGTATATAAGACAGTCTCATGATAATTTAAATTGTGTCATCAGAGAGGTTGCCAAATTTGGAGGCCTTTTGGGAATAAAAATAAACTTGACTAAGTCAGTCCTTTTTCCTCTAACTGATAGTATGGAACAGTTCAGATCTGAATTTGAATTGCAATGGGCAACGGAGCCAGTTCGATATTTGGACATATAACTAAGTCGGTACACTGATGAGCTATGGCAAGCCGACTATGGTAGAGTTATCGCTTGGTTGGAGGGAAGGATCCTGATCTGGAGCTGTCTCTCCTCTCACTCACTGGTCGACTGGCCATCGCCAAGATGGTAGTATTGCCTAAATTCCTCTATCTTTTCATCAATCATCTGATTACACTCACACAACATTTTTTCAAGCGCTTAAGGTCCAACCTGATCTCCCTTGCCTGGATGGGGAAACAGCCTAGAATAGCATGGGAAGTCCGCACACTACCCTTCCGCAAAGGTGGCTAAGTGCCCGAGAACTGATGCTGTATGCACTGTGTGCCCAGGCTCACTACTTACACTTCTGGCTGTACCCGATTAAGTTCCAGCCACATACCGCTGTTGAGGCAGATATAACTTCCCAAACACCACTATCTACTGCTCTTTATCAGCCTTACAGACGCTCCCAGTCACCTGCAGATACGGTAGACTGTGTGAGATGGGCCTGGGATGGATTGAGAAGACGAGCATCCTTGAACTGTTTATACGCCCCCTCCATCCCTATCACGCGCAACCCTGCTATACCAGCGCTGTTTGATGAGGGCATGTGAACTCGCACCCATAAAGAGACCTCTATACCTATGCTGATTTATATCTGAATTATCAGTTTCTAGCTGCGCCCATGCTGAGTGATACTCCGACACTCACAATGATGGATATGCTTCTTTACACTCAAATACGAGCCACGTGTCGTGCAAACCATATCACTTTCCTGGCTTCCCCACTAACGTTACATGCTCTGGAGCACGTTCATACACACACCTCTCACCGTAAGCTTGTCACTAGACTATACGCAGTGACACAGGAGAAGACACCAATATGCACCCAAAGGCGCCTACACAGTGGCAACAAGATACGGACCCCCCATTACTATGGACCAATGGTCCTACTGTTGCGCTCAACTTGAGGCACTGTCTCTCAACTATAGATTTTAAATTCCTGCATAGATTATACTGCACTCCCCTGCAGCTGAAACGCATGGGCTTAAATTAGGAGGCACACTGTGAAAGATGCTCGTCACCCCTGGCAACATTCCTACATCTGGCTTGGGAATGCCCTAAGGTACTGAACTACTGGCAAAAGATACTCTAAAATTCAGCAAATAATGGGGCATGAAATATATTTCACCCTGTTAATCAGTCTCTTAGGATATGTCAAAGACGTGCCTACATCTTCCCGTCATTTAAAAGCTATGCTATTTCTACTAGCCAATTGCCATCTCATCAAACACTGGGGGAGGAAGGGGATTTCCATGGTCACCTCATGGCTAAAGGATGCTACATATTGTCAGGAACAATTAGCCCAATACTGGGAACTGATTCCTATGCAAAGCCGCCTGAAAGACATTTGTGAACCACTTCTATTTCACTTGCGATTGCAGGCTACCACATCCCCCTAGATCTTTACATGCACAAACATATCTCCATACTCTCACATCTACTCTTGGAGACGGGGTTAACGAGAGTCTACTACAGAATGACACAGTTTGGGCTATACTCTTTCGAACAGGTCCGAAATGACCAAGATATTCGCACCCTCCTCTTCATATCTCAGGATGATATATGTGACGAATATGTGTTAACGCTGCTTTAAGATGCACTATTAAATTGACGCCTGTAATGCTCTTTATACTACAGATGATGTAAATGACAGCAACCCTTATCTCCCCTACCCCTTTCCCCTTTCCCCTTTCCCTTTCCCTCCTCTTTTTCTTTTTTTCTTTTTTGTTTTTGTTTTTCTTCTTCTCTCTGTTTACTGCTCTGTTGTTCATGAGATGCATGTCTTGTAATCTAAGTCATATTCTTTCAAATGCCAATAAAAAATATATATATGTTACTTAAAAATAAATATGAAACAGAAAAAAAACCCCATAAAATATCATAATATAATATTACATAAAATAATATAACATTACTTACTATAATACAGCACAATATAACATGACAATTGTGAATGAACTCAATTTCTTTATAATAACTTTCCAGCATTTTCTATGGCTGTAATCCATTACCTCTTCCTATTTTTCTATTCAAGTCTGCATTAATATGTTGTCAATGACCCTCATTCCAACAGGCCCATGCACACTAACCTCTTGTAGGTAGATTTGGCAAGGGTCTTTTTTCTACATTCCATGTACGTGGCCTTTTATAGTAGCACACTTTATTTGTTCTCATGCTTCCCCTTACCACCGTTGGTCTAATGTTTGAATGAGTGAATTTTCTTTTGTATGAAGTCAGTTACAGGATGTGTGACTAGAGTGACATCAAAGCATAGCATATCAAGGAACCCTCAATATGTGGCAAAGCTTTCTGTTTGAATCATTACTCGAATTCTAAAAATGCACTCACTGTTAGATTTTTCAGTATAATTGGAATGAAGAGCAATAATTAGAAACTATTTACCATGTGTTTCAATCGTTGTAGAATCACATTTTCAATTAACGTTTACAAACCTTGTGGGAAATGTGTTTTTACTTTTTTTTTGGTTTTTAAAGATGAAGAGTTTGTGGCTGATTTTCCTTGGGGTAAATGCATTCCACTTCTCTTGTAGTATAATTTTATAACTACATGATAAATGTAGCTTGTCTTCAGTTAGTGTGTAGCACTGTATCTTTTTTTTTTTATACATTTATTTTTATTGTCATTTCCAGCACAATACAAGGACACAACAACATGAGCACATCGTTGATATCTCAATAACATTTAGAGAGCGGAATGCACATTGCAGCAATTTAGGACATATACACTTTTAAATCTTAGTGCCATAACTCAGGTGACAGGCGAGTGAATTGTACATTCTTGATTGTCTGGTTTTCCATGCTTTTTAACTGGCTTCAAATTCCCTGGAACACAAGTGATACCCTGTGTATATTAGGTTTTCAATGTGCCCGTACCCCTCTTGAAATCCTAGGGGGGTCTTCACTCCATCGGATTAGTTATCAAATACGCCCGCAAGGGGTCCCATATGTCTTTTGGCCTAGAGGATATAGGGAGTAGTTCCGCATGAGTCACTGTCTGGTCCTGCCAAAGAAGAAGGTCCTGAATCCATTCTTTAAATTTAGGTGCCCGCCCTCTACTCATCTGCACGCCACCCTATGCTTGGCCGGTAACAGCCCCAATGCCACATATAGTTTGTATGCTGAGGCTATATCTTCCGTGTAGCCCATGGGCGCAACAATGGGTGACTCTGTTGGTGGCGCTTGGGTCATCTGTCCTAGAGCTGCAAAGACCTGGTTCCAATAAAAGTTGACTGTCGCGCATTCCCATGCAACATGTAGAAAACCCGCCCCTTCTTGCCCGCATCTATCACAGGCATCATTGTCGCGTAACTTGAATTTGAACATTTTAGCAGGGGTGTAGTATAGTCTATGAAGATATTTAAAATGAATGATGCACAGCCAACTACTCGCTGATACATTTCCAGTTTGTTAGCAGCAATAACTCCACTTTTCTTCACTAAGGGGTTCACCCAATTCCTCCTCCCCCTGCACCCGAGCTGCCGTCCCAGCCACTTGTGTTGCTATCTGCGTGCTATGGTATAGAAGAGATACAACATGCGCAAGATTTGTACTTTGTAGTAAGCGGTGTAATGGGATCAGTGTAGATGGCTCGTTGGGGAAAAGTAGCCGACTTCACACTCTGTCTCAGTCTAACATACATAAATAGATCCATCGCCGTAGGGTCTATATTTGTAAAAAACTGTTCTTTAGTACGGAAGACCTCATTAATATAGAGATCTCCCCATTTCGTAAAGCCAGTTTTATTTAATAGTTGGTGGCAACTTAGTTCCTGGGTTAGTTCTAGGTCGGGGTGGTGAACCACTGGGAGCATGGGCGAGTATACCAGTGCAATACCTAGTCTTTTCGCAATTATTTTGCCATGCTGCCACAGTACATGCCACAGTAGTGGAGCCAGTATCCCTTGCTCTTGTGTGTGTGGCTATGAATCCTGACATTGGCGTTGGCTGCATATAATATTGTTCTACCGCTAAATGTGTCATATATGGGGAGTGTAAACCAATAGGTTGCGTAATGTGCCTGTGCACTAAGATAATACAGTTCGAAATCAGGGACCTCAAATCCCCCTGCGCAAAGGGCAAGGTCAGGATCTCCCACTTCAGTCGAGGTTGTTTCCCCCCCAGGTGAGCCGTATCATTTGAGTTTTCAAAGCCTTAAAAAAGACTTGTCCCGGAGTATAACGGATATTAATAAATAAATACAGTAGTTTAGGTAGAATTGCCATTTTCATCAGGGATATCCTCCCTGCGATAGACAAGGGCAGGGCGATCCACCTCGCGATCGAGTCTGTTAGGTGTTCTAGTGTTTTTCCATAGTTTGCTCGGAGCAGCACCGCCCTATCTCTGGTGACAATTATCCTCAAATATTTCACTTCGTCTGAGCACCACGCAATGGGGTAGTCCATGGGATAGGGTTGAGCAGCAGCAGTAAGTGGGAACATCTGGGATTTCTCCCAGTTGATTTTGACCCCTGACAATTCTCCAAAGGTGATACATTCTCTCAATATGGGGTTAAGGCTAAGCTGAGGTTGCTGCACATATAGTGTGATATCATCTGCATACAATGAAATCAACACATGTCTGGTGGGGTGCTCAAGAGCCCACTCCTGATGGTGCTGCTGGAGCTTAGCCACTAATGGTTCAATGGCTAGTCAAATAGTAGCGGAGAGAGCGGGCACCCCTGCCGCGTGCCTCTCATGATGGGGAAATTGGGCGAGCTAGCACCGTTTATTATTACCCTGACCCATGATTGGTGGTATAGCAGTTGAAGCCAAGACAGAAAGCTATGCGGCATACCCATCCTCTGGAGAATTCCAAACAGATAATCCCATTCTACCGAATCGGACGCCTTGGTGGCATCCAAAAACACTGCGACTGCTGTAAGGTCCGGATCGATATCTTGCATCACCGTAAACAGGGTTCGGAGATTATGGGAGGTGGCCCGTCCTGGCACAAAGCCCGCTTGGTCTGGTAATACTAATGCTCCCATGAGGAGACTCAATCGGTTGGAAAGTACTTTAGCTAATATTTTCACGTCACAATTTATCATGGAAAGCGGTCTGTAGGATTCACAGTCATCCGGCTTCCCAGGCTTAAGTATAGAGATAATGGATGCCTCACGCATTGTGGGTGGCAAAGTACCTTCCTCTATAGCCTCCTCATATACCTTTTTAAAGATGGGAGCTAGGTGTTCTATATATGCTTTATAAAAGTCAGCTGGTAGTCCATCTGGCCCTGGGGCTTTGCCTGATCGAAGTTGCATAATAGCGTCCCGAATTTAATTGATTTCTATCTCAGTAGAAAGGAACTCCCTCTGAGCGTTACCCAGCCAGCCGAGAGCAACCGGCTCCAAAAATTGTTGCAGCATGAGCAGCATGAGCGGATGTTGTCGTGTTGTAGTGAATAGTGAAGAGTAAAAGGCCTGAAATGTATGGAGTATTTCTGGCGTATCTCTAACCGTCTTTCCTTCTGGTGATTGGATTTCCAGGATGTAGTTCGAGAAGCGGGGCTTACGGATCTGCTCGACTAGTGCCTTACCTTGCCGTTCTCCTTCCGATACCTGCGAGCCTTAAAGTATTTGCCTCGAAACTGGCATTCTCTATCTGCTGTGTCACGTTATTCAGTTATCTTATCTCTGAGTGCTATTTGTCTAACTGCAGACAGTGAGCGACCAATTTCTTGCTCCATTTGCTTTATCTCGCTCTCTAATCTAGTGAGCGTTGAGCGGAGGTCCCTAAGCACCCCACCCCCTTTGGCAATGCATATCCCTCTGATGGTGGCTTTAAATGCCTCCCACACTGTTGTCATTCGCTTAACCAAGCCCTTGTTACGTTGGTAGTAGTCTTGGATTTCCTGGCCCGTTTCCGTTCAGAATGCGTATCTAATAGCATAACGAGATTGAGGCGCCAAGTCATATGAGGGACACACCCAGCCGGCGGAGTGAGGCTCATGACCACTGGAGAGTGATCTGAGTAGGTGCGCGCAAGGTGGTCTACATGTGTCAGCCATGTGCTGAGCCCCTTAGAAATCACCCAGTAATCCAACCTCGACCATGCCGCATGTACAGCAGTGTAATATGTACTTTTTCTCCATTCCGGGTGTAGATATCGCCAGGTGTCTATTAGGCAATTCTCTGTTATGATATTGCATACTTGTCGTTGGACATGGGTATAATGGTGTGGCTGTTTGTGTGATCTGTCTGCGCCGGGTTAAGTGGTGTGTTGAAATCCACCCCCCAAATGACATGAGCGGAGTCTATGTCTATTATTTTCCCCCATAGATTGACAAAAAACATTGGATCATCAATATTGGGCCCGTAACAGCTAACTAGTGTAACAGGGTGAGAAGACAGCTTGCCCCATATAATGCTGAAGCGGCCTTGAGGGTCCGAGATGGAACCCATATGTATATATGGAGTGTTTTTTTTAACTAGAATCACTGTGCCTTGCGAGTAGGTAGAGAAGGATGCAAAGCAGCTATGCACTGCCCATCTGGCAGCGAATTGTTGGGGGCGCTTAGGGTCAAAGTGGGTTTCTTGTAGCATTGCTATGGGTATACCATGTCTGTCTAGGTATGCCAGTATTTGTCGACACTTACGTGGGTTGCCTAGTCCCCTTATGTTCCAGGTTATAAAGCGTATCTCTGGTTGTTTACGAGATTCTGTCATCTAAGTGGCTATTTATGTAGTCTATCATAGAGTACAGTGAATCGAGCATTGTGTGCTGTGTGCTTCTTAGTAAATGCAAGTCATACCTCTCGATATCATGCGATGTGCTTGTAACCGAACATTCCCTTCTACCTCCCCCACCCACATCGACAGCCCCAAATTGTTGTGATCTCTGTACCCTCCCACATAATTCAAATTCGTAACTAACGACTGCCTCAGCAGTGAATGCATTTCACTTATAATCACCATAATAAGTCAGTGCAATTGTTCCAAACAAAGCTACAATATTCTACAATGTAACAAAGAAAAATAAGGCCCACTACGTTAAAGGGAGGGGAAGGGGGAAAACAAACAAAGAAGGAACAAGATTAACACTAAGTTGAATCACTCAAGTGCGTTATTGGAAAGGAAATAGAGGCGGGGGATCACCCTGCGGGGATCAATAGAGGGCGCGTCTGCCCGCTCCCATCTCTTCCGAGTTCAGAGAGAGAAAGGGAGAAGGGTGCCCAGGAAAGCGAGAATACATGCTCAGTTAAACGCATAGGTCCATTTAGACAGACAAGCGTACCTGTTAGTTGTATCGGCTTCTTATTTTGCAAATATTAAAAGCTTAAGCTAGTCTAGGTGCATGAGGGGCATGTTCGATCATGCAAATCACTATCTATACTCACGGCCAGTCCAATACAGTTTCAGTCAATCATCAGAGTCATAGTCAGAGTCCGCCCTTTCCTGATTCAACTGCTGCTTCTTCAATTTCTCAAGGAAGTCCTCCACTTGTTGCGGGTTAGTGAAGAATTGCTGCTTTCCCTGATGGGTGCTCGAAGCCGAGCTGGATACATCATCACGTAGTCTATTTGCGCCTGGAGTAGTTTCTTCTTGACCGATGCAAATTTCTTCCTGGCTTCTTGGACCGCAAGCGTGAAATCAGGGTACAAAGCAATATTGTGTCCTTCAAACACGATTTACTGTTTTGTCCTTGCCATCCGCAGTGCTGTGTCTCGGTCCCTGTAATTGAGCCGCTTGGCTATTATGGGTCTGGATGGTGCTCCCGGAGGTGGTCTGGGACCCAGGGAGTGATGTGCCCTCTCCACCACCAGTTGGGCAGAGAATGCGTCAGTGCCAAAGACTTTGCAGAGCATTTGTTCAACATATTCTTCCATTTTGCCGGTGTTGGCGCTTTCCGGCACTCCCAAAATGCATATATTGTTGCGCCTTGAGCGCGCTTCAAGATTCTCATTCTTAGCAGGTATGACTTTTAACAAATGGTCCATTTGCGACAGCTGCGACTTCCCAGCTGTTGTGGTGTCTTCTAGATCGGAGATTCGTTGTTCTGCTTCTCCAATGCGTGCATCATGCTTCTCCAGTTTTTGAGCCATGAAGTCTATCCCGTTGCACATGGCATCCATTTTGGTTTCTTTTGAGGTAAGGCTGTGCTTCATGGTAATGAGGAGTGCTTTTAGGTCATCATCTGCGGGCTGCAGGGCGTCATTTGGTGAATCAGTGGACTGCTGCTCATTATCACCCTGGCTTCGAGGTGTCTTATGGGGCTCAAATGGCAATTTAGCCTGCTTGGTTTTTGTCCTGCCCATTCTGCCCAGCTGTTGCACTCAGTTTTGTTATCTGACTGAGTGATACTATGTCTATGCTGATTACACACCAGGCAATGTCTAGTTACTTGCGGTGATCAGTTTGTATGCCGACTGGAAATTGCTAGCGTCGTATGCTGGTGGCGGGTAGGTGCCAGAGAGTATCGCCCAAGTTGCTGGTTTGGTTCGATCAGCTTTTCAGTATGTCACTTTTTGGCTCACAGTTGCTGCCTGCCACGGACTTTCATTGATGAGTCTGATCCAGTCTGGCGCAGCTATCAAAGCTCACATCAGCCAATGCAGCTCCAGGAGTGTTATCTCAGCAGTTACTCACTCAGGCAGCCGTAAGATTGTCCGAGTCTGGTGAGTCGGTCACTCCTCACTGGCGGTCAATACGCCGCGCAAGTCGCCCGCTTCTAATGAGCAGTGGAGTTCCACGAAGAGGCCTTGACTCTCCGTGCTGCTATTGGGAATGGAGGCAGTTCACCACTCTCCTCACCGTCCGTTCCGGCTGGGCAGGGTACCGCATTTAGTCGCTCTTGGACGCTCGTCTAATAAAGCAGAGGACACTGTCCAGGCCGTTCTCGCCATGTGTGTTGGAAGGCCCCAATTTTCTGCATGTATGGCCCATGATTGCGTCTTCTCCACCACAGGTTTTCAAAGGCCAGGTCGTGCAGTAGCCCCAGCCGCCAGTCACCGCAGTGCCTAGACCCCCGGAGAGGGGGCACCCAGTCCCACTGTTCACCACACTTCCCTCTCAGGGCAGAGCAGGCGCCCCCGCTCAGCCGCGGCAGGTCCCGGGCCCACGCACCTGGTTTCACTCTTGCACCTTGCACACACGTCTCTGTAGGCCCCGTCCCCCGGGTTTGGGGGAGACCTCTCTTGCTTACTTGAATGGCCAGTGGCTGTACCTCATCCGCCACGTGTATTCCGGGATCGGGTCCCGCGACACTCTCAGCTGCCAATCGTCACTGCGTCCAGGCCCTCGGGGGCAGAGGTCCAGTCCCGATGTCCGCTGCGGTGCTCTCGCAGGTCAGGGCGGGCCTCCCCACCAGCAGCGGCAGGCCTCAACCAGCTCGACTTCACTCTCGCTCCCTGCACACCCGCTTCTGCAGGGCCTACTTGAATGGCCAGCGGATGTGCCTCAGCCGCAGTGTGTATTCAGGGACTGGGTCCCGCAGCAGGCTCAGCCGCCAATCTTCGCTGCGTCTAGGCCCTCAGGGACGGAGGTCAGACCCCGCAGTCTGCTGCGATGCTCTCGTAGGTCAGGGCGGGCTTCCCGACCAGCAGCGGCAGGCCTCAGCTCTGCCTTCCGAGCTTCACTCTCTTTTCCTGCGCACACACCTCTGCAGGGCCTGGGATTGGCCCTCCCGATTCCCACGTTCGCGGCCGCCAGCTCGCATCAGATCGTACCAGCTATATCCAGGCACGTTCCACTTTTAATTTCTATAGCTTTGAAGGTCAGAGTCCATGCGGGAGCTGGATGATGATGGATTGTATCTCCTGGGCTGCCGGAGCCTCACAGTGGTGCGGCCATCTTGCGTGTGCGCCCTCTAGCGCCCCAGTGTAGTACTGCAGCTTTATTTTAAATATCATAATTATGGAAAATTTGAAATGATCATCTTACCACACATTTAATACAAGTTTTGTATGCTCCTGCCTCATGCCTGATTCCAAATTAGATTGCAAGTGTATTTCTGTGTGTCCGAAAGCTATGACTATTCCATTAGCAAATTTTACATGTTATCTCATTTACTTTACGTTTGTGAATAACATTGATATGATTTTTTCTTTTACTATTAGAGTCTTCCACCAGCTTCCAAAGAGGTAAGAGATGACGATATAGTAACCTCTGTTGTTGTATATTTATATAGTTTTTAATTATATGGAAAAAATGTCCTGTACTTCAGAGTGGATTAGACATACCACCTTGGATATCCCAAAGAAGGATATTTATTTATTTCGGAGTTTTATATAGCGCTGGCCAGACCCGAAGGTATCGGAGCGCTTTACAACAGTCGTCACGCGAGAGTCATACAATCTAGCAAATAGTATACATATTGGCTCAAGGCGCTTTGGAAGTCTCAGCGCAATGTACATCATTAATGCATGGAAGTCAAGTAGTATTCCAGTTGTGTGCCTGTTGACTTGAACTGAGCCTCCTTCGGGGAGGGGGGATAGAGGCAGGAGTCGGGGAGGTGGAGGAGGTAGAAGTCTTAATGTCCCAATAGCGGTGAGCTGCAGTGTGCTGGCTTGTGGGCTTCGACGGCAGCTATCGGTTCGAGGGAGAATGATTGAGGAAGAGGTCTTTGAGCTGTCTTTTGAATTTTAAAAAGGAGGGGTAGTCCTGATATGGACTGTAATGGAGTTCCAGATTTTGAGTGTATTTCCAGCGAAGGACCGGGCTGCGGTTTTTTGTTTGCGTGTTTTCAGAGGGATGAGGAGTAGAGTGTTGGTGCTCCTGAGGTTCCTTGTCTGGCCGGCCTTCTTGAGTTTGGAGGCCAGGTAGTCTGGTTTCCCTGTGTGCAGGGCTTTGTGCGTGAGGTAGGCAGTTCTGAAGCTGGCACGCATTTCGACTGGGAGCCATTTTAGTTTTCTGAGTGCAGGTGAGATGTGATCATATTTCTTAACTCCGGTGACCATTCTGGCTGCTGCGTTGAGAGTTGTTCTGAGGGGAGCTAAGTGGGATTGTGCTGTACCTGTGAGGACTGCGTTCCCGTAGTCAAGTCTAGACAACACCAGTGATTGAGTCGCTTGTTTGAGGTCCTTGGGCGGGATGAAGGGTTTTATTTTGTTGAGTAGTTTTAGGTTTAGGAAGGCTCTCTTTGCGGAGTTCTTGATGTGTTTTGCCATGTCAAGTTTTGGGTCTAGGGTGATTCCCAGCGATTTTACAGAGTCAGCTAGGGTGAGATTGCCATTGAGAGCATCAATAGCTTTTAGCCATTCTAAGATTTGGGGGTTCTCTTCTTTGTTGGAAATGAGGAGGATTTCCGTTTTGTCTTGGTTGAGTTTTAGATGATTTGTTGATAGCCAGTGTTGAACTTCTCTAAGAGTGTCATTGAGTGTCTGAATGTCATCAATGGAGGAGGTTTCGAGATAGATCTGGGTGTCGTCAGCATAAAGGTGGAAGGGGATGTTGGCTTTTTTGAGTATGTTGGTGAGGGGTTCCATGTAGATGTTGAAAAGTTGCGGGGAAAGTACTGATCCTTGGAGGACACCCTTGCTGATGGGGTGTAAGTCGGATGTGAAGTTTTTGATTTTTATTCTTTGGGTGCGGTTGTGGAGGAAGGAGGAGAACCATTGTAAAATCACCTCATCAACACCTACCCTTTCTTGAAGGACCTTAATGAGTCGATTATGGTCAACCGTGTCGAAGGCTGCTGATAAGTCCAGGAGAATGAGTAGGCAGCATTGGTCCATATCCAGTGACTTGTGGATATCGTCTATGACGTTGAGGATCGCGGTCTCAGTGCTGCAGCCTTTTCTGAAGCCCCATTGGTGGGGGTCTAGAATGTTAATGCTGTCCATGTGTTGGGTCAGTTGTAGGAGGACTCACCTTTCTAGGATTTTGGATAGGAGAGGGAGATTGGAGACGGGTCTGAAGTTGTTCAGATCATTGGTGTCCAGGCCTGTTTTTTTCAGTAAAGGCAGTGACTTGGCCGACTTTCAGGCAGTCTGGTATGACTCCGGTTCTTAGAGAGCTATTTATGAACTTGCTCCAGAGCGGGGCTATGGGAGAGTTTAAGCTTTTTAGCCAGTTGGGCAGGTATAGGATCTAGGACGTGAGATGAAGGTTTGGAGGTGGAGATTAGTTTGACTCTCTCTGCTTCGGGGATGGGGTTGAAGGATTTCCAGGGTTTTGGGAGGTGCTTGGGTGTGAGATCTTCTGTCCCTGGTGTTGGGATCTTGTGAGGGGGACTGTGGTTGTTGTCTAGTGAAAGCTCGATCTTGGTGATTTTGTCGTTGAAGAAGTTGGCGAAGTTGTCGCACCGATCTTTGGAGGCCTGACCTGAGGATGTAGGCGGCTTGGAAGTTTGCTGCATAATGAGGTTGAAGAGTTCTTTGGGATTGTTTTTTGCGTTGCCTAGAGCGCTACAGAAAAATGAGGTTTTTTCGTTCTTTATGTGTTTTTTGTACTTCCTACGAACTGATTTGAGTTGATCGTGGAGGATTTTGGAAGGGTTGTTCCGCCAGAGTCTTTCTGTAGCTCTTAGTTGTCTTCTTTTGACGTTAATGTCTGTGTTGAACCAGGATCTAGATGGAATGTTCCTGACTCTTTTTAGTTTCAAGGGGGCTAATTGGTCCAGAATGGAAGTCATAGTTGTGTTGTAGTGGGAGGTGAGTTCTGTTGTGGAGAGATCTTCTGTGGGGATGGGAAGGAGAGATCTTACCTTTTCCTCTAGGTCAGCCAAGGGAATCTGAGTTAGATTTCTCACCCATTTGGGGGGTTGTGCGTGGGGGCTGGTATTGGATCGTTTGGTTGATGTGGAATAGGATGATGTGGTGGTCGGACCAGTCAACGGGCAGGATGTGGTCGATCGTGACTGAGTCTCGTTGGGCAACAAAGGCATCTAGGATTGCTCCTCTGTTAT
This sequence comes from Calotriton arnoldi, assembly GCA_963921515.1. NCBI lineage: Eukaryota > Metazoa > Chordata > Amphibia > Caudata > Salamandridae > Calotriton > Calotriton arnoldi. Next base: position 66,726 of record CAWUFW010019376.1, read on the forward strand.
GAGTTTCCTCTGAGCAGTGTTGGGTAAGGTTGTTGGTGTGTAGGAGATCATTCAGGGTTTGGATTAGCGAGTTGTTTTCTTCGTTCCAGTGTAGGTTAAGGTCACCCGAATGCAGTGGTGTTGCCTGGCCGATGGTAGAGGAGATGACAGAGTAGTGATTTTTTGTCACTTGCCTTAATGTTGGCGGTTAGGCATTCAAAGGTGTTGTAGTTGAAGGTGTCGGTTTCCGTTTTGGAGATGTTCTTCTTGTGTATGATTGCTATACCCCCTCCTCATTGGTCTTTCCTGTCTTTGTTGATGATTTCAAAGCCTGGGGGCACCAGCATATCCATGATTGGGGAAGAGAAATCCACGTCTCGGTGATGAACGTGATGTCTATGTCATGTGTGAGGATTGATTCTGCCAGCTCTGTAGCATGTTTGGTGGCTGATCTGCAGTTTATGAGCATGCAGTTGGTGGAGGTCCCCTCTTTTTTGGGTTTCTTCATTAGGGGGCCCTGGGGATGTTGGTGAGGAAGGCAGGGGATCTTAAGGATCTCGGAGGGGAGTAGTCTCTTCTGAATCCCATGATCACCTGGATCTTGGAGTTTGGGGTGACAGTGAAGGAAGTGTCATATGAGGAGGCAAGATCCGACGCTACGCTCATGGACATTGAAGCTCTTGTTCTTTTGGGTCTCTGTGTCTGGTTCAAGAGGGGGTTGAGATCCAACTGGGGCACATCGCCTTGGAAGGCCTTTGGTGTGTGGAGCTAGAAAAGGTGGGAGTTAGGTGAGGGCGTTGGCTGGGCTTTCTGAGCGTGGCGAGATTCAGTAAAATTTCGTTAAGGCCCAGGATTATAGTTTCTAGCTGGGTTTCTAGCAGGGCGAGACGATGTGCCGTCTCCTCGGAGGCGGGGGTGTGGGTGTTCTGGTCGGGGTCGTCCTGAGAAGGAGGGAGCTTGTCATTGCTATGTTGCATCTTGTTTTTTGTGCTGTCAGTGTTGACTCTGTGAGGGGCCCTGGGCATGGGGTGTGGCGGATCGTGTCATGATTTCCGCATCCTCTTACGTGTGGGAAGAGAGAGGTCATTGAGGGTCGTTGACTGTGGGTTGGGGTCGTTCGTTGTTTGTTGGAGGTGGTGATATGAGGGGGTTGTAGGTGGTGGTTAGCAGGGGGTTGGAGATCCTTGTTCACGGCGTCCATCCGGTTTGTATTGGAGAGGGGGAATGTATTAAGCGTGTTTTGTGCAGGGAGGACGTAGGTGTGGTTGGTGTCTAGGGGGAAAGGTTGGCGGTGTTGGCATAGGGTGTGAGGTTGGTTTGTGGGCTCTCCTGTTGTGTCAGGCTGTCCGGGGATAGGGAGCAGGTCGGGCGGGAGGGATGTGTGTATGAGGGGACGTTTCGTAGCGAGGGGAAGAGGGAGTCAAATGCATCTAGGTTGTCATTGCTGGCTTGAATCAGGACTGTGCCGTTAGAGTAGATGGTCGCAGAGGTATTACCGCTGAGCATAGGGTGGTTAGGTATTGAGATCGTCAGTTTGCAACTATAGGGAGTGTTAGTAGTTTTTGATATGTGGAGCTGTGATCTGAGAATGGAGTTCCAGATTTCGGGTCGTTCCGTATGGAAAATGAGATCCATTTTTATCTGTCCTTTGGAGGAGCAGTGATATATGTCCGCGAATAGTGTTTCTGGGTGTTGTCTAATCAGTCTGTGTTTGAAGTTTCTTTTCGCTTTCGGTGAGAGGATGGGGGAAATTGATAGAGAAGGAGTTCGGGCCATGCGGTTTTAGGTAATTCGGTGTGGAGGGGCTGATGTAGGTTGGCGTGGCAGATGACATTTTGTCTTAGTCAGACGGGAGGATAACTCCCTTAGGGATAGGTTTGTTACATTTCCGTGGGGGAGTCAGGGGTTTTAACAGGTGGTGTAGGTCAAATATGGCCTGGAGCTGCCATCTTTGGGACAGGGATCGTGTGGTGTGGGGAGATGAAATGTGGTGAGCCTTCCGTTTCTAGGGGTCTGTGCATCTGTGATTCACTGTTGACATGCTCAGAGGGATGAAGGGGGCAGTGGAGGTGGTGAATGGGGTCGAGGGCATTGCTCGGTTTAATGGGTGATTAGTGTGGGTTGGAATCTGCCATTTTGAGGACAGGCAGCGGGGTCATATGACCTGTTTCTCATGATCCTGGGTCTGCGCTTCTTGTAAGAAAGTCAGGTGCCAATGTTTCAGTGGGTATCCCCTGTCTTAGTTCTTTTTTGAGATTCACCGGAGCTGAATTCTTGTTTTCAATGGGAGTGGGAGGGGGCCATTCCTGTCCCTAGGGGGAGACTTTTTGCAGCTTATCAAACAGAATAGCTATTTGCTGCTCCTCTAGTAGCTTCTCTCCGTTAGTCCTCTACTTCTTCATTTGGGTTTATATATTCTCTGTGTTGCTTCTCACAGTTGTTATGGGAAGTGGTAAGTCAGAAAAGTCAGTATGTATGCTCGATGCACCACCATCTTTGGGTCAGGCATTTCTGACCTGTAGAGCGGCCATCTCAGTGCCAGGCATCCCAGTGATCTCAGTGCTGCGGGCGCTTCTGGGACCAGTGTATACAGGTCTGCTCCGGGTAATCTATGTGGGTTTATAAATTGCCTGGTATTGCTCCTTGCGCTATTGTTATGAGGAGCGCTATGTTGGTCAATGGCCTCATTGCGTCACCATCATTGGGTCAGGCAGTCAGGCATTTCTGATCTGGTTAGCGGCCATCCAGTGCTCGGCCCCACCAATGATTACGGGCTGTGGGCGCTTCTTGGACAGTTATTAGCAGTTTTGCTCAGGTTACAGAGTCGAGTGGCAGATTAACGCACCTCGCGCTGTGTTTGATGAGCGCGCGTTTGAGGTGAGTGAACTTCATGGAGCTGCCATCTTAAGGTCAGTTAGACGTTTCTAACACCATTGATTGCTCGACCTCCCAGTGATTTCCGGCTGCGGGCGCTTCTTGAGCAACTATTTGCAGCTTTGCTCCGTGAAGAGCATGGCGTGTCAAAGTATCACTCCACGCGCTGTGGTTGATGATCGTGCATCTGAGGTGAGTGAACTTTACGGAGCCGCCATCTTAGGATCAGTCATACATTTCTGCTCTGGTGAACAAGGATACATTTGGAAACTCTTTCAAAATTACTTCTAATTTGTTGAATATCCATGCTTTCTTCTAGGAGGCTAATTTTTTGAATGCTCTTAACACTGACAATTTGCCATCAGCCAAATTAATAATTTTTTCAATCTTAATCCACTCTTACATGTTCCCAAATATTTGTGCCTACCACCCATGCCTCCAGCAACACTGACAGGGAGGGGATTATCCTTAAAAACCAAGTAATAATAATTAGGAAATCTTTAAGGTGTTGCTCAAACGAAGTATAATATACGAGCTAAAATATATTTATCTCCTGTTTTCGTGTTACCTCAGGTTTTGGTTTTTCTAGGTGGTCTCTAGTTGGCAGAGGTAGGTACCTTTTTCCAAGTAGAGACCCTTCTTCCTAGTCAGGGTAAGGGAGTTACACTCCTAAAATAACCCCTGCTCACCCCCTTGGTAGCTTGGCATGAGCAGTCAGGCTTATCTCAGAGGCAGTTTGTAAAGCATTTGCACATGACCAACAGTAATACAGTGAAAACACTACAAAAGGACACCACACCAGTTTAGAAAAAATATCCAATATTTTATATACTTTAAAACAAGACCATAACAATAAAAGTACACAATACAGTACTTAAAAATATATACTTTGCAAGATATCCTGAAAATGCAGAAATATCTTAAAAACACAGTTTGTACGTGTCGGTAGCTCCGCCCGGGGCTTCCTCGATGCTGAGAACCACAGAGTCTAACAGTTCCAGCCGACCGCGTCGATACGGGCCAGCGGAAGCTTGGACATACTCATTAACAGTACCTTTCTTGTTGCGGCTAACACATGGGTGCGAGCCAGTCGTGGCAACCGCCGTGGTTGCGTTGTAAAATGGAAGCGGTACAGGGTGTGGTGCCGCCTCAATGCGGTGCAGGCAGCGGCTCGGTGACGATCGTCCAGACAGCATCGGTGAGACCAAGGCTTGCGGTGCAGGGCAAGGCGCTGCTCGATGCGGTGCTGGCAGGTTGTGGTACAAGCGACAGAGCCGGTTAGTAGGAGCTGGCGTCGGTCGGCCCAGACTGCTGTGTGGGACGAGGCGGTGCATCGTGAAACTTACGAGAGGTGCCCCCAGCCATGATGCGGTCTTGGGTGTTGAAGTCAGCAGCAGCCAAAGCAGTGGCAAGACCAGGATGGCGAAGTGAAGCGAGGCAATGTGGAGTGCGGTGCCCACAGGTCAAGGTGCAAGCAGTGGCTCGGTGGCGGTGGTCTTCGTCATCGGTGAGAGCAGGGTTGCAGTGCGAGATGCGGACGGTGCCTTCTGCGGTGCCATCAGGATACAGAGCCTGCGACGAGTCGGTGACGGAGTCAGTTGCATTTCCCTCCTCTATCGCATCTGAAACAACGGTTCCAGAAGCTGTACCCAGATGTTGGTGAAGTCTTTGCGGTCCCGGAGACTTCAAAACAGGAGGCAAGCTCTACTTAAAGCCCTTGGAGAGACTCAGCACAAGTAAAGAAAATTCAGTCCAGTCCTTTCACTGCCCAAGGCAGAATCAGCAACTGCAGGCAAACCCAACAAAGCTACAACACAGCAAAGCCACACAGGATGGCTAAGCAAGAAAATACCTACTTTCTAAAAGTGGTATTTTCAAACACAGAATGTAAAAATCACTTTTACTAAAAGATGCATCGTTAGATTCTGAGTTCAGGCATACTAAATTTTATTTTCCTAGCAGGTCCCAATGGGAAGTTATAGTTATAAGATGTTATAAATTAACTCCCATGCTTTCCTATGGGCCAGATAGCCTTTCAATAGTGAAAAACAAAATTGGCAGTATTTCAATATCAGAACATGCCACACACACAAGGCCATATCCTACCTTTCACATACACTGCACCCTGCCCACAGGGGTACCTTGGGCCTACCTTAGGGGTGACTAACATGTAAGAAAAGGGAAGGGAAGGGTAGGGCCTGGCAAGTGGGTGCACTTGCCAGGGTGGACATGGCAGTACTAGACTGCCCACAGACACTGCAGTGGCAGGTCTGAGTTACCTTTGAAAGGCCGCTTGTGTGGGTGGGACAATCAGTGCTGCAAGCCCACAAGCAGCATTTGATTTACAGGCCCTGGGCACATACAGTGCACTGTACTAGGGACTGACTAGTAAATGAAATAACCAATCATGGAATCACCAATCCATAACAACAATGTATACAGGAGCACTTGCACCTTAACACTGGACAGCAGTGAGAAAATGCGCAGAGACATTAAACCAGCGAAAACAGAGTCAAAACCAGGAGGTGAAAAAGCAAAAAGACAGGGAAAACACGCCAAAAGATGCCAGGTCTAACACATGTCCCCTCCAGCTGAAAGCAGGGGGAACTGCCCAACCCAATTGGAGTTCTCCTCACTAAGGCGGAAGAACCTGGACAGACTATAAGCGTTGTTGTGTGCTGTGCCAGGCCGGTGTTCCACTGTAAAGTCCATTCCCTGTAGGGAGATGGACCACCTCAACAGTTTTGGGTTTTCACCCCTCATCTGCATTAACCATCTGAGGAGCCTGTGGTCAGTCTGAACTCGGAAGTGAGTCCCAAACAGGTAGGGTCTTAGCTTCTTCAGCGCCCAGACCACAGCAAAAGATTCCCTTTCTATGGCACTCCACCTCTGTTCCCTGGGGAGTAGTCTCCTGCTAAGGAAGACTACAGGCTGGTCTAGGCCCTCTTCGTTCAGTTGTGAGAGCACCGCTCCCATACCATGCTCTGAAGCGTCAGTCTGCACTACGTATTCCTTGGAGAAGACAGGTGCCTCGAGCACGGGCGCAGTGCACCTGGCTGCCTTCAGGGCATCAAAAGCGTTCTGGCAGGCATCAGTCCAGATCACCTTTCTGGGCTGCTTCATGGAAGTCAGCTCTGTTAAGGGGGCAACAATGGTTCCATAGCCCTTAACGAATCTCCTGTAGTATCTGGTGAAACCTAAAAGGCTCTCACCTCTGTCTGGGTCTTGGGTGGTTCCCAAGCCAGAATGGTGTCAATCTTGGGTTGTAGGGGCGCCACCTGGACGCTTCCTACCTGGTGCCCCAAGTACACCACAGAGCCCTGTCCGATCTGGCACTTACTGGCCTTGATCATGAGGCCTGCCCCTTGCAGGGCCCTCAACACTACCTGGAGATTCTGCAGGTGTTACTCCCAGCTGTAGCTGAACACTCTGCAATGTCCTCCAGGTAGGCAGCACTGAAATCTTCCAGCCTAGCCAACACCTGGTTGACCAACCTCTGGAAGGTGGCAGGGGCATTTTTCAACCCACAGGGCATTACCCGGAACTGGTAGTGCCCCTCTGGAGTTGAAAATGCCAACCCCTCCTTCGCCCCTCGGTCAAGGCAATCTGCTAGTACCCAGACGTTAAGTCAAACGTGCTGAGGAACTTGGCAGCTCCCAACCGGTCAATGAGATCATCAGCTGTGGGGATGGGGTGAGCATCAGTCCTGGTGACTGCGTTGAGCCCACGGTAGTCTACACAGAACCGCAGTTCTGGGGTGGCACCGGGCGCAGCAGCCTTTAAGACCAAGACCACTGGGCTGGCCCAAGAACTGTTGGAGGGCTCTATCACCCCTAACGCCAACATCTTGGAGACCTCCTCTTTTGTGCAGGCTCTTACCCGGTCAGTCAACCTATAAATCTTATGCTTTACAGGCGGGCTGTCACCAGTGTCCACGTCATGGGTACAGCAGTGAGTAACACCAGTGGTCAGGGAGAACAGTGGAGCGAACAGTCCCAACAACTGGGACAGTCAGTCTGCTGCTCTGGTGTCAGTGAAGAGGAGATGACCACACCATCCACAGACCCATCATGCTCCTTGGCAGACAGGAGGTCAGGGAGATGCTCACTCTCCTCTTGCACCCCATCATCTGTCACCAACAGCATGCTGACTTCGGACCTCTCAAAGTGAGGTTTGAGGTAGTTCACGTGCAGGACCCTTACAGGGTTCCTTGGAGTCTGCAAATTCACCACGTAGGTGACATCACTTTTGCTCTCCACTACCTCAAAAGGCCCAGTTCACTTGTCCTGCAAGGCACAAGGTTCCACTGGGGCCGAAACCCACACTTTTTGTCCAGGTTGGAATTGGACCAGAATGGTATTCTGATCATACAACTTTTTCATTTATTCCTGGCTTGCTTCCAGGTTCGCCGGAGCGAGTATCCTGAAGCGGGCATCTTGGTTGCAGAAGGCCAGCCTGTAGCTAAATACATCCTGGGGAGTTTTCCTAGGACCTGTCTCCCAGCCCTCCTTGACCAAACTGAGAAGTTCTTGAACAGGTTTGGCCATACAGGAGCTCAAAGGGACTGAACCCTAAGGACTTCTGCGGAACTTCCCTGTAGGCAAACAAAAGGCATGGTAAGAGGATGTCCCACTTACGCCTCATGGGTTCCGTTAGACCCTTGTTCATGCCCTTCAAGGTCTGGTTGAACCTTTCAACCAAACCGTTTCCTTGTGGGTGGTAAGGGGTGGTGAAGTTATAAGTTACACCGCACTCCTTCCACAGGGATGTCATGTACTTAGAGATAAAGTTGGTCCCATGGTCAGACACCGCCTCTCTGGGGAAACCCACGTGGGAAAAGACCCCATTAATGCCCGGCCCACCATGGTTGCCGTCATTGTCCTTAGAGGTATGGCCTCCCGGTACCGGGTGGCATGGTCCACCAAGACCAGGATGAACCTGTTGCCCATGGCTGTCTTGGGATCCAGTGGCCCCACAATGTCCATCTGTATCCTCTCAAAGGGGGTTCCCACCATGGGGAAAGGTTGAAGAGGAGCCTTACACTTCCTCCCACTCTTGCCACTTGCCTGGCAAGTTTGGCAAGACCTGCAATGCGCATCTGAGTGCCTTCTCATCTGGGGAGACAAAAAGTGGGTGACAAGCCTGTCAAAGGTCTTGTCCTGCCCCAAATGTCCTGCTAAAGGCACGTCATGAGCCAGACCCAGTAGGAAGGTCCTGAAGTCCTGGGGACCACCAGCACACGGGCTGACCCAGGCTCAGTGACCTTAGGCTTGCTGTACAGGAGACCATTCTCCCAATAGATCCAGTGTGATCCAGACTGCTCACCAGCTGCCTGGTTTGCAGCCTGCTGCTGCAAACCCTTGAGAGAAGGACATTCTCTTGCTATTTGCAGAACTCTGCCCTGGTGGGCCCACCCTCTTGCTGCCAATGGGTCAGCTCAGATAGATCCCCCAGTTCAGCTACCTGCTCCCCTGTAGGTACCAGGGCATCCTCTTCAAGGTCAGCCTCCTCCCGGACCGTGGGAAGCTCGGGGCAGGTTTCCCACACCCCCTGCCCTCTCTCTTGGCAGGGACCTGGGCCACTGTTTCAGGTTCCAGGTCCGTATGATCACCCTTTCCGGCCGCCATTGACCGAGTGGTCACGCATGCCCAATCTGGCAACCCAAGCATCTCCAAGTGAGACCTGAGCTCAACATCCTTCCACTAGGACTGCTCCAGGTCATTCCCTAGCAGACAATCTACCGGCATGGTAGGGCTCACAATCACCCTCAAGAGACCTGAGACCCTCCCATTCAAAGGGAACCTGCGCCACCATACACTGGTGCTCTGAGTTTTCCACAGCAACTACTTGGTGTAATGCCCCAAGGACTACATGCCCCTCAGAGACCAGGTGACACCAGACTGATGTCACGCTGGCTCCAGTGTCTCTGAGAGCCTCTACCCTTTTCCCATTGATGGTTTCCCAGGTGCTGTATTTCTTTGTGTTAAGGGGCACCTGGTTCCCTGGGACCATCTCACTGTCCCCTAGTGAGACGAGGGTCATTTCTGTGGGATCCCCACCCTCCTGTGGGCACCTCAAGTGCTACACTAGCCAACACCTTGGTATACCCACCAGTGGGTGGCTGCTCCTTCTTGGGGTACTTGGGATCCCCCCTTATGTGACCCACCTGCTTACAAGCGAAGCACATCCCTGGGCCAGTCTCAGCAGGCTTTCCCGCTGGGACACCTTGTTTCTTGTCTCCTAGGGGATGGGAACCTTTACCCTGGGTATTAGTTTGGGGCCCTTTGGAGAACTCCTGTCCTTTATTCTTGTCACCCACTCTTCTGCTGGGGACCCTGCCCACCTTTAGCTGTCTCCCCCAAACGCTTTCTTGTCATCACATAACCAGAGATGAGACTGCCACAACCATGAAGTGCATCCACTGCATGGTGCTAGCAGACCCATGCCTCAATCATGTCTTCAATAGAGTACTCATCCCCTCAGTGAAGCCATCACACTCATCCTCAATACTTCCATCAAGACTGACACTTTCCATAAAGTCTAGAAGCATACAGCGGTAAAAACTCTACTGAAGATGCCATCAGAAAACCAAACCAAGCTCACAAACTACAGGCCAATACCCTTCCGCTATAACCAGCCAGGATCTACGAAAAGGTCATCAACAGACGTCTCACAGACCATCTCATCCAGCACAAACTACTCAACACCAGGCAACCAGTATTCTGATCAAAAACACAGTACGGAGATCGCACTCAAGAAGCAATAGATTACATCCGTAGGATCCTAGACAAAGGAGAAAGCAAAGACCTCATGCAATTGGCGCTCTTAGCAGTGTTTGTCACAGTCTGTCACCCATTCTCATCAGAAGAGTAGACAAGGCTTGCATTCAAGGACCTGCGTGCCAGTTGATCCTTCTAATTACTGACCAGAACATCTCAGGCAGTCAAACTAGCTCCTTGCTCTTCAGAAGCTAGTAAACTCATCTGCGGAGTACCTCAAGTCATGTCACTCAGCCCTACCATCTGCAACTTCCCACTCAGACCCATATCACACCATACCTCAGGGATCTACAAGGGTTCTGGTTACACAATCGCCGACAATTCAATTTCCTCACCCAAACATACAAAGCACTTCATAAAAATGCCCCTGCTTACCCGAAGATGCTCAGACACTGTTGGAATTAACAATGCCCCAGGCCCCCGCGCGCTTTGACTTGGCAACTGCCACATGGAGCACTGCGCGACCAAGTGTTCTGAACTGAGGTACATAACGCTATTGTAGAGTACTTCTTAATGAATGAGGGCTTGGTAGACTCCCCAATGGTGCTGTGGGAAGCATTCAAAGCTGTCATAAGAGGTGTCTGCATTGCAAAACAGTCAGGAATCTTAAAGGCATATGCACTAGGCTTACACGGCTTGGGGCTGAGCTGCAAACTTTGGAACAAGACCTCTTTCAATCTAATGATCAGAGCACCCTAGTGAGCATACGAGAAACCCTATCTGAATATGATGAGGAAGCAGAGCGAGAAATACATTATCTAGGGCAAGAGGCCAAAGCTCGTAGACATGGGGAGGGTGAACGGCCTAGTAAAACATTAGCCCACATGCTTAGACCCCCTGCTGCGAATACCCACAACCCCGACTTAGTTGATGAACATGAGGAACATTACACTAGATCCACGGACGTACTGCATTTTATCACTACCTATTATTCTGAGCTTTATCAATCTAAATCTCACATTCCCACGGACACAATAAAAAATTACCTGGACTTGGTGCAACTATTATCGTTAGGCGACACGAGTCGCCATTATCTAGACTCCCCATTCACAGAGGAGGAGGTTTTACATGTAATTAGCAGCCTCCCCAACGACAAGGCCCCCTGTTTGGATGGTCTTACTACATCCGTCTACCAAGAATTTGCTGCTACGATAACCCCGCATCTTCTAGCTATGTACCAGTTCTCTATGGAAACCTGGGAACTACAGCAATCGCTGCAAGAGGCAGTCATTGTCCCTATATTAAAACCTGGCAAACCGACCACCTCATGTGACTCATATAGGCCACTCTCTATCATAAACGTAGACAACAAGATCTTAGCCAAACTCATCTCCAATCGTTTGTCACCGCTTCTCCCTGACATAATACGACCTGATCAGTCGGGCTTTGTACCAGACCGCTCTACCACACAGAATTTTCACACCTTCTTCGCAGTAATGCATGGGATAGATCCCGGTGTAGCAGCAGTGGCGTCCTTGTATGATGCCACCAAGGCGTTCGACTCCCTAGAATAGCCATACGTATTTCAACTCCTCCAACATATAGGACTCAGTACTCACTTTTTAATTCTCATTAAACTCCTCTACACTGCCCCCTTAGTGAGAATGCGAGTAAACGGCCTGCTATCCGATCCATTTCCACTTACGCGGGGCACAAGGAAAGGATGCTCCATGTCCCCACTCCTCTTCGCCACAGCCATGGAACCTCTAGCAGCTAAACTGCGTCAATATCATGCTCACCTTGAATCCAGTTCCATGAGCGAGTCATTTTGTTCTCCATGTATGCGGACGACGTGGCACTGTATTTCAGACAGCCTCGAGATAATTTAGATTGTGTCATCAGAGAGGTCATCAAATTTAGAGGCCTTTTGGGAATAAAAAAAAACTGGACTAAGTCAGTCCTTTTTCCGCAAAATGATAGTAAGGAACAGTTTGCATCTGAATTTGAATTGCAATGGGCAACGGAGCCAGTTCGATATTTGGGCATATGGCTAAGTCAGAACACTGACGAGCTATGGCAAGCCAACTATGGTAGAGTTATCGCATGGTTGGAGGGAAGGATTCCCGATCTGGAGCCGTCTCCCCTCTCACTCACTGGTCGACTGGCCATCGCCAAGATGGTAGTATTGCCTAAATTCCTCTATCTTTTCGTTAATCTTCACATTACACTCATGCAACATTTTTTCAAGTGCTTAAGGTCCAACCTGATCTCCCTTGCCTGGATGGGCAAACAGCCCAGAATAGCATGGGAAGTCCGCACACACAACCCTTCCGCCAAGGCGGCCAAAGTGCCCGAGATCTGACGCTGTATGCACTGTGTGCCCAGGCTCACTACTTACACTTCTGGCTGTACCCAATTAAGTTCCAGCCACATACCACTGTTGAGGCAGACATAACTTCCCCAACGCCACTATCTACTGCTCTTTATCAGCCTTACAGATGCTCCCGGTCACCTGCAGATACGGTAGACTGTGTGAGATGGGCCTGGGATGGATTGAGAAGACAAGCATCCTTGACCTGTTTATACCCCCCTCCATTCCTATCACTCACACCCCTGCTATACCAGCGCTGTTTGATGAGGGCATGCAAACTCGCGCCCATAAAATACACCTCTATACCTATGCTGATTTATATCCGAACGATCAGTTTCTAGCTGCACCCACGCTGACTGACACGCCAACACCCACAATGATGGATATGCTTCTTTACACTCAAATCCGAGCCACGTGTTGCGCAAACCACACCACTTTCCCGGCTCCCCCACCAACGTTACATGCTCTGGAGCACGTACTTACACACACCTCTCACTGTAAGCTTGTCACTAGACTATACTCGGTGACACAGGAGAAGACACCAATATACACCCCAAGGTGCTTACACAGTGGCAACAAGATACGGACCTCCATTACTATGGACCAATGGTCCTACTGTTGCACACAACTTGAGGCACTGTCTCTCAACTATAGATTGAGCCTCATAGATTTTAAATTCCTGCACAGATTATACCACACTCTCCTGCAGCTGAAACGCATGGGCCTAAATGAGGAGGCACGCTGTGAAAGATCCTCGTCACCCCCAGCAACATTCCTACATCTGGCTTGGGAATGCCCTAAGGTACCGAATCGAACGCCTTGGTGGCATCCAAAAACACTGCGACTGCTGTAGGGTCCGGATCGATATCTTGCATCCCCGTAAACAGGGTTTGGAAATTATGGGAGGTGGCCCGTCCTGGCACAAAACCTGCTTGGTCTGGTAATACTAATGCTCCCATGAGGAGACTCAATCGGTTGGAAAGTACTTTAGCTAACATTTTCACGTCACAATTTATCATGGAAAGCGGTCTGTAGGATTCACACCTATCATCCGGCTTCCCAGGCTTAAGTATAGAGATAATGGATGCCTCACGCATTGTGGGTGGCAAAGTACCTTCCTCTATAGCCTCCTCATATACCTTTTTAAAGTTTGGAGCTAGGTGTTCTATATATGCTTTATAAATTCAGCTGGTAGGCCATCAGGCCCTGGGGCTTTGCCTGATCGAAGTTGCATAATAGCGGCCTGAATTTCATCGATTTCTATCTCAGTAGAAAGGAACTCCCTCTGAGCGTCACCCAGCCAACCGAAAGCAACCGGCTCCAAAAATTGTTGCAGCATGAGCAGCATGAGCGGATGTTGTCGTGTTGTAGTGTATAGTGAAGAGTAAAAGGCCTGAAATGTATGGAGAATTTCTGGTGTATCTCTAACCGTCTTTCCTTCTGGTGATTGGATTTCCAGGATGTAGTTCTAGAAGCGGGGCTTACGGATCTGCTTGGCTAGTGCCTTTCCTTACTGTTCCCCTTCCCCATACCTGCGAGCCTTAAAGTATTTGCCTCAAAACAGGCATTCTCTATCTGCTGTGTTTCGGTATTCAGTTATCTTATCTCTGAGTGCTATTTGTCTAACTGCAGGTGGTGAGCGACCAATTTCTTGCTCCATTTGCTTTATCTCGCTCTCTAATCGAGTGAGTGTTGAGCAAAGGTCCCTAAGCACCCCACTCCCCTTGGAAATGCATATCCCTCTGATGGTGGTTTTAAACGCCTCCCATACTGTTGTCATTCGCTTAACTGAGCCCACGTTACATTGGAAGTAGTCTTGGATTTCCTGGTCCATTTCTGGTCGGCATGCCGTATCTAATAACATAGCGGGATTGAGGCGCCAAGTCAAATGAGGGACGCACCTAATACAGCGGTAAAAACTATACTGAAGATGCCATCTGAATACCATGCCAAGCTCACAAACTATCAGCCAATCCCCTTCAGCTGTAGCCAGCCAGGTTCTACGAAAAGGTCATCAACAGACATCTCACAGACCACATCATCCTACACCAACTACTCAACATTATGCAACCAGTATTCAGTTCAAAAACACAGTATGGAGACAGCAATAGATGACATCCGTAGAATCCTATACAAAGGAGAAACCAAAGACCTCATGCAATTGAAGCTCTTAGCAGTGTTTGTCACAGTTTCTCTCCCATTCTCATCAGAAGACTAGACAAGGCTTGCATTCAAGAACCTGTGCGCCAGTTGATCCTTCTCATTACTGACCAGAACATCTCAGGCAGTCAACCTAGCTCCTTGCTCTTCAGAAGCTAGTAAACTCATCTGCGTAGTATCTCAAGTCATGTCACTCAGCCCTACCATCTGCAACTTCCCACTCAGACCCATATCACACCATACCTCAGGGACCTGCAAGGGTTTGGTTACAAAATAGCCCACAATTCAATTTCCTCACCGAAACATACAAAGCACTTCATAAAATGGCCCCAGCTTACCTTAACATCCACATACACTACAACCTACCACCCAGCAACATTTGTTCAGACAGATTCCTAGAGGCCTATATTCCATGCATTCACAGTCGTACAATTAGAGAACAAGCCTTCTCTTACATCGCCCTCAAAGCATGGAATGATCTCTCCACTAACATCAGAACCTCTCCCTCTCTTATTAAATTCAGCAAGAAGCTGAAGATTTGGCCCTTCGAAAAAATTCAGCTTCACTCCGTAGGCCTAGCTTCTCACACATGCATAGAGCCAGTTACCATGACATGTGATATTGATTTATACAAAAAAACATAATGTAACTCTACATAAAATATCATAACATAACATTACATAAAATAATATAACATTACTTACTATAATATGGCATAATATAACATGACAATAGTGCATATACTCAATTTCTTTATAAAAACTTTTCATGCATTTTCTATGGATGTAATCCATTACCTCTTCCTATTTTTCTATTCAAGTCTGCTTTAATATGTTGTCAATTACCCTCACTCCAACAGGACCATGCACACAAACCACTTGAAGGTAGATTTGGCTAGGGTCATTTTTCTACTTTCGATGTACGTGGCCTTTTATAGTAGCACACTTTATCTGTTCTCATGCTTCCCCTTACCCCCGTTGGTCTAATGTTTGAATGAGAGAATTTTCTTTTGTATGAAGTCAGTTACAGGATGTGTCACTAGAGTGACATCAAATCATAGCATATCAAGGAACCCTTAATATGTGGCAAAGCTTTCTGTTTGTATCATTACTCGAATTCTAAAAATGCACTCACTCTTAGTTTCCGGGATAATTTGAAACAAGAGCAATAATTAGAAACTATTTACCATGTGTTGTAATAATTTTAGAATCACATTTTTAATTAAAGTTTACAAACCTTGTGGAAAATGTGTTTTTACTTTTTTTCTCAGTTTTTAAGATTGAAGAGTTTGTGGCTGATTTTCCTAGGGCTAAATGCATTCACTTTCTCCCGTAGTATAGTTTTATAACTACATGATAAATCTAGCTTGTCTTCAGTTAGAGTGTAGTACTGCATCTTTACTTTAAATATCCTAATTATGGAAAATTTTAAATGATCATCTTACCACACATTTAATACAAGTTTTGCTTGTTCCTGCCTCATGCCTGATTCCAAATCTGATTGCAAGTGTATTTCTTTGTGTCGAAATGGCTATGACTATTCCATATCAAATTATACACATTATCTCAGTTTCTATACGTTTGTGAATAATATCGTTATGATTTTTCTTTTACTATTAGAGTCTTCCGCCAGCCTCCAAGGAGTTAACAGATGACGATATAGTAACCTTTGTTCTTGTATATTTATCTAGTTTTTAATTGTATGGAAAAAATGTCTTCTTCTTTAATGTGGATTAGACATACCACTTTGGCTATCCCAAAGAAGGATACATTTGGAAAAATTTGTCAACTTGTTGGAGCTCTCTGTGTCAAGATAATATTTGAATGGTTTAGAAACTCTTTAAAAATTTCTTCAAATTTGTTGAATATCCATGCTTTCTTCTAAGAGTCTATTTTTTAATGCTCTTAACACTGACAATTTGCCACCAGCCAAACTAAT
This sequence comes from Calotriton arnoldi, assembly GCA_963921515.1. Taxonomy (NCBI): domain Eukaryota; kingdom Metazoa; phylum Chordata; class Amphibia; order Caudata; family Salamandridae; genus Calotriton; species Calotriton arnoldi. The sequence goes on from CAWUFW010019376.1 coordinate 82,767, forward strand.
AATTTTTTCAATCGTAATCCACTCTTACATTTTCCCAAATCTTTTTGCCTACCACCCATGACTTCATCAACACTGACAGGGATGGGATCATCCTTAAAAAACAAATAATAATAATTAAGAAATCTTTAAGGTGTTGTGCAAACAAAGTACAATATATGAACCAAAACATATTCATCTCCTGTTTTCGTGTTACCTCAGGTTTTGGTTTCTTCAAGCCATTTACTGAAGAGGTCACTACAGTTTTGTAGTACCAGAAATTGGATTAAGCTTCTATTGATAAGGAAATGTATATTTAAATATTGGCATATATATATGAAAATCTTAAAAGAACTGCATTTCGCACAGAGTCACTCCTGTATTTGCATACAAAGACAGAAGTACATGCATTCATTGTTCATGTTGTAGAAAAGATTTGTCTTGGTCTCCACAGTAGGTTCTCATTTATTTTGGAAATTCTTGGCTACGATAAGGCCTGTATTTCAATGAGAGTCAAATTATAAACACAGAAGTACTCATGATAGCCAAGCACCCTGCAAGCATCTGGAATTCAGATTGAGAGACAACCAGGAAACCTCGGAGAAAGACATGTACTAACCGACCTTAAGTCACTAGCACCAGCAAGTCCGAAGCACAACGTGGATTTCCCAAGCAAAGTGTATCGATGCCGACACCAACACCATCAAGAAAACTGCAGCATTCATCAAAAAAGATTTCACCACGCTCACAGCCACCATCAGCTACATTAACACTTCACAAAAACAATGCAACAACCTCTAAAAATTCTTAAGAAACAAAATAACAGCCATATACAACAACTTTGACAACCCAACTTAACCCCCATCAACCTCTCTGCCAGTCTACCAATCTCGACGAAGAATGCTCCTCGAGAACATGTAACAACATAACCACAGATGAGACTGCCACAGCCATGAAGTCCATCCACCGTATGGTGCCAGCAGACCCATGCCTCAATCATGTCTTCAAAAAAGTACTTACCCCATCAGTGAAGCCGTTACACTCATCCTCAATGCCTCCATCAACACTGACACTTTCCATAAAGCCTAGAAGCATACAGCAGTAAAAACTCTACTGAAGAGGCAATCGGAAAATTAAGCCAAGCTCCCAAACTACCGGCCAATCCCCTTCAGCTGTAACCGTCCAAGTTCTACAAAAAGGTCATCAACAGACGCCTCACAGACCACCTCATCCAGCACCAAGTACTCAACACCATGCAACCAGTATTCAGATCAAAAACACAGTACAGAGACAGCTCTCACGCAGCAATAGATGACATCTGTAGGATCCTAGACAAAGGAGAAACTGAAGACCTCATGCAATTGGAGCTCTTAGCAGTGTTTGTCACAGTGTCTTACCCATTCTCGTCAGAAGACTAGACAAGGCTTGCATTCAACGACCTGCGTGCCAGTTGATCCTTCTCATTACTTACCAGAACATCTCAGGCAGTCAACCTCGCGCCTTGCTCTTCAGAAGCTAGTAAACTCAGCTGCAGAGTACCTCAAGTCACGTCTCTCAGCACTACCATCTGCAACTTCCCACTCAGACCCATATCACACCATACCTCAAGGACTTCATGAGTTCTGGTTACAATCAATCGCCCACAATTCAATTTCCACACCCAAACATACAAAGCACTTCATAAAATTGCCCCTGCTTACCTGAACATCCTCATACAATACAACCTACCACCCAGCAACAATTGTTCAGTCAGATTCCTAGAGGCACACATTAAATGCATACACAGTAGTACAGTTGGAGATCAAGACTTCTCTTACATCACCCTCAAAGCATGGAATGACATTCCAACTAACATCAGAACCTCTCCCTCTCTTCTTAAATTCAGGAAGCTGAAGATTTGGCCCTTTGAATAACCCATCTTAACTCCGTAGGCCTCGCTTCACACACATGCATAGAGACAGTTAACATGACACGTGAATGTGTTTTACACAAATAAACATAATGTAACTTAACATAAAATACCATAACATAACACTACATAAAATGATATAACACTACTTACTATATTATAGCACAATATAACATGACAATAGTGCATGAACTCAATTTCTTTATAGGAACTTTTCCAGCAATTTCTATGGATGTAATCCATTACCTCTTCCTATTTCTCTATTCAAGTCTGCATTCATATGTTGTCAATAACCCTCACTCCAACATGCCATGCACACAAACCTCTTGCAGGTAGATTTGGCTAGGGTCTATTTTCTATTTTCCATGTATGTGACCTTTTATAGTAGCACACTTTATTTGTTCTCATGCTTCCCCTTACCACCGTTGGTCTAATGTTTGAATGAGAGAATTTTCTTTTGTATGAAGTCAATTACAGGATGTGTCACTAGAGTGACATCAAAGCATAGCATATCAAGGAACCCTCAATATGTGGCACAGCTTTCTGGTTGTATCATTACTCAAATTCGAAAAATGCACTCACTCTTAGAGTTTCGGGGATAATTGGAATCAAGAGCAATCATTAGTAACTATTTACCATGTGCTGTAATCATTGTAGAATCACCTTTTTAATTAAAGTTTACAAACCTTGTACAAAATGTGTTTTTACCTTTTTTCGGGTTTTAAAGATGAAGAGTTTGTGGCTGATTTCCCTTGAGCTAAATGCATTCACCTTCTCCCGTAGTATAATTTTATAACTACATGATAAATGTAGCTTGTCTTCAGTTAGAGTGTAATACTGCATCTTTACTTTAAACATCATAATCATGGAAAATTTAAATGATCATTGTGAGAAGGTTGCTTGGTATATGCTGTCCCCTAGTTAAAGTGGGCACCTTGTACCAATCCACACGGCCCTTATGATGTATGAGGTCAAAGATAACCTTATTGAAAGCTATCCTAGTGGTAGCTATGGAGAGCAGCCTTCAGGCTTAATCTTGAAGGAATGTAAAGCAGCTTGTTTTACCAGAATATCACCTCCTGAATGATTAAATGAAGGAGAACCACACAGTAGTTATATAAAAATATGTATTTATTAATATAACACTTTATACTATCTTCTACACGAGGATAGAACACAAAGCACACAATACGAATTCAATAGAACAGTTGTAAGTAGCACAATACACAGTGGGCTTCAGGGGGAGACCAAACCATATACTAAAATAGTGGTATAACAATCACGACTTGGATCAAGACAAGGTCTGGAGCACGTGGAATCGCTGGGACCCCAAGGAACCACCCAAGGTGAGTAGACAGGGACCCCACGGAGGCCAGGTGCAGTGTGGGAACATGACCGCGGGCTCAGTACAATTCTATGAGAAATTTGCGGTTACAGTTTTAAAGTTTAAGGACCCTTCTAGGAGGACTTCGAGCGAACCCTTTGGAACTAAAGAGTTTGAAGAGCCACCCCACCCGTGGATACCGTAGTACCAGAGTTACATATCCCAGATGAGCCGGGTGCATAGGTCTGAAGTGGCGTCGGAAACTCTTGTCGTTCTCAATGGAAGGCTGTGAAGAAGTACTGCTGCCGTGAAGGTGAAAAGGGTCCGGTGGAATCCAAGCCTGGATTCTGGATGGAATGAACCTGAAAGCATTGGGGACAGAGTCTGGGTCACTTCAGAGTGACCAGGGGCTCGGGAGACGAATGCCCACCGATGTTGGCTGCTTCAGGTGCGAAGAAGGGATGCTTGACTCTGCAGCCACGAGTACCAGGAGATGTCGAGGATGACCAGGAGGCAGAGGTGAGCTGTGAGGGGTTGGTGTCCGGCACGAGCACCAACACGCCTTGGCAAAAGCAACCCACGCAGGAAGGTCAAGCAGGTTACGGTGTAGACCAGCAAGGCCCAGGGGACTTAATAAGCAATGGGGAGTCAGGGCACGTCTGTAGAAACCAGGAAAGCCCATGAACAATTAAGATGACCCTCAGGATGACCCACAGGCCGAATGACCAGGAGTCGCGAGGGGACCTCAAGCAAGATTGCAAAGTACCAGCCCACGGAGCACACGGTGTGAGGAGGCTGGAGTTATTTGGTGCAAATACTGCTCATGGTCAGTACTACACAGAGTCCAATGCACAAGCTCGGGAATCATCAACAAGCATATGCACTTGCAAATGGATGCAGTGCACAGGGGTTCGGGTTACGCAGCCCCCACGAGGGATACTGGCCGCAAACTTGGTGAGAGGGCAGATCAACCTCAGGGACCTTCAGGAACCCACCTCCTGTGTTGCTGAAATTTTCAGAGTCCACAGGAGCTCAGGAGCAGCAGACCGGTCAGTTGTGCTTTAGGTGCCTGTGAAGCAGGGGAGTGACTCCTTCACTCCAAGGGAGATTCTTCAGTTGTCTTAAGTGCACCACCGGTCCTGCACAGAGCCTGTATGGAGCAAAGGCACAAACTAAGCTTCGGACGGAAAGGGGGACGAAGTCGAGCCCAGTCGAGGTCCAGCGAAGTCCAAGTGTCCAGACAGTCGAAGATCATTGGTTTCTTCTTTGCAGAATCTTGTCCACATAAAATCCAATGTACTGTAGACAGGTAACCCATTTTATACCCATGGGAGAGGGTTGGACAGATTCAGGGGACCCTCCTAGGGGAGGGGCAGGACAGAGGAGAGGCTACACCCATGTCCTTTGTCCAGTTTCACGACAGAGCAGGAGCCAATGGCTCCTATACCTGGTATGAGCTGGACTATGCACAGGGACACCAAATGTGGCCCAAGTATAGACTTTCAGGCACTCTCAGAGTGTACCCACCCAGCCCAAATACACTAAATCCTGTCTGGGAGGTGGTCACACCTCCCTGTGACAGGATGCCTATTGTGCTACCTTCCTCTGCTCGAGCTTGGCTCAGCAGCAGGAGGGCAGAAATGTGTCTCTGGTCGGCAGCATCCATTTTGTGCTGTCTGGGTCGAGAAGGCTGGCACCGGTAAGACCAGTGACCCCTCGAAGCTCGCTTCAGAAGGGTGGAATCATACCTCCCACACCAGTTACTGGTGTGGAGGTATGATTCCAAGGTGTTTGATACCAAACTCGATATGTTTCTATGCAGCCGTTTTCGAGATAGCATTTACCGCGAGGTTATAATGCACCTCTACCTATATGTCCGGCTGAGTCACAGACAACCCGGGAGAATGGTCTCCGAAGGCTGCAGAGAGGCTCTGCTCATGCAGGGGTACCCTCTCACATAAAACTCATCACCCTGCCTTCAGGATTGTTAAGGCCTGCTATAGGGGTGACTTAGAAGTTTTATGTGTAGTGACAATTAGATAAAGTGAACCTATATCTAATATAAGAGGGGCAAGCACCATCTTACACAGGCTGCAGTAGCAGACCTCGAGTTCCATTTTGCATGGCCTCTCATGGGTGACATAATACATGCTTCAGCCCATGGGAGGCCTCTGGGATACCTATGCCCTGGGTACATGTGTACCATATACTAGGCACTGATAAGGGTACCCCAGTATCCAATCTGGAGTGTACCAAAGTACATGTATGTCAATTTAAGGGAGAAAGCAGATAGACTGGGGTCGTGATTAGCAGGATCCCAGTCAGACTAGTCAAAAACCAGCAAAATACCAGAAAAAAAGTGGGGGTAACCATGCAGTCAGATCCTACCTTCCTACAATCATCTTACCACACATTTAATTTAAGTTTTCTATGCTCCTGCCTCATGCATGATTCCAAATCAAATTGCAAGTGTATTTCTGTGTGTCTGAATGGCTATGATTATTCCATAGCAAATGATACACATTATCTAATTTTCTTTATGTTTGTGAATAATATCGTTATGATTTTTTCATTTACTATTAGAGTCTTCTACCAGCCTCCAAAGAGGTAAGAGATGATGATATAGTAACCTGTGTTGTTGTATATTTATATAGTTTTTAATTATATGTAAAAAATGTCTTGTACTTTAGTGTGGATTAGACATACCACCTTGGATATCCCAAAGAAGGATACATCTGGAAAAATTCTTCAACTTGTTGGAGCTCTCTGTTTCAAGATAATATTTTAATGGTTCAGAAACTCTTTCAAAATGTCTTCAAATTTGTTGAATATCCATGCTTTCTTCTAAGAGGCTATTTTGTAATGCTCTTAACACTGACAATTTGCTATCAGCCAAACTAGTAAATTTTCAATCTTAATCCACTCTTACAATCTTGAAAATCTTTTTGCCTACCACTCAAGTCTCCAGCAACACTGACAGGGAGGGGATGATCCTTAAAAACCAAGTAATAATAATTAAGAAATCTTTAATGTGTTGCGCAAACGAAGTATAATGTATGAACCAAAACGTATTCATCTCCTGTTTTCGTGTTATGCTGGTTTTGGTTCCTTCCAGCCATTTACTGAAGAAGTCACTACAGTTCTGCAGTACCAGAAATTGGATTAAGCTTCTATTGATAAGGAAATGTATATTTAAATATTGGCATATATGTATATGAAAATCTTAAGAGAACTGCATTTTGCACGGAGTCACTACTGTACTCGCATACAAAGACAGTAGTACATGCATTCATTGTTCATGTTCTAGAAAAGATTTGTCTTGGTCTCAACAGGAGGTTCTCATTTATCTGGAAATTCTTGGCTACCATAATGTCTGCATTTCAATAAGAATAAAATTATAAACACAGAAGTACTCACGATAACCAAGCAGTCTGTAAGCAACTGGAATGGAGGTGGAGAGACAGCCAGGAAACTTCGGAGAAAGACATGTTCTATCCACGTTAAGTCACCAGCACCAGCAAGTCCGAAACACCATGTGGATTTCCCTAGTAAACTGGATAGATGCCGACACCAACCCCATTAAGAAAATTGCAGCATTCGTCATCAAAGATTTCACCACGCCCACTGCCACCATCAGCTACATCAACCCTTCACAAAACAATGCAACAACCTCTAAAAATCCTTAAGAAACTAAATTACAGCCATATACGACAACTTTGACACCCAACCTAACCCTCATCAACCTTGCTGCTAGTCTACCAATCTCGCAGAGGAATGCTCCTCGAGAACATGTAACAACATAACCACAGATAAGACTGCCACAACAATGAAGTCCATCCACTGCATGGTGCCAGGAGACCCATGCCTCAATCATGTCTTCAATAAAGTACTCACCCAATCAGTGACGCTGTCACACTCATCCACAATGCCTCCATAATCACTGACACTTTTCATAGAGCCTAGAAGCATACAACAGTAAAAACTCTGCTGAAGATGCCATCAGAAAACCAAGCCAAGCTCACAAACTACCGGCCAATCCCCTTCAGCTGTAACCATCCAGGTTCTACGAAAAGGTCATCAACAGACGTCTCACACACCACCTCATCCAGCACCAACTACTCAACACCATGCAACCAGTATTCAGATAAGAAACACAGTACTGTGCATCTCTCAAGCAGCAATAGATGACATCCATAGGATCCTAGACAAAGGAGAAACTGAAGCCCTCATGCAATTGGAGGTCTTAGCAGTGTTTGTCACAGTGTCTCACCCATTCTCATCAGAAGACTAGACAAGGATTGCATTTATGGACCTGCGTGCCAGTTGATCCTTCTCATTACTGACCAGAACATCTCAGGCAGTCAACCTAACTCCTTGCTCTTCAGAAGCTAGTAAAATCATCTGCGGAGTACCTCAAGTCATGTCATTCAGCCCTGCCATCTGCAACTTCCCACTCAGACCCATATCACACCATACCTCAGGGACCTACAAGAGTTCTGGTTACACAATCACCCACATTTCAATTTGCTCACCCAAACATACAAAGCTCTTCATAAAATTGTCCCTGCTTACCTGAACATTCTCATATAATACAACCTACCACCCAGCAACATTTGTCCAGCCAGATTCCTAGAGGCACACATATCATGCATTCATAGTAGTACAATTGGAGACCAAGCCTTCTCTTACATCGCCCTCAAAGCATGGAATGACCTCTCAATTAACATCAGAACATCTCCATCTCTTCTTAATTTCAGGAAGAAGCTGAAGATTAGGCCCTTCGAATAATTCATTTTCACTCCGTAGGCCTCGCTTCACACACATGCATAGAGCAAGTTACCATGAGACGTGATAGTGTTTTATACAAAAAAAACATAATGTAACTTAACACAAAATACCATAACATAACATTACATAAAATAATATAACATTACTTACTATATTATAGCATAATATAACATGACAATAGTGCATGAACTCAATTTCTTTATAAGAAATTTTCCAGCATTTTCTATGGATGAAATCCATTACCTCTTCCTATTTTTCTATTCAAGTATGCATTAATATGTTGTCAATGACCCTCACTCCAACAGGCCCATGCACACAGCCCTCTTGCAGGTAGATTTGGCTCAGGTCTTTTTTCTACTTTCCATGTACGTGGCCTTTTATAGTAGCACACTTTATTTGTTCTTATGCTTCCCCTTACCACCGTTGGTCTAATGTTTAAATGAGAGAATTTTCTTGTGTATGAAGTCACTTACAGGATGTGTCACTAGAGTGACATCAAAGCAAAGCATATCAAGGAACCCTCAATATGTGGCAAAGCTTTTGTATCATTACTCAAATTCTAAAAATGCACTCACTCTTAGAGTTTCCAGGATAATTGGAATCAAGAGCAATTATTAGTAACTATTTACCATGTGGTGTAATTATTGTAGAATCACATTTTTAATTAAAGTTTACAAACCTCGTGGGAAATGTGTTTTTACTTTTTTCAGTTTTTTAAAGATGAAAGTTTGTGGCTGAATTTCCTTGGGCTAAATGCATTCACCTTTTCCTGTAGTATAATTTTATAACTACATGATAAATTTAGCTTGTTGTCAGTTAGAGTGTAGTACTGCATCTTTACTTTAAACATCATATTTATGGAAAATTTGAAATGATGATCTTACCACACATTTAATTCAAGTTTTGCATGCTCCTGCCTCATGCCTGATTCCAAATCAGATTGCAAGTGTATTTCTGTGTGTCCGAATGGCTATGATTATTCCATAGCAAATGATACACATTATGTCATTTTCTTTACATTTGTGAATAATATCATTATGACTTTTTCTTTTACTATTAGAGTCTTCCACCAGCCTCCAAAGAGGTAAGAGATGACGATATAGTAACCTCTGTTGTTGTATATTTATATAGTTTTTAATTATATGTTAAAAATGTCTTGTACTTTAGTGTGGATTAGACATACCACCTTGGATATCCCAAAGATGGATACATTTGGAAAAATTCTTCAACTTGTTGGATCTCTCTGTTTCAAGATAATATTTGAATGATTTAGTAACTCTTTCAAAATTTCTTCAAATCTGTTGATTATCCATGCTTTCATCACTGACAATTTGCCATCAGCCAAACTAATAATTTTTTCAAACTTAATCCACTCTTACATTATCCCAAATCATTTTGCCTACCACCCATGCCTCCAGCAACACTGACAGGGAGGGGATAATCCTTAAAAACCAAGTAATATTAATTAAGAAATCTTTAAGGTGTTGCGCAAACGAAGTATAATATATGAACCAAAACATTTTCATCTCCTGTTTTCGTGTTACGCGGGTTTTGGTTCCTTTCAGCCATTTACTGAAGAGGTCATTACAGTTCTGCAGCAATGGGATTAAGCTCCTATTGATAAGGAAATGTATATTTAAATATTGGCATATATATATGAAAATCTTAAGAGAGCTGCATTTCGCACAGAGTCACTCCTGTACTCGCATACAAGGACAAAAGTACATGCATTCATTGTTCATGTTCTAGAACAGATTTGTCTTTGTCTCCACAGTAGGTTCTCATTTATCTGGAAATTCTTGGCTATGATAATGCCTGCATTTCAATGAGAATAACATTATAAACACAGAAGTATTCATGATAATCAAGCAGTCTGCAAGCAACCGGAATGCAGGTGGAGAGACAGCCAGGAAACCTCGGCGAAAGACATGTTCTAACCCACCTTAAGTCACTAGAACCAGCAAGTCCGAAACACCACATGGATTTTCCTAGCAAACTGGATTGATGCCGACACCAACAGCATCAAGACAATTGCAGCATTCGTCATCAAAGATTTCACCACGCTCACAGCCACCATCAGGTACATTAACCGTTCACAAAAACAATTCAACAACCTCTAAAAATCCTTAAGAAACAAAATTACAGCCATATTCGACAACTTTGACACCCAACCTAACCCCCATCAACCTCTCTGCCAGTCTACCAATCTCGCCGAAGAATGCTCCTCGAGAACATGGAACAACATAACCACAGATGAGACTGCCACAGCCATGAAGTCTATCCACTGCATGGTGCCAGCAGACCCATGCCTCAATCATGTCTTCAAAAAAGTACTCACCCCATCAGTGAAACCGTCATACTCATCCTCAATGCCTCCATCATAGAGCCTAGAAGCATACAGCGGTAAAAACTCTACTGAAGATGCAATCGGAAAACCAAGCCAAGCTCACAAACTACCGGCCAATCCCCTTCAGCTGTAACCAGCCAGGTTCAATGAAAAGGTCATCAACAGATGCCTCACAGATCACCTCATCCAGCAAACACTACTCAACACCATACAACCAGTATTCAGATAAAAAACACAGCACGGAGACAGCTCTCATGCAGCAATAGATGACATCATGCAATTGGAGCTCTTAGCAGTGTTTGTCATAGTGTCTCACCCATTCTCATCAGAAGGCAAGACAAGGCTTGCATTCAAGGACCTGTGTGCCAGTTGATCCTTCTCATTACTGACCAGGACATCTCAGGCAGTCAACCTAGCTCCTTGCTCTTCAAAAGCTAGTAAACTCATCTGCAGAGTACCTCAAGTCACGTCACTCAGCCCTACCATCTGCAACTTCCCACTCAGACCCATATCACACCATACCTCAGGGACCTACAAGGGTTCTGGTTACACAATCGACAACAATTCAATTTCCTCACCCAAACATACAAAGCACTTCATAAAATTGCCCCTTCTTACCCGAACATCCTCATACAATACAACCTACCACCCAGCAACAATTCAGCCAGATTCCTAGAGGCACACATTTTATGCATTCACAGTATTACAGTTGGAGATCAAGACTTCTCTTACATCACCCTCAAAGCATGGAATGACATTCCAACTAACATCAGAACCTCTCCCTCTCTTTTTAAATTCAGGAAGAAGCTGAAGATTTGGCCCTTTGAATATTTCATCTTCACTCAATAGGCCTTGCTTCGCACACATGCATAGAGCCAGTTAACATGACACATGATAGTGTTTTATACGAATAAACATAATGTAACTTAACATAACATTACATAAAATAATATAACATTACTTACCATATTATAGCATAATATTGCATTTTCAATGGATGTAATCCATTACCTCTTCCTATTTTGCTATTCAAGTCTGCATTAATATGTTGTCAATGACCCTCACTCCAACAGGCCCATTCACACAAACCTCTTGCAGGTAGATTTGGCTAGGGTCCTTTTTCTACTTTCCATGTATGTGGCCTTTTATATTAGCACACTTTATTTGTTCTCATACTTCCCCTTACCACCGTTGGTCTAATGTTTGAATGAGAGAATTTTCTTTTGTATGAAGTCAGTTATAGGATGTGTCACTAGAGTGACATCAAAGCATAGCATATCAAGAAACCCTCAATATGTGGCAAAGCTTTCTGTTTGTATCATTACTCGAATTCTAAAATGCACTCACCCCCCCAGTGCTGAGCCCTTTTTTGGCTATTTGGGGTAGTTCGCACTTAGGACCCAGTAACTTTTTGTCCACATAAGGTATCCATGTAAAATTTGCGTCCTTTTCTTCCAACATCCTGAGGATTCTAAAGGTGGCAAGGGTTTGTGCATTCCCCTGGAAGGGACCCAGAGATTTGCCAAAATACAGCAACATTTTGGGGTTTTGGTAAAAAAATAGAATAAAGGGCTGAAGAAGAAAGCATCTGCTTTTTCCCCTGCAAATGGTATCAATAAAGCGTTTGCAGTGATAAAATCACCATTTTCCCAGCTTTCAGTAACAGGCAGACTTTTGTTAGAAAACCAACATTTTCTATACAGTTTCGGCATTTTAGTGGGACCTAGCCTATTTTTTCAATTGTTTGTGCTTTCAACCTCCTTTCAGTTAGTGCTAGCAATTGTTATACATTGTTGAAAAGTAGATAAAATTCTGAATTCAGCAAGGGGTCATTTGTGTAGATCCTTCAAGGTTTTCCTATAGAAAGTAACACTTCAAATTAAAACATATTGAAAATTAGTTGAAAAAAACTGCTATTTGTGTCTGCATTTTCACCTGTAACTTCTTCTAAGTATGACAGATTTTTACAAGCAATATACCGTTATGTTCACTGGAGCCTTATGGTGGCAGGGGTATATAGGACTTGTAGGTTTACTAAGAATCCAAAGTGCCCAGAGCCAATAACTGAGCTGTGCCTTGCTATGGTTTTTCATTGTGTACCGGGTATATGGCAATTCACTTGGTAAGATGTAAAGAGTGAAAAATAGGTATCAAGGAGAACTATGTATTTCCGAAATGGAAACAACATATGGAGTTGAGAAGCAGTGGTTATTTGCACAACTCCGTATATGTGAGCACCTATACCAGCATGTGAATTAGAGGGCATTTTTGAAAATGTATTCTTTTTTACACACTGTCTTACATTTGGAAGGGATGAGTACATAGAAAGTCAATTGGCAAAAACATTTATTCTTCTATTCTGTTTCCCTAAGCCTCCCAGTAAAAATGGTACCTCACTTGTGTGGGTAGGCATAGTGCCCGCGACAAGACACGGCCCAAAACGCAACGTGGGCACATCATTTTTTTCCAGTGAAAACTCACCCTTTTTTTGCAAAGTGCCTAGCTGTAGCTTTTGAACCCTAGCTCTGCCAGTACCAAGGGAAACCCAACAAACCTATACATTTTTGAAAACTAGACACCCAGGGAAATCCAGGATGGGGTGACTTGTGTGGCTCTCACCAGGTACTGTTACCCAGAATCCCTTGCAAACCTCAAACTTTTTAAAAAAAACACATTTTCCTCACATTTCTGTGACCCAAAGTTCTGGAATCTGCGTGGATCCACAAAATTACAGTAACAGCAAAAAATCCGCGGGTCTGAAGTGATGTATACATAGACAGAGAGATTGACCAGCCAAAACAAGATGGAATAAGAGCTAATGGAGGAGTCTCATTTAAGAGGACGGATTCCCATCACCCACCGAAGTGGCATGCTTCATCATTTGGGATCTCCTCTCGGCTGCAAGCTACTGCAGCCAAGGATCTCCAACTCCTTGCTAAATATAAAGGAGGAGCTCGCGGATGTTTTTAATCAGTAGCTTAGAGACGCAATCACCTAGGATTGATGAAGCATAAATAGTGTGGTGAAAGAGTGGTGCAGTGTACAAAGTGATTTAAAATTGACTAGCATGAGAAAAATAAATTTATTAGGTATCTCATGTTGTCAAAGTTTAAAAAGCAGTGAACGCGCGATCTGAATAAATGTGCGAACGCGCTAGTAATACGGTCTACATGTTTCAGCCAGTGGAGGCTTTCTTCAGGACCAAGATGTAACTACTGCACTGTAAAGTAAGTGAAAATTACAAAAAAGAACGATCAACCATATACCTGTATATGTCACTGTTTGATCACAGGTCTTGTACTCCTTTCTTCACCCAAACATACAAAGCACTTCATAAAATGGCCCCTGCTTACTTGAACATCCTCAAACCTACCACCAAGCAACATTTGTTCAGCCAGATTCCTAGAGGCACACATTCCATGCATTCTCCTAGTACAATTGGAGATCAAGCCTTCTCTTACATCACCCTCAAAGCATGGAATGACCTCTCAACTATCATCAGAACATCTCCCTCTCTTCTTAAATTCAGCAAGAAGCTGAAGATTTGGCCCTTCGAATAATTCATCTTAACTCCATAGGCCTAGCTTCACACACATGCACAGAGCCAGTTACCATGATAGTGTTTTATACAAATAAAAATAATGTAACTTGATATAAAATACCATAACATAACATTACATAAAACAATATAACATTACTTACTGTATTATAGCATAATATAACATGACAATCGAGCATGAACTGAATTTCTTTATATGAACCTTTACAGCATTTTCTATGGATGTAATCCATAACCTCTTCCTATTTTTCTATTCAAGTTTATTAATATGTTGTCAATGACCCTCACTCCAACAGGCCCATGCACACAAACTTCTTGCAAGTAGATTTGGCTAGTGTCTTTTTTCTACTTTCCATGTATTGGCCTTTTATAATAGCGCACTTTATTTGTTCTCATGCTTCCCCTTACCACCATTGGTCACCTGTTTGAATGAGAGAATTTTCTTTTGTATGAAGTCAGTTACAGGATGTGTCACTAGAGTGACATCAAAGCATAGCATATCAAGGAACCCTCAAGATGTGGCAAAGCTTTCTGTTTGTATCATTACTCCAAATCTAAAAATGCACTCTTAGAGTTTCCAGGATAATTGGAGTCAAGACCAATAATTAGTAAATATTTACCATGTGTTGTAATCATTGTAGAATCACATTTTTAATTAAAGTTTGCAAACCTTGTGGAAAATGTGTTTTTCCGTTTTTCCGGTTTTTAAAGATGAAGAGTTTGTGGCTGATTTTCCTTGGGCTAAACACATTCAAAGACTCCAGGAAGTATATTTTTATAACTACATGATAAATGTAGCTTGTCTTCAGTTAGAGTGTAGTACTCCATCTTTACTTTAAATATCATAATTATGGAAAATTTGAAATGATCATCTTACCACACATTTAGTACATGTTTTGCATGCTCCTGCCTCATGCCTGATTCAAAATCAGATTTCAAGTGTATTTCTGTGTGTCCGAATGGCTATGACTATTCCATAGCAAATTATACACATTATCTCATTTTCTTTACGTTTGTGAATAATATCGTGATGATTTTTTCTTTTACTATTAGAGTCTTCCACCAGCCTGCAAGGAGGTAAGAGATGACGATATAGTAACCTCTGTTGTTGTACATTTATATAGTTTTTAATTATATGGAAAACATCGCTTGTACTTTAGTGTGGATTAGACATACCACATTGGATATTCCAAAGAAGGATACATTTGTAAAAATTCTTCAACTTGTTGGAGCTCTCCGTTTCAAGATAATATTTGAATGGTTTAGAAACTCTTTTAAATTTCTTCAAATTTGTTGACTATCCATGCTCTCTTCTGAGAGGCTTTTTTTTTAATGCTCTTAACACTGAAAATTTGCCATCAGCCAAACTAATACTTTTTTCAATCTTACTCCACTCTTACATTTTCCCAAATATTTTTCCC
Organism: Calotriton arnoldi; assembly: GCA_963921515.1. NCBI lineage: Eukaryota > Metazoa > Chordata > Amphibia > Caudata > Salamandridae > Calotriton > Calotriton arnoldi. Next base: position 98,091 of record CAWUFW010019376.1, read on the forward strand.
TAACACCCATGCCTCCAGCAACACTGACAGGGAGGGGATGATCCTTAAAAACCAAGAAATAATAATTAAGAAATCTTTAAGGCGTTGTGCAAACGAAGTATAATATATGAACCAAAAAATATTCATCTCCTGTTTTCGTGTTACCTCGGGTTTTGGTTTCTCTAGGTGGTCTCTAGTTGGCATAGGTAGGTACCTTTGTCCAAGTAGTGACCCTTCTTCCTATTCAGGGTAAGGGAGTTACACTCCTAAAATAAGCCCCTGCTCACCCCCTTGGTAGCTTGGCACGAGCAGTCAGGCTTATCTCAGAGGTAGTTTGTAAAGCATTTGCACATGACCAACAGTAATACAGTGAAAACACTACAAAAGGACACCACACCAGTTTAGAAAAATATCCAATATTTTATATACTTTAAAACAAGACGGAAACGATAAAAGTCACAATACAGTACTTAAAAATATATACTTTGCAAAATATCATGAAAATTACAGAAATATCTTAAAAACTCAGTTTGTACCTGTCGGTAGCTCCGCCCGGGGATACCTCAATGCTGAGAAGCACAGAGTCTAACAGTTCCAGCCGACCGTGTCAATACGGGCCAGTGGAAGCTTGGACAGACTCGTTAACAGTACCTTTCTTGTTGCGGCTAACACATGGGTGCGAGCCAGTCGTGGCAACTGTCGCGGTAGTGTTGCAAAATGGAAGCGTTACAGGTTGTGGTGCCCTCTCGATGCGGTTCAGGCAGCGGCTCGGTGACGATCGTCCAGACGGCATCGCTGAGACCAAGGCTTGTGGTGCAGGGTTGAGGCGGTGCTCGATGCGGTGCTGGCATGTTGTGGTGCAAGCGAAAGAGCCAGTTAGCGAGAGCTGGCGTCGGTCGGCCCAGACTGCTGTGTGGGACGAGGCGGTGCATCGTGAAACTTATGAGAGGTGCCCCCAGCCACGATGAGGTCATGGGTGTCGAAGTCAGCAGCAGCCGCGGCATTGGTGAGACCAGGATGGAGAAGTGAAGCGAGGCAATGTGGAGTGTGGTGCCCACAGGCTTCTGTGGCAGTGGCGGCGGTATTTGTCATCGATGAGAGCATGGTTGCGGTGCGAGATGCGGGCGGTGCCTTCTGCGGTGCCATCAGGACACAAAGCCAGTGACGGAGTCGGTTGCATTTCCCTCCTCTGTGGCAACTGAAACAACGGTTCTAAAAGCTGTACCCAGAGGTTGGTGAAGTCTTTGCAGTCCCTGAGACTTCAAAACAGGAGGCAAGCTCTACTGAAAGCCCTTGGAAAGACTCAGCACAAGTAAAGAAAGTTCAGTCAAGTCCTTTCACTGCCCAAGGCAGAATCAGCAACTGCAGGCCAACCCAACATAGCAACAACACATCAAGGGCACACAGGATGGCTAAGCAAGAAAATACCTACTTTCTAAAAGTAGTATTTTCAAACACAGAATGTAAAAATCACCTTTACTAAAAGATGCATCGTTATATTCTCAGTTCAGGCATACTACATTTTATTTTCCTAGCTGGTCCCGATGGGAAGTTATAGTTATAAGATGTTATAAATGAACTCCCATGCTTTCCTATGGGCCAGATAGCCTTTCAATAGTGAAAAACATAATTGGCAGTATTTCAATATCAGGACATGCCATACACACCAGGGCATGTCCTACCTTTCACATACACTGCACCCTGCCCACAGGGGTACCTTGAGCATACCTTAGGGGTGACTAACATGTTAGAGAAGGGAAAAAGGGAAGGGTAGGGCCAGGCAAGTGGGTGCACTTGCCAGGTAGACATGGCAGTACTAGACTGCCCACATACACTGCAGTGGCAGGTCTGAGTTACCTTTGAAAGGTCTCTTGTGTGGGTGGCACAATCAGTGCTGCAAGTCCACAAACAGCATTTGATTTACAGGCCCAGGGCACATACAGTGCACTGTACTAGGGACTGACTAGTAAATTAAATAACCAATAATGGAATCACTAATCCATAACAACAATTTATACAGGTGCACTTGCACCTTAACACTGGACAGCAGTGAGAAAGTGCGCAGAGACATTAAACCAGCGAAAACAGAGTCAAAACCAGGAGGAGAAAAAGCAAAAAGTCAGAGGAAACATGCCAAAAGATGCCAGGCTTAACACATGTCCCCTCCAGCTGAAAGTAGGGGGAACTGGCCAACCCAATTGGAGTTTTCCTCACTAAGGCAGAAGAACCTGGACAGACTATCAGCGTTGGTGTGTTCTGTGCCAGGGCGGTGTTCCACCGTAAAGTCCATTCCCTGTAGGGATATGGACCACCTTAACAGTTTTGGGTTCTCACCCCTCATCTGCATTAACCATCTGAGGGGCCTGTGCTCAGTCTGAACTCTGAAGTGAGTCCCAAACAGGTAGGGTCTTAGCTTCTTCAGCGCCCAGACCAAAGCAAAAGATTCCCTTTCTATGGCACTCCACCTCTGTTCCCTGGGGAGTAGTCTCCTGCTAAGGAAGACTATAGGCTGGTCTAGACCCTCTTCGTTCAGTTGTGAGAGCACCGCTCCCACACCATGCTCCGAAGCATCAGTCTGCACTACGAATTCCTTAGAGTAGTCAGGTGCCTTGAGCACGGGCGCCGTGCACATAGCTGCCTTCAGGGCATCAAAAGCGTTCTGGCAGGCATCAGTCCAGATCACCTTTCTGGGCTGCTTCCTGGAAGTCAGCTCTGTTAAGGGGGCAACAATGGTACCATAGCCCTTAAAGAATCTCCTGTAGTATCTGGTGAGACCTAAAAAGGCTCTCACCTCTGTCTGGGTCTTGGGTGGTTCCCAAGCCAGAATGGTGTCAATCTTGGGTTGTATGGTCGCCACCAGGCTGCTTCCTACCTGGGGCACCAAGTACACCGCAGAGCCCTGTCCGATCTGGCACTTACTGGCCTTGATCATGAGGCCTGCCCCTTGCAGGGCCCTCAACACTTCCTGGAGGCGCTGCAGGTGCTCCTCCCAGCTGTAGCTGAACACTGGGATGTCGCCAGGTAGGCGGCGCTGAAATCTTCCAGCCCAGCCAACACCTGGTTGACCAACTTCTGGAAGGTGGCAGGGGCATTTTTCAACCCAAAGGGCATCACCCGGAACTGGTAGTTCCCCTCTGGAGTTGAAAATGCTGACCTCGGTCAAGGCAATCTGCTAGTACCCAGACGTTATATCGAACGTGCTGAGGAACTAGGCAGCTCCCAACCGGTCAATGAGCTCATCAGCTCGGGGAATGGGGTGAGCGTCATTCCTGGTGACTGCATTGAGCCCATGGTAGTCCACACAGAACCGCAGTTCTGGGGTGGCACCGGGCGCAGCAGCCTTTAAGACCAAGACCACTGGGCTGGCCCAAGGACTGTTGGAGGGCTATATCACCCCTAACTCCAACATCTTGAAGACCTCCTCCATTGTGCAGGCTCTTATGCTTTACAGGCGGGTTGTCACTAGTGTCCACATCGTGGGTACACCAGTGAGTAACACCTGGGGTCAGGGAGAACAGTGGAGCGAACTGTCCCAACATCTGGCGACAGTCACTCTGCTGCTCCGGGATCAGTGAAGAGGAGAGGACCACACCCTCCACAGACACATCATGCTCTTTGGCAGACAGGAGGTCAGGGAGAGGCTCACTCTCCTCTTCCACCCCATCATCTGTCACCAAGAGCATGCTGACTTCAGACCTCTCAAAGTGAGGTTTGAAGCGGTTCGTCTGGAGGACCCTGAAAGCGTTCCTTGGAGTCTGCAAATTCACCACGTGGGTGACATCACTTTTGCGCTCCACTACCTCAAAAGGCCCAGTCCACTTGTCCTGCAAGGCACAAGGTTCCACTGGGGCCATAACCCACACTTTTTGTCCAGGTTGAAATTGGACAAGAATGGCATTCTGGTCGTGCAACATTTTCATTTCTTCCTGGCTTGCTTCCAGGTTCGCCGGAGCGAGTTTCCTGAAGCGGGCAGCATGGTTGCAGAAGGCCAGCATGTAGCTAAATACATCCTGGGGAGTTTTCCTAGGAGCTGTCTCCCAGCCCTCCTTGACCAAAATGAGAGGTCCTTGAACAGGGTGGCCATACAGGAGCCCAAACGGACTGAAACCTAAGGACTTCTGCGGAACCTCCCTCTAGGCAAACAGAAGGCATGATAAGAGGATGTCCCACTTACGCCTCATGGGTTCCATTGGACCCTTGTTCATGCCCTTCAAGGTCTGATTGAACCTTTCAACCAAACCGTTTCCTTGTGGGTGGTAAGGGGTGGTGAACTTATAAGTTACACCGCACTCCTTCCACAGGGATGTCATGTACGTAGAGATAAAGTTGGTCCCATGGTCAGACACCACCTCTCTGGTGAAACCCATGTGGGAAAAGATCCCCATTAACGCCCGGCCCACCATGGGTGCCGTCGTTGTCCTTAGAGGTATGGCCTCCGGGTTCCGGGTGGCATGGCCCACCAAGACCAGGATGAACCTGTTGCCCATGGCTGTCTTGGGATCCAGTGGCCCCATAATGTCCATCCCTACCCTCTCAAAGGGGGTTCCCACCTTGGGGAAAGGTTGGAGAGGAGCCTTACACTTCCTCCCACTCTTGCCACTTGCCTGGCAAGTTTGGCAAGACCTGCAATGCGCATCTGAGTGCATTCTCATCTGGGGCCACAAAAAGTGGGTGACAAGCCTGTCAAAGGTCTTCTCCTGTCCCAAATGTCCTGCTAAAGTCACGTCATGAGCCAGACCCAGTAGGAAGGTCCTGAAGCTCTGGGGACCACCAGCACACAGGCTGACCCAGGCTCAGCGACCTTAGGCTCGCTGCACAGGAGACCATTCTCCCAATAGATCCAGTGTAATCCAGACTGCTCACCAGCTGCCTGGTTTGCAGCCTGCTGCCGCAAAAACCCTCGATAGAAGGGCATTCTCTTGCTCCTTGCAGAACTCTTCCCTGGTGGGCCCACCCTCTTGCTGCCAATGGGTCAGCTCAGATAGTTCCCCCAATTCAGCTACATGCTCCCCTGTAGGTACCAGGGCATCCTCCTCAAGGTCAGCCTCCTCCCGGACCGTGGCAAGCTCGGGCGGGTTTCCCACGCCCCCTGCCCTTTCTCTTGGCAGGAACCTGGGCCACTGTTTCAGGTTCCAGGTCCGTATGATCACCCTTTCCGGCCGCCATTGACCGAGTGGTCATGCATGCCCACTCTGGCAGCCCAAGCATCTCCAAGTGAGACCTGAGCTCAACATCCTTCCACAAGGACTGCTCCAGGTCATTCCCTAGCAGAAAAGCTACAGGCATGGTAGGGCTCACAATCACCCTCAAGGGACCTGAGACCCCCCATTCAGAGGGAACCTGCGCCACCATACACTGGCGCTCCGAGCTGTCTACAGCAACTACTTGGTGGAATGCCCCGAGTACTACATGCTCCTCAGAGACCAGGTGACACCGGACTGATGTCACACTGGCTCCAGTGTCTCTGAGAGCCTCTACCCTTTTCCCATTGATGGTCACCCAGGTGCTGTATTTCTTTGTGTTAGGTGCACCTGGTTCCCTAGGATCTCACTCTCCCCTAGTGAGACGAGGATCATTTCTGCGGGATCCCCACCCTCCTGTGGGTACCCCAAGCGCTACACTAGCCAACACCTTGGTCTGCCCACCAGTGGGTAGCTGCTCCCTCTTGGGGCACTTGGGATCCCCCCTTATGTGACCTACCTGCTTACAGGCAAAGCACGTCTGGGGGACAGTCTCAGAAGGCTTTCCCGCTGGGGTCCCTTGTTTCTTCTCTCCTGGGGGATGGGAACCTTTACCCTGGGTATTAGTTTGGGGCCCTTTGGAGAACTCCTATCCTTTACCCTTGTCACCCACTCTTCTGCTGGGGACCCTGCCCACCTTTGGCTGAGTCTCCCCCAAACGCTTTCTTGTCATCACATAACCAGAGATGAGAAAGATTTCACCACACCCACAACCACCATTAGCTACATATACCATTCACAAAAACTATGCAACAGCCTCTTAAAAACCTTAAATAAAAATTGCAGCCCTATACGACACCTTTACACTCAACCTAATCCCCATCAACCTTGCTGCCAGTCTACCAATCTCCGCCCAAGAATGCCCCTCGATAACATGTAACAATATAAACACAGATGAAACTGCCACAACCATGAAGCCCATCCACTGCATGGTGCCAGCAGACCCATGCCTCAATCATGTCTTCAATAGAGTACTCACCCCCTCAGTGAAGCCGTCACACTCAACCTCAATACCTACAGCAGTAAAAACTCTACTGAAGATGCCATCAGAAAACCAAACCAAGCTCAAAAACTACAGGCCAATCCTCTTCCGCTGTAACCAGCCAGGATCTACAAAAAGGTCATTAACAGACGTCTCACAGACCATCTCATCCAGCACCAACTACTCAACACCAGGCAACCAGTATTCAGATCAGAAACACAGTACGGAGACAGCACTCACGCAGCAATAGATGACATCCGTAGGATCGTAGACAAAGGAGAAAGCAAAGACCTCATGCAATTGGAGCTCTTAGCAGTGTGTGTCACAGTCTGTCACCGTATGATCACCCATTATCATCAGAAGACTAGACAAGGCTTGCATTCAAGGACCTGCGCGCCAGTTGATCCTTCTCATTACTGACCAGAACATCTCAGGCAGTCAAACTAGCTCCTTGCTCTTCAGAAGCTAGTAAACTCATCTGCTGAGTACCTCAAGTCATGTCACTCTGCAACTTCCCACTCAGACCCATATCACACCATACCTCAGTTACCTACAATAATACCCCCACACCATAAACAGTGTAGGTGGTATGATTCCAAGCACTGTAAAGGCCCTCCGTAAGGTCCTCAGTGCTCCTGGTACCAGTCTTCTAGACCCGGACAGCACAACATGGCTGCTGCTGACCAGAGACACGATACTGCACTCCTGCCGCTTAGCCAAGCTTGATCAGGGGAAGGCAGAACAATAGGTATCCTGTCACAGGGAGGTGTGACCACCTCCCAGACTGGGTTTAGTGTATTGGGGCCGGATGAGGACGCTTCCCAGAGTCTGCTTGAGAGGCACATTTGGTGCCCTCCTTGCATAGTCCAGTTCAAACTAGCTCAGGGAGCTGTTGGCTCCTGCTCTGGCACGAAACTGGACAAAGGACATGGGAGTATTCTCCCCACTGTCCAACCCCTCCCCTGGTAGGGAACCATGAATCGTCCCAACCCTTTCCTTAGGGTACTTAAGGGCTTACCTGAGAGTAGGTCCTTAGATTCGTCGTGGGACATGATTTAATTCAGACACCCCTTCAACTTCGACCGTCTGGGCACTCTGCAATTCGCTTGACTTCACTCTGGGAATCAAGGCTGCAACTGGGAAGACTCCTGCTGCTCCTGATCTCTTCGCCATGCTTCTCTGCTGCAACGTCCATGCCTGTGCTCCATACAGGAAACCTTCCAAGCCCTGTGGGGATCCAAGACACCTGAAGGAATCTCCCTTGTAGCCAAGAAGTCACTTCCCTGCATCTGCAGGCACTGCAACTAAGCTGACCAGTTTGCTGATCCTGGGCTCCCATGGACTCCGAAAGGCTCAGCAACACAGGTGGTGGTTCTCCACATCCCTCGAGGCCTACCCTGTCCTCTCACCAAGTTTAAGGCCAGTATCCCTCATCAGAGCCACAGGCACTGAACCCCCAAGCACCACATTGACTTGCCGTTGCAAAGGCTTGTTGGCTTCCTTCCATCAAGATGTTCAGGCTCCAAGTAACCCCAACCTCAAGCATCTTCAGTGATCAGAATCTTCAACCACACCGCATTGCTTGCACCATGGGCCTGCTTCTTTGGTAAGCTGCTTGAGGTCCTCTTGTGACTCCAGTGCTTCCGGCCTGTGGGTCCTGTCGAGGGTCACATTTTAATTCTTTGGGCCTCCTGATTGCTTGGGGCCTGACCTGACTCCCCTGCTTGTGGTGAGTCTCCTGGACCTTGCTGGTCCTGACATTGCAACTTCTTCAACTTCCACGTTGGTTGCAGTTGCCAAGACTTGTTGGTGCTCCCACCGGTCACCGACCCTTCAACTCTCAACATCCTACATGAGACTGCTCGTGTACAGCCCCTGGTCTTCCACAGTATCTCCTGGTCCACACAGCTGCAGTTCCAACATCACAGTCAGCTCTCCTGCAACACCCGATATTGGTGGGCATTCGTCTTCCGTGCCTCCTGGTCACTCCTGAGTGGCATAGACTCTGTTGTCCCCTCTGCTTGAAGGTTCTTCACATCTTGAATCCACCTTTGGGTTCAACCAGACACTTTCACCTTCTCCAGCAGCGGCATCTTTCTGAAGTCCTCCATTGGATTCGATGGCGGTGTCCAATGCAACTTCACACCTATGCACCCGGCTTCCCTGGTGCAGGTATCCTGGTTCCTAAAGTATCCACGGGTTGGGTGGCTCTCCAACCTCTTGTCTTCCACAGGATTTCTTCAGGATCCACTGGGAAGGGTCCTCTTTCTTTAAAATTGCAACTGCGACTCACATGTTGATTTGTATGGAGAACTCGGCTGTGTTCCCACATTGCACACAAACTCCATGTGGCTCCTAGATACTCCCCTTGGGTAGTTCCTTGGGTCTCCAGCACTTCTACATCCTCTGAGTATTGTCTTGAGTCAAGTCGTGATTGCATACCATTATTTTAGTATATGGTTTTGTCTCCCCCTGGGGACCACTGTGTATTCTGTGGTACTTACCTGTTTCTATTGCAAAGTATTGTGTGCATTGTGTATATCTCCGGTTAGGAGATATCTGTATGTGTTAGTGAATGTCTTATAATAAATACACATTTTTATAAATACACTGTGTGGTTCTTTTTCACTTAGTCTATACCTATAAGATTATGTTCTGGTAAAACAAGCTGCTTTACACTCCTTCTGGACTAAGCCTGAAGGCTGCTCTCCACAGCTACCACTTACAGAGCTTTCTAAAGTTGTCTAAGTCCACTAAAATCAACATAAGGGTTGTCTGGATCATTGCAAGGTGCCCACTTAAATAAGTGTACATCATATACTGAGCCAGCCTCTCACATCCATGCTTTCTTCTAGTAGGCTATTTTTTAATGCTCTTAACACAGACAGTTTTCCATCAGCCAAACTAGTAATTTTTTCAATCTTAATCAACTCTTACATTTTCTCAAATCTTTTTGCCTACCATCCATGCCTCCAGCAACACTGACAGGTAGGGGATGATCCTTAAAAACCAAGTAATAACAATTAAGAAACCTTTAAGGTGCTGCGCAAATGAAGTATACGAAGTATAATGTATGAACCAAAACATATTCATCTCCTGTTTTCGTGTTACCTCGGGTTTTGGTTTCCTCCAGCCATGTACTGAAGAGGTCGCTACAGTTCTGCAGTACCAGAAATTGGATTACACTTCTATTGATAACGAAATGAGTATTTAAATATTGGCATTTATATATAAAAATATGAAGACAACTGCATTTCGCACAGAGTCACTCCTGTACTTTCATACAAAGACAGAAGTACATGCATTCATTGTTCATGTTTTAGAAAAGATTTGTCTTGGTCTCCATAGTAGGTTCTCATTTATCTGGAAAATCTTGGCTATGATAATGCCTGCATTTCAATGAGAATACAATTATACACACAGAAGTACTCATGATAACCAAGCACTCTGCAAGCAACTGGAATGCAGGTGGAGAGACAGGCAGAAAAACTCAGAGAAAGACATGTTCTAATCCACCTTAGGTCACCATCGGTCTAATGTTTGAATGAGAGAATTTTTGTATGAAGTCAGTTACATAAGAGTGACATCAAAGCATATCATATCAAGGAACCCTCAATATGTGGCAAAGCTCTCTGTTTATATCATTGCTCCAAAAAATGCACTCACTCTTAGAGTTTACAGGATAATTGGAATCAAGAGCAAAAATTAGTAACTATTTTCTATGTGTTGTAATCATTGTAGAATCACATTTTTAATTAAAGTTTACAAACTTTGTGGGAAATGTGTTTTTATATTATTTTCCGGTTTTTAAAGATAAAGACATTGTGGCTGATTTTCCTTGGGCTAAATCCATTCACCTTCTCCCGTAGTATAATTTTATAACTACATGATAAATGTAGCTTGTCTTCAGTTAGTGTGTAGTACTGCATCTTTACTTTAAATATCATAATTATAGAAAATTTGAAATGATCATCTTACCACACATTTAATTCAAGTTTTGCATGCTCCTGCCTCATGCCTAATTCGAAATCAGATTGCAAGTGTATTTCTGTGTGTCCGAAAGGCTATGACTATTCCATAGCATATTATACACATTATCTAACTTTCTTTACGTTTGTGAATAATATCGTTATGATTTTTTCTTTTACTATTAGAGTCTTCTACCAGCCTCTAAGGGGGTAAGAGATGATGATATAGCAACCTTTGTTGTTGTATATTTATTTATTTTTTTATTTTTATTTTTTATTTTATTTTTCAAAATCCACAGTTTCAAGTTCATAAATATGTACAGCCATAAAAAACAAATCATAATAATACAAACATTTCAATTCTCGCCTCTAAACAAATCATCGATGTCCAGAATACACCACCAAATAAAACTTTACATATAGTTTAAGACTTTAAGCACATATCACTAGCTCGATAGACTCAAGAATCTGTCAAATAATCAATCATTGCTCCCCATACCAAAAGACCAATTTTCCGTTTTCTTGGCCCTTTAACGGAATACAAGCTAAATTCCATATTAAATGTATTAAGAAACTTAGCCCGCCAGAATTCAAAGGGTGGAGCCTGTGGTTGCAGCCAAACAGATGCTATAGATAACCGGGCTACTGCTGTAGCCATAAACATCAAATAGCGAAATTTAAACATTGGTCTACCCTGAATGGCCTCCTCTCCAATACCTAACAGCATCATAGAGGCCGATATTCTTATAGGTGTCCCAGTTACTTCAGTCAGAAATCTCTCCATATCTTTTATTAGAGGAATCAAATTGAAGCATGAATAAAAGATGTGGAGAATATCGGCGTCATCCGCTCCACACCGAAAACATTTCCCATTATGTTCACCCCCCCATTTTAGCATCTTTGCCGGGGTATGGTAAAGGTTAAAGAGTGTTTTATAATGTTGTGTTTTAAGATTAGCTACAAGAAGAATTTCCCCTGCCATATCAATTGATTTTTCTAGAGAAACCGAGCTATCTCCCAGCAAATTGGCCCACTTAGCATTCTGTCTATCTAGATCATCTGGTCTCTCAGTTAACAATATTTTATATAGAGACCCAATTTTCCCCTGACACCTAATGGCTTCAACTATTTTATATGGCACCATATTATTCACATTTTTGCTTAGAAAGTCCCGTAATTGCAAATATTTGAAAAAGTTATTTTTAGATAAATGATATTTATCCATCAAAAGTGAAAACGACAGACAAACCCCCCCGGCCTGAAACAGATCCCCCAATATAGTGATTCCTTTTAAGCTCCACTGAGTTGCCACATGATCCCAAAATACCGAAGGGAGTAGTCCTGCAGCATTCATAGGTGTTCTAGAATGTTAACCCTGGTATCTGAAATTTTCTGCGGATCGTGCTCCAGACTTTAAAGGCAGTTTCCAACACCTTAAAACGGGTTCTTTTATAATAACTGCCGTCGACTCTCTTGAACAGACAATGATTAACCTCTGGTCCTAAAACCATCCGATAAATTGAAGGGGCCTCAGCTACGTTACCTACTTCCTCTCCCGTCAATAAAATACGCATATTTGACAGGATACAGGCATAGTAATAAAGAGTAAAATCCGGGATTGCCCATCCGCCTCGCTCTCGTGGTAATGTCATATAACGCGCAGCTCTGCGTGGTTTCCTGGGGCCCACAAGTATCTAGCACATAAAGATTGTAAATACTGGAGTTGTCTACTAGGCACTTCTAAAGGTACTGCTCTGAAAAAGTACATGACCCTAGGCAAGATGTTCATTTTTAAAACATTGGATCTACCGACCAAAGAGAGATGTAGAACCTCCCATCTCTCTAACGAACCTTTTATCTTGCCGATGATATCCCCCCAATTGATCTCAACCAGCTCTTTCAAACAGGGCCTAATCTTAATACCCAAGTAAACAGCTTCCCTAACAACCCTAGAGTCGTTCAGCAAAGTTTGATTTGTGCATAAAATTTGTGTTTTATCTGTATTAAGTTTATAACCCGAGACAAAACCAAATTCCTGAGCCAGATGTTCAATTTCAGGTAAAGCTATGGCAGGGTTAGATGTTATAATTGCAATGTCATCCGCATAAGCCAACACACTAAACCTATCCTGTCTGACAATAAAAGGTGCAATCTGATCATTCTGCTCTAACATTTTTATAAAGGGATTAATGTACAGGGCAAATAAAAGCGGGGAGCAGGGACATCCCTGCCGTGTCCCTCTAGAGATCTGGATCCTATCGGAAGTACCCCCCATTATACATATAGTGGCCGAGGGAGCTTGATATAGGACCTGGAGAGCCCGGATAAATCCCTGACCAAACCCCATTTGGTGCAGCCCTTCCCATAAAAAGTCCCATGCCACGCGATCGAACGCTTTCTCGGCGTCGAGCAAAATCAGGCCTAAGTCCCTGGACTCTACCTGCGCTATATCAAATAGCGTTACTACTCTGTTAATGTGGTTTACTGTCCCTCTATCCAGAATAAAGCCATGTTGCCTGATTGAGACAAGGGAGGAAATAACTTTCGCTAAACGATTCACCAAAATCTTAGCATAGATTTTTCCATCGCAATTAATGAGGGAAATCGGACGATAAGACCCAGGTATATCGGGTGGTTTGTCTTTCTTTTTAAATATGATAATATTGGCCTCATCCCATGATCGAGGTGAATCCCCCAATTGTGCTGTTTGGAAAACCTCAAGGATATCCTCTTTAAGAACTTGGAAGATGGTCTTATAAATTTCAAGCGGGAGTTTGTCCGGGCCTGCAGCTTTCCCAATCGCTAGGGTGTTAATGGCCTGTTCTAATTCCTCAGCAGTAATAGGATAATCAAGTATTCCGGCTTTCTCGCTATCTAGCTGTTCCCATAATGAAGATGGAAGTTTTACATCTACAAATTGCTGCCCTTTATTTGGTTCTGTTTAGAGTTGATCATAGAAGTCATAAAAGATGTTAAGAATTTCCCGAGAGTCATATACAATATTTCCCTGGGCATTTTTCATACATATAATTCTCTGCCCTGCTTCCTTCTTACGTAGCTTCTGAGCTAGGCAGCGACCGGTAGCCTCTCCATATTCATAGCAGTCTTTTTTATAGGTCTGAAATTTTAATGCTATTTCTTTACTCCAAACCTGATTAATATTGGCCTTACATCTAGCCAATCTAGATTGAAACTCAGTTATATTATGCCCTACTGCAATCCCTCCTGCCAAGTTCTCCTCTGCTACTTTAAGTTTATTATACAACTCCTGAATTTCCAGTTTTGCCTGTTTTTGTTTATATAATCCATAACTCAGGGCCTCACCTCTAAAAGAAGCTTTAAATGCATCCCAAACAACCCCCAACCCGCAGAGTGTCTATTAATTTGAAAAAAATCCTTTATCCACTTTTTCATATGCTCCAAGAAAACTTTATCCAAAAGATGTTTCCTATCAAAAGAAAAACACCTCGGAGCTGCGCAAACAGCAAATGTGGGAATATCCACAACTTTTGGTGCATGATCGGATGTAATTCTTGGATAAATTTGCTTCTTAATACCAGAAAGTAATAAAGAAGGCACAAAAAAATAATCAAGACGCACTAGCTTACTATGTGGGTAGGAATAAAATGTATACCCCGGATCTTGTAAACCTAAACTAACCCAAGCATCCATCAGTCCATGATCAGCCAACAAATAATATAAAGCTTTAAAGACCTTGGGTTTCCTACCCTTGTAGTTGAGCCCCCCAGCCTGAAAATCTGTCTTGGTTACATTAATGTTAAAATCGCCACACAGCACCAGAGGCACCGGCCATAGTGCAAGTTCTCCATTTAAGTATTCCAGGACCGGAGCTTCGTCAAGGTTAGAACCATAAACCGTGCAAAGGGTAAACTTCATATTTCCAACAACACATTCTAGAATGGCCCACCGTCCCTGAGTATCCACTGCTACTCGACCAGTTGTTTGTACTACCGGCCTGGCTAAAACTGCTACACCCCTTGTAGTAGTTGATTGTTTTGAGACCGCTAAAACCTCATAACCAAGTTCTAACAAAATATTCCTTTTCCCCCATGGTACATGAGTTTCTTGCAAACACACTATGTCTGGTTGAATCACGCGGAGCTCTGCAGCAACTCTACATCTCTTATTATAGCCGTTTAATCCACAAACATTAAATGTGCAAATTCTAAGGCCTAACCTAGCCATAAATTACCAAAAAATCCCAATATGTATTGAAACCTATCACAATAAACTTTCACGATCCTCACATTTCCAGCGAGACTGTGGATTATTTTTATGTTATTTTCCCTTCCCTTTTTACCCTCACCCTGACCCTGACCCCCTTCCCCATCTTCCTCCCCTGACCCACCCCCCACCCCACACCCCCACCGTTCCCTCCCTCCCCTTAAATGAGACATAAGGACCAGTGTCCTCAATGATGTGGAGCTGTCAATCAGCTCCACACCGACCGTCCCCTTCCCCCCCCTGTACATAGATTGGCAAAAACAACAACAACAAAAAATAATAGAAAAGACGAAAAGATACAGATAGTGTAGACAGCAGCAAAACAAACTGGAAAAAAAAAAAACAACAAGAAGACACAGTGCAGATCCACCAGGCCCAAGAAGCCCGGATCTAGTATAAGTACTGAGCATTCAAAGAGTAGCAAAAATCATTAGGAGGTCTAATGTCCTGGATCACATCGTTTGTAAACACTCTTTTGCTAGGATCTCGGAGGTAAAGAATTGGGTCTGACCCTTAAATATGATTTTCAATTTGGCTGGGTTGAGCAGGAAAACTTGCGCCCCTTTTGCCTGAAAAAGTGGGATCAGTTGTCTTAAATGCCATCTTTTCTCAACCGTTGCCTGGCAGAAGTCAGGCCTAACAAAAAACTCGCGGCCCTTCCCTGCCCTCTTCCTGTCAGGTCTTGCCAAATCGTATAAGGTTTCACGTGCCAGAAAATTATTAAGGCAAATCAAGATGGCTCTAGGCTGGTTAGAAAATTGCCCTGTCTTTTTTTTACGTTGATTGAAGGGGAATCTGTGAGCTCTCTGTATTTCGACTGCCCAATCCCATTGTGTGAGCTCCGGGAAAGCTTCCAAAAAAGTTCCACCATAAACTGCCGGACATTACTGCCCTCCAAACCTTCTGGAACCCCCAAAACCCTCAAGTTATTTCTCCTAGAGCGATTTTCCAGCTCAGTCAGCTTCCAAATTGTGTCGTCCTTCTGGGCTTTCCAGGATTCCGTGATACCTTTTTGTATATTTAACTCATCCTCCAAAGCCGAGATTCGAGTTTCTGCTTCTCCAACTCTGGTCGCATACTCGGAACACGTCTTTGCCATCCTACGCACCGAGTTCTGAAGTTTACGTACGGCACCTTGGGTCCGTGAACTCTCTGCCCGAGTCTCTTCCCGATGGGCCATTATACTATGATATATAGTGGACAGAGTGATTTCATCTGGGCCCAATGGGGCAGATATATCCGATGTGACATCTCCAATGGAAGTTCCTCCAGTCACTGGTTCATTCAGCTGTGGAGAAAAAGAATAATCCCATACCAATGAGCCAGCTGGAACCAAAGTTGTATTACATAAGGTCTCATCTTGCTCCCTCTGTTTTCGGACGGTTGTAAGAACATCATCTCCTACCTCCCCTCTTCCATATGCAGACTGCTTGTGTCACTCTCGTCCTCTGCCCAGTCCCTGCCTGGGTTCTCGTCTCCTGAAGAGTTAGAAGGGTCCGACATAGAATAAAATGTATCGCCCGAGTCTCCTTCCTTAGCACAGGACATCACCGATAAATCATCGTTCTGGAGGGATTGGAAGGATTGAGGGTCTGAATCATCTGTCTGGCCGCTCTTATGAGGACTACTTCCATCATTCTGGCAAATATCCTGTAGCTCCTGTATTTCCTGTGTTTCCTCGCCCTCTTGAAAGCTAATCCCAGGGTCCTGGTCTGTTTTCTTTAGTGAGTTTCCACCCCCCACAGAAGGCGCCTTCTCCTGATTCTTAGGCAGGTTATCTCCTGTTCCAGACAAAGCCGAGGTATTTACATTTTTTGTCAAATCGGAGCTTCCCCCATAATCTTTCTGGGCCATTTTCCTATCATTGTTAAACATAGCGCTGGACCCATTGACCGGCAGTTTACATACAGTACCTTGCAACACTGTATCTTGTGTCTTCGCTGAAGATCTCCCTGCAACATTGTTTCCGCTGCCAACCTCCGCTGCGTCGATTACGGTTCTATTTTTACCCGCCTGAGCTTTAAACAGCGCCGGAACAGTCTGGAGCCCTCGTGAAGCCAAGCAGCTCTTCCCGGCAGGTTCAGCCAGTCCCGGAGTCTCCCCATCCATATTCTGCCGTGCGCTTCCACATTTCCGAGCTGCCATGTTGTTCTTCGCCGGGGTTGCTACAGCCGGGCCCGGTTGCCCTTGGGTCCTAGTGCCTTTCGCTGCAGCTTTCGGAGGCATCACGGGAACCCCCTGTGCCGCACGGATAGTGGCGACGGACGCACTACCCGCCGCCGCAAGATGGAAGCAGACGCCGGCACACACCAGCCTCGACGGCACCGGGAGCCCAGACAGCCGCCTCCAAGACCACCAGAATCGCCAAATCATTGCCATTCACACCCCCATCTCGGGTAGTCTCACGGTGCGGTTCCCCGGACACCGACAGGAGCGAGCAGGGGGGGGGAGATCAGTCAGCAGAGAGCCGCATAGGCAGCTCACTCGGCCGGAGGTCCGGCCGCCATCTTGCCTCTACCTCGTTGTATATTTATATAGTTTTTTTAATATATGGAAAAAAATGTCTAGTACTTTAGTGTGAATTAGACATACCACCTTGGATATCCCAAAGAAGGATACATTTGGAAAAGTTCTTCAACTTGTTGGAGCTGTCTGTTTCAAGATAATATTTGAATGGTTCAGAAACTCTTTCAAAATGTCTTCAAAGTTGTTGAATATCCATACTTTCTTCTAAGAGGCTATTTTTTTTATGCTCTTAACACTGACAATTTTCCATCAGCCAAACTAGTAATTTTTTCAATATTAATCCACTCTTACATTTTCCCAAATATTTTTGCCTACCACCCATGCCTCCAGCAACACTGACAAGGAGGGGATGATCCTTAAAAAACCAAGAAATAACAATTAGGAAATCTTTAAGGTGTTGCACAAACGAAGTATAATATACGAACCAAAAAAATATACATCTTCTGTTTTCGTGTTACCTCGGGTTTTGGTTTCTCCCAGCCATTTACTGAAGAGGTCACTACAGTTCTGCAGTACCAGAAATTGGATTAAGCTTCTATTTATAAGGAAATGTATATTTAAATATTGGCACATATATCTGAAAATCTTAAGAGAACTGCATTTCACACGAGTCACTTGTGTATTCTCATACAAAGACAGAAGTACATGCATTCATTGTTCATGTTCTAGAAAAGATTTGTCTTGGTCTCCACAGTAGGTTCTCATTTATCAGGAAATTCTTGGCTAGAATAATCCCTGCATTTCAATGAGAATAAAATTATAAACACAGAAGTACTCATGATAACCAAGCACTCTGCAAACAACTGGAATGCTGGTGGAGAGACAGCCAGGAAACCTCAGAGAAAGACATGTTCTAATCCACCTTAAGTCACTAGCATGGGGGTACTAGAGAGCCCACGGCAAGATGGCCACACCCTAGTGCAGCTCAGCTGGCCATGTGCTTGCAATCCATCATAATCCTGACATCAGCTAGCACAAATGAGAATAAACGCTGGGCGATATTACCGGAACAAGAAAGGGCTCGATATACCTGGAAATTATCAAAAAGAAGTTACGCTAAATACTGAAATCAGAGATCGAGCCAGGCGAGGCCAGACAAAATGGCGGTGAGGCCCGACCAAAGGCTGGAAACTTACTGGTCAGTAATTGGGGAGGCGCCTACTGAAACATAAACGGATCTCGGGACTGTGACCACAAGTGGAAAAGAGAGCCTGAATAACCTGGACGAGAGCCTTGGGCCAACAACTCCTGGCAATATCACAGACAGCACTGGGCGAGCGGGCCGGGGCTGCAGACTAGCCTGCACGCCCCATTTGCAGAACGCGCTGTGTGGCTGATGAATACCGCGGCGAAAGAGATTGATCTGCCACGCACCCAGGGAAGCACATACCACAGGCCTTAAGGTGAGCGTGGGACAGGGACCCAGAGATTCCCCCACTAAGTCACTTTAGGGCTGGGACAGAGTAGAGGCCCCATAATGTGCGGAAGAGAGCAGCTCGTGCTGAGGCACTTTGAGTGGCTGGGGATGCACAGCTGAATAACTTGCATAAACATAGTGAACCCGGACATTCCGTAAGTATGCATGCAACTAAATGGTGATATAACTGGGCCAGAGGATACAACAGCAGCATGCAAAATAGCTGAGGAGACTGCGACATCATCCTGCATGCAGCGCACTCAGGGAAGTGAAGGCTGACCGCCTGAAGGAGGGCGTGGGACAGGGACCCAAAGACTCCCACACTGAATAACTGCAGAGCAAGGACGGACTGGAAATCCCATGAAGTGAGGACAAATACAGCCGTACTGATGAATATGAGACATCGAGAGTGGCGGGGAACATGTGACTATATAGCCAACATAAGCACAGCAAATCAGAAAAATCTGCATACACAAAAGTAGAAAGGTGATATAGCTGGGCCAAAGTGTAAAACAGCAGCGTGTAAAAATGACTGAGGACACTGCAACATCATTTTGTAAGCTGCGTGGAAATACGTAGTGGGGAAGATACAAAGCTAATAGAAGCTGCCTGCTCAGGAACACACAGGAATTACAATGTCGCGGACAGTGGAAGAGACCATTGCTATACACAGTCAGGGAAATAAACAACACCACACGACGAAAGTACGAAATAAGGGCAAAATAAGCATTGCACTTACGGAGGGGAAGGGCCCTACTATCACCCTTGCAACTCAAATGGGGAAAACAGATAAAGCCCAGCCCAGGATAACGTTTGAACCGCAAAAGGTCACAAGAGCGACCGGGGACACAGCGACAGACATGGAAGAACAAGGCAACTCCACAGACACCCTTGCAGCCATGTTGGCAGCTATGCAACAAAGTCTGCAATCAATAGATGGTAAAATAGATCATTTAAACCTATGAATGGATCACTTAACTACCAAAATGGAATAGCAAACAAACAGAATGAACGAAATGGAGCATCAGCTGCTGAAGACACTACACATGAATTAAGTAACAAAAGCATGAACATGGAAAAGTGATTGCGGTGATTCAATCTAAAAATGAGGAGCTAGAAGCGAGGTCGAGACGCAATAATATATGCATAGTAGGCATACCAGAATCGACCAACACTGAACAGATGGAGACTTATGTTGAACGCTGGCTGAAAGACATCTTTGGAGCAGAAGTGCTATCACCAATGTTGATTATGGAAAGGACACACCGCTCCTTGGCGTCCAGACCACCACCTGGGGCACAACCACGCCCAATTGTTGCAAGACTCTTAAACTATAGGGACCGAGAAGCAATATTACGACTGGATAGAGAAAAAAGAGATATCAATCACCATGGAAACACAGTGCTATTCTTTCCAGATTTTACAGTAGCAGTGCAGACGGCTAGGAAAGAGTATCTATAAGTCAAAAAGCATCTGCAAAAAGCAGAAATATCCTACTCAATGCTCTACCCTGCTCAATTAAAGATAATGCATAAAGGCAAAGATAACGTGGGACATGAGAGGCCTGAATGACCCAAGAAAAATAAGACTGGTGTTAGCATAACTGGATAGGCACAAGGTAGAAATAGCTATGTTGGAGGAAACCCATTTAACCAAACATACTTAAAACGGAGTAGGGAAACGGTGGGCGAAAGTAGCAATAGCCTCTTTCTACTACTCTTATTCTAGAGGTGTCATGATTCTGATTAAAAAGGGAGTGCACCTATTTAGTCACAATCCTACAGAGAATGGGCATGCCAGAAGCGTTGATACAATGGATAAAGCTTCTGTACACCGAACCATTAGCGCATGTCCAGGTAAATAGACAGCTTTCGGAACAAATACACATACGGCATGGAACGAGACAAGGATGTCCGCTTTTCCCACTGCTGTTTACAATTGCACTTGAACCCCTTGCATGCAAAGTTAGACAGCAATATGCAGATACGGCGCTAAAATTCCACATACGCCCAATAGGAATATCCCTATACGTGGATGACATTGTGCTCTACGTTCGCGATCCCAAAAACAATTTATTGCCCCTATTGAGGGAATATATTAAATTTGGGAGACACTCCGGACGTAGTAAAAACTGGAGCAAGTCCACTGTGATCTCATTAACGGAAGCCACTGACCAATGTCCGCTGGAATTCCCCCTAATATGGCAGAATGGTCAGGTTAAATACCTGGGTATATGGATCCATAGGGATCCAACGAAAGTGATGAGAGCAAACTATGGGACAGCGATAGAACAGCTGGACACGCAAGTCAACAGATAGATTCAAATGCCACTATCTTTAGCAGACAGAATATCCATCGCGAAGATGGTGGTACTGCCCAAATCTTTAAAATGTTGAAGGCATTCATGGTCAAGTTGGTCTGGGCTGGAAAGCAACCGAGAATCGATTGGAAAACATTAACACTGCCATACGTGCAAGGGGGTTTTGCAGCGCCCGACCTGTTGCTTTATTATTTATGTGCGCAAGCACAGTATGCACATTATTGGTACCACCCAGTGCGATATATGCTGCATTTGGCAGTGGAGGCAGGGGACGCTCACCTCTCCCCACTCAGTAGCATATTGACACACAACAGTGCAGAAGAGACCCGAAAAGAAATAAATACGATACAAGCGACAACCAAAGCATGGCACCGAATGGGGGTTATGGCGTGTAAATTGCCATTATATGCGCCAACATTACCACTAGCAAAACACCCATCCATATCAGTGACACAATAGAAACGAAGTATGGAAATGCTGCACCAGGTGGGGTTGAGAACCATGGGAGACTTATATAAAGATGGTACATTTCTAGAAACTGTCGATTTGAGCTATGTAAATAATCAAACGCTATTATTCAAATTCACATATCACAGGCTACGGACGGCAATTAAAGTACTATATCCAACAGTCTCCAAATGAACCGCCCATCCTGAAACTGCTGCAAATGATAATAAGTGACACCACAAATAAAAATATGGTCACAAAATTGAATAGAACAATGCAGGTGGAAATAGCGCAAGACACCAACAAAGCACAAGAGCGATGGAACCATACCCTAGATACACCTCTGAACAAGGACGAATGGCAATTCTGCTGTAAGTTAATGGGAATGTTGACCCCGAATGGAAATGTGCGCATTATACACTTTAAATACTTACATCAGATATATCACACACCTATAAGGCTATGTAGGTATGGATTGCTGGCAGAGGCACATTGTCGCAGGTGTGGGGCGCCAGATGCCGACTTTATGCACATAGCATGGAATTGTAAGAGGGCTGGGGAGTACAGGGAACAAGTCATGATGATGTTAAGCTGTATTACAGGTTGTGCTTTGGAATGCTCAATAGGAATATATTTGCTAGGTCTATTATATCAGATACCACCGGAGTAGCGGAAATTAGTGGTGATCGCACTGCTACTAGCAAAACGGATGGTGTCAATACACTGGGAATGCAAAGTAAGCCCTACCTGCCGGAAATGGATAAAGGACATAATATACTGTAGGGACACACTAAAAACTTATGAAGAAGAATTGCCTAAAATATCACGACCCAAAGACTTTTGGAAACCACTTGCAGTATATCTGTTGAAACACCCAGATGCTCTGGACCCGGTTGGTGTACAGATGCAAAATGGCTGAGACGGAAATGAATGTGCAGACACTTAAGATGAAACAGTAAAGAGAACATTAGATGTGTGATTTATATTGTAATTGTGAAATGTGGCATAACTTGATTATGTTGTTAAATGTTTTCAATGAAAAATCAATTTAAAAAAAAAAAGTCACTAGCATCAGCAAGTTCGAAACACCACGTGGATTTCCCTAGCAAATTGGATCGACGCAGGCACCAACACCATCAAGAAAATTGCAGCATTCGTCATCAAAGATTTCACCATGCCCAGGGTGCTAGAGAGCCCGATACCAAGAGGACTGCTCTGTAGCGCAGCTGCGATGGCGGGACAGATGATCCGGCATTAATCCGTCTTCCCAGTCGTCACTACATCCTCAAATCAGTGTGGATCTGTCCAGGAAGACAGCCGCCATCAGCTACATCAACCCTTCACAAAAACTATGCAACAACCTCTACAATTCGTTAAGAAACAAAATTACAGCCATATACGACAACTTTGATACCGAACCTACCACCAGTCAACCTAGCTTCCAGTCTACCAATCTCCGCCGAAGAATGCTCCTCGAGAACATGTAACAACATAACCACAGATGAGACTGCCACAACCATGAAGTCCATCCACTGCATGGTACCAGCAGACCCATGCCTCAATCATGTTTTCAATAAAGTACTCACCCCATCAGTGAAGCCGTCACACTCATCCTCAATGCTTCCATCAAGACTGACACTTTCCATAGAGCCTAGAAGCGTACAGGACTAAAACCTCTACTGAAGATCCTATCAGAAAACTAAACCAAGCTCACAAACTAACGGCTAATCCCCTTCAGCTGTAACCAATCAGGTTCTACGAAAAGGTAATCAACAGACATCTAACAGACCACCTCATCCAGCATCAACTACTCAACACCATGCAACCAGTATTCAGATCAAAAACACAGTACGGAGACAGCTCTCACGCACCAATAAATGATATCCGTAGGATCCTAGACAAAGGAGAAACTGAAGACCTCATGTTATTGGAGCTCTTAGCAGTATTTGTCACAGTCTCTCACCCAATCTCAACAGAAGACTAGACAAGGATTGCATTCAAGGACCTGCATGCCAGTTGATCCTTCTCATTACTGACCAGAACATCTCAGGCAGTCAACCTAGCTCCTTGCTCTTCAGAAGATAGTAAACTCATCTGCGGAGTACCTCAAGTCAGATCACTCAGTCCTACCATCTGCAACTTCCCACTCAGAGACCCATATCACACCATACCTAAAGGACCTACAAGGGTCTGGTTATACAATCGCCCACAATTCATTTTCATCACCCAAACATACAAAGCACTTCATAAAATGGCCCCTGCATACGTGAACATCCTCATACACTACAACCTACCACCCAGCAACAATTGTTCAGCCAGATTCCTAGAGGCACACATTCCATGCATTCACAGTAGTAGAATTGGATGAATTGGAGATCAAACCTTTCCTTACATCGCCCTCAAAGCATGTAATGACCTCTCAACTAACATCAGAACCTCTCCCTCTCTTCTTAAATTCGTCAAGAAGCTGAAGATTTGGCCCTTCGAATAATTCATCTTCAATCTTCACTCCACAGGCCTAGCTTCACACACATGCATAGAGCCAGCTAACATGACACGTGATAGTGTTTTATACAAATAAACATAATGTAACTTAACATAAAACACCATAACATAACATTACATAAAATAATACAACATTAATTACTATATCATAGCATAATATAACATGACAATCGTGCATGAACTCAATTTCTGTATAAGAACTTTTCATGCATTTTCTATGGATGTAATCCATTACCTCTTCCAATTTTTCTATTCAAGTCTGCATCAATATGTTGTCAATGACCATCACTCCAACAGGCCCATGCACACAAACCTCTTGCAGGTAGATTTGGCAAGTGTCTTTTTCTACTTTCCATGTATGTGGCCTTTCATAGTAGCAAACTTTATTTGTTCTCATGATTCCCATTACCACCATTGGTCTAATGTTTGAATGATAACATTTTCTTTTGTATGAAGTCAGTTACAAGATGTGTCACTAGAGTGACATCAAAGCATAGCATATCAAGGAACCCTCAATATGTACCAAAGCTTTCTGTTTGTATCATTACTCCAATTCAAAAAATGCACACACTCTTAGAGTTTCCAGGATAATTGGAATCAAGAGGCATAACTAGAAACTATTTACCATGTGTCGTAATCATTGTAGAATCACATTTTTAATTAAAGTTTACAAACCTTGTGGAAAATGTGTTTTTACTTTTTTCAGTTTTTAATGATGAAGAGTTTGTGGCTGATTTTCCTTGGGCTAAATGCATTCACTTTATGCCGTAGTATAATTTTATAACTACATGATAAATGTAGCTTGTCTTCAGTCAGAGTGTAGTATGACATCTTTATTTTAAATATCATAATTATAGAAAATTTGAAATGATCATCTCACCACACATTTAATACAAGTGTTGCATGCTCCTGCCTCATGCCTGATTCCAAATCAGATTGCAAGTGTATTTCAGTTTGTTCGAAAGGCTATTACTATTCCATAGCATATTATACACATTATCTAATTTTCTTTACGCTTGTGAATAATATCGTTATGATTTTTTCTTTTACTATTAGAGTCTTCCACCAGCCTCCAAGGAGGTAAGAGATGACGATATAGTAACCTCTGTTGTTGTATATCTATATAGTTTTAAAATATATAGAAAAAATGTCTTGTACTTTAGTGTGAATTAGTCATACCATCTTGGATATCCCAAAGAAGGATACATTTGGAAAAATTCTTCAACTTGTTGGAGCTGTCTATTTCATGATAATATTTGAATGGTTCAGAAACTCTTTCAAAATGTCTTCAAATGTGTTGAATATCCATGCTTTCTACTAGGAGGCTATTTTTTAATGCTCTTAACACTGACAATTTGACATCAGCCAAACTAGTACTTTTTTCAATCTTAATCCACTCTTACAGTTTCCCAAATCCATTTTGCCTACCACCCATGCCTCCAGCATCACGGACAGGGAGGGGATGATCCTTAAAAGCCAAGTAATAACAATTAAGAAATCTTTAAGGTGTTACGCAAACGAAGTATAATATGTGAACCAAAACATATTCCTCTACAGTTTCCATGTTACCTCGGGTTTTGGTTTCTTCCAACCATTTACTGAGGAGGTCACTACAGTTCTGCAGTACCAGAAATTGGATTAAGCTCCTATTGATAAGGAGATGTATATTTAAATATTGGCATATATACATGAAATTCTTAAGAGAACTGAATATAGCACAGAGTCTCCGCTGTACTCTCATAAAAAGACAGAAGTACATGCATTCATTGTTCATGTTCTAGAAAATATTTGTCTTGGTCTCCACAGTAAGTTCTCATTTATCTGGAAAGTATTGGCTATGATAATGCCTGCATTTCAATGAGAATAAAATTATAAACACAGAAATACTCATGATAACCAAGCACTCTGCAAGCAACTGGAATGCAGGTGGAGAGACAGGCAGAAAACCTCAGAGAAAGACATGTTCTAATCCACCTTAAGTCACTAGCATCAGGAAGTCCGAAACAACACGTGGATTTCCCTAGCAAACCTGATCGACGCCTGCACAAACACCATCAAGAAAATTGCAGCATTTGTCCATAAAGATTTCACCACTCCCACAGCCACTATCAGCTACATATACCATCCACAAAATTATGCAGCAACCTCTAAAAATCCTTAAGAAGCAAAATTACAGCCATATACGACACCTTGGACACCCAACCTAACCCCCATTAACCTCGCTGCCAGTCTATCTGTCTCCACCGAAGAATGCTCCTCGAGAACATGTAACAACATAACCACAGATGAGACTGCCACAACCATGAAGTCCATCCACTGCATGGTGCCAGCAGACCCATGCCTTAATCATGTCTTCAATAAAGTACTCACCCCATCAGTGAAGCAGTCACACTCATCCTCAATGCCTCCATCAACACTGACACTTTACATAGAGCCTATAAGCATACAACAGTAAAAACTCTGCTGAAGATGCCATCAGAAAACCAAACGAAGCTCACAAACTACCGGCCAGTCCGCTTCAGCTGTAAGCAGCCAGGTTCTATGAAAAGGTCATCAACAGACGTCTCACAGACCACCTCATCCAGCACAAACTACTCAGCACAAACTACTCAGCACGATGCAACCATTATTCAGATCAAAAACACAGTACGGAGACAGCTCTCACGCAGCAATAAATGATATCCGTAGGATCCTAGACAAAGGAGAAACTGAAGACCTCATGTTATTGGAGCTCTTAGCAGTGTTTGTCACAGTCTACCACCCATTCTCATCAGAAGACTAGACAAGGATTGCATTCAAGGACCTGCCCGCCAGTTGATCCTTCTCATTACTGACCAGAACATCTCAGGCAGTCAACCTAGCTCCTTGCTCTTCAGAAGATAGTAAACTCATCTGCGGAGTACCTCAAGTCAGGTCACTCAGTCCTACCATCTGCAACTTCCCACTCAGACCCATATCACACCATACCTAAAGGACCTACAAGGGTCTGGTTACACAATCGCCCACAATTCATTTTCATCACCCAAACATACAAAGCACTTCATAAAATGGCCCCTGCATACGTGAACATCCTCATACACTACAACCTACCACCCAGCAACATTTGTTCAGCCAGATTCCTAGAGGCACACATTCCATGCATTCACAGTAGTAGAATTGGATGAATTGGAGATCAAACCTTTCCTTACATCGCCCTCAAAGCATGTAATGACCTCTCAACTAACATCAGAACCTCTCCTTCTCTTCTTAAATTCGTCAAGAAGCTGAAGATTTGGCCCTTCGAATAATTCATCTTCAATCTTCACTCCATAGGCCTAGCTTCACACACATGCATAGAGCCAGCTACCATGACACGTGATAGTGTTTTATACAAATAAACATAATGTAACTTAACATAAAACACCATAACATAACATTACATAAAATAATACAACATTAATTACTATATCATAGCATAATATAACATGACAATCGTGCATGAACTCAATTTCTGTATAAGAACTTTTCATGCATTTTCTATGGATGTAATCCATTACCTCTTCCAATTTTTCTATTCAAGTCTGCATCAATATGTTGTCAATGACCATCACTCCAACAGGCCCATGCACACAAACCTCTTGCAGGTAGATTTGGCAAGTGTCTTTTTCTACTTTCCATGTATGTGGCCTTTCATAGTAGCAAACTTTATTTGTTCTCATGATTCCCATTACCACCATTGGTCTAATGTTTGAATGATAACATTTTCTTTTGTATGAAGTCAGTTACAAGATGTGTCACTAGAGTGACATCAAAGCATAGCATATCAAGGAACCCTCAATATGTACCAAAGCTTTCTGTTTGTATCATTACTCCAATTCAAAAATGCACACACTCTTAGAGTTTCCAGGATAATTGGAATCAAGAGGCATAACTAGAAACTATTTACCATGTGTCGTAATCATTGTAGAATCACATTTTTAATTAAAGTTTACAAACCTTGTGGAAAATGTGTTTTTACTTTTTTCAGTTTTTAATGATGAAGAGTTTGTGGCTGATTTTCCTTGGGCTAAATGCATTCACTTTATGCCTGTAGTATAATTTTATAACTACATGATAAATGTAGCTTGTCTTCAGTCAGAGTGTAGTATGACATCTTTATTTTAAATATCATAATTATAGAAAATTTGAAATGATCATCTCACCACACATTTAATACAAGTGTTGCATGCTCCTGCCTCATGCCTGATTCCAAATCAGATTGCAAGTGTATTTCAGTTTGTTCGAAAGGCTATTACTATTCCATAGCATATTATACACATTATCTAATTTTCTTTACGCTTGTGAATAATATCGTTATGATTTTTTCTTTTACTATTAGAGTCTTCCACCAGCCTCCAAGGAGGTAAGAGATGACGATATAGTAACCTCTGTTGTTGTATATCTATATAGTTTTAAAATATATAGAAAAAATGTCTTGTACTTTAGTGTGAATTAGTCATACCATCTTGGATATCCCAAAGAAGGATACATTTGGAAAAATTCTTCAACTTGTTGGAGCTGTCTATTTCATGATAATATTTGAATGGTTCAGAAACTCTTTCAAAATGTCTTCAAATGTGTTGAATATCCATGCTTTCTACTAGGAGGCTATTTTTTAATGCTCTTAACACTGACAATTTGACATCAGCCAAACTAGTACTTTTTTCAATCTTAATCCACTCTTACAGTTTCCCAAATCCATTTTGCCTACCACCCATGCCTCCAGCATCACGGACAGGGAGGGGATGATCCTTAAAAGCCAAGTAATAACAATTAAGAAATCTTTAAGGTGTTACGCAAACGAAGTATAATATGTGAACCAAAACATATTCCTCTACAGTTTCCATGTTACCTCGGGTTTTGGTTTCTTCCAACCATTTACTGAGGAGGTCACTACAGTTCTGCAGTACCAGAAATTGGATTAAGCTCCTATTGATAAGGAGATGTATATTTAAATATTGGCATATATACATGAAATTCTTAAGAGAACTGAATATAGCACAGAGTCTCCGCTGTACTCTCATAAAAAGACAGAAGTACATGCATTCATTGTTCATGTTCTAGAAAATATTTGTCTTGGTCTCCACAGTAAGTTCTCATTTATCTGGAAAGTATTGGCTATGATAATGCCTGCATTTCAATGAGAATAAAATTATAAACACAGAAATACTCATGATAACCAAGCACTCTGCAAGCAACTGGAATGCAGGTGGAGAGACAGGCAGAAAACCTCAGAGAAAGACATGTTCTAATCCACCTTAAGTCACTAGCATCAGGAAGTCCGAAACAACACGTGGATTTCCCTAGCAAACCTGATCGACGCCTGCACAAACACCATCAAGAAAATTGCAGCATTTGTCCATAAAGATTTCACCACTCCCACAGCCACTATCAGCTACATATACCATCCACAAAATTATGCAGCAACCTCTAAAAATCCTTAAGAAGCAAAATTACAGCCATATACGACACCTTGGACACCCAACCTAACCCCCATTAACCTCGCTGCCAGTCTATCTGTCTCCACCGAAGAATGCTCCTCGAGAACATGTAACAACATAACCACAGATGAGACTGCCACAACCATGAAGTCCATCCACTGCATGGTGCCAGCAGACCCATGCCTTAATCATGTCTTCAATAAAGTACTCACCCCATCAGTGAAGCAGTCACACTCATCCTCAATGCCTCCATCAACACTGACACTTTACATAGAGCCTATAAGCATACAACAGTAAAAACTCTGCTGAAGATGCCATCAGAAAACCAAACGAAGCTCACAAACTACCGGCCAGTCCGCTTCAGCTGTAAGCAGCCAGGTTCTATGAAAAGGTCATCAACAGACGTCTCACAGACCACCTCATCCAGCACAAACTACTCAGCACAAACTACTCAGCACGATGCAACCATTATTCAGATCAAAAACACAGTACGGAGACAGCTCTCACGCAGCAATAAATGATATCCGTAGGATGCTAGACAAAGGAGAAACTGAAGACCTCATGTTATTGGAGCTCTTAGCAGTGTTTGTCACAGTCTACCACCCATTCTCATCAGAAGACTAGACAAGGATTGCATTCAAGGACCTGCCCGCCAGTTGATCCTTCTCATTACTGACCAGAACATCTCAGGCAGTCAACCTAGCTCCTTGCTCTTCAGAAGATAGTAAACTCATCTGCGGAGTACCTCAAGTCAGATCACTCAGTCCTACCATCTGCAACTTCCCACTCAGACCCATATCACACCATACCTAAAGGACCTACAAGGGTCTGGTTACACAATCGCCCACAATTCATTTTCATCACCCAAACATACAAAGCACTTCATAAAATGGCCGCTGCATACGTGAACATCCTCATACACTACAACCTACCACCCAGCAACATTTGTTCAGCCAGATTCCTAGAGGCACACATTCCATGCATTCACAGTAGTAGAATTGGATGAATTGGAGATCAAACCTTTCCTTACATCGCCCTCAAAGCATGTAATGACCTCTCAACTAACATCAGAACCTCTCCCTCTCTTCTTAAATTCGTCAAGAAGCTGAAGATTTGGCCCTTCGAATAATTCATCTTCAATCTTCACTCCATAGGCCTAGCTTCACACACATGCATAGAGCCAGCTACCATGACACGTGATAGTGTTTTATACAAATAAACATAATGTAACTTAACATAAAACACCATAACATAACATTACATAAAATAATACAACATTAATTACTATACCATAGCATAATATAACATGAGAATCGTGCATGAACTCAATTTCTGTATAAGAACTTTTCATGCATTTTCTATGGATGTAATCCATTACCTCTTCCAATTTTTCTATTCAAGTCTGCATCAATATGTTGTCAATGACCATCACTCCAACAGGCCCATGCACACAAACCTCTTGCAGGTAGATTTGGCAAGTGTCTTTTTTCTACTTTCCATGTATGTGGCCTTTCATAGTAGCAAACTTTATTTGTTCTCATGATTCCCATTACCACCATTGGTCTAATGTTTGAATGATAACATTTTCTTTTGTATGAAGTCAGTTACAAGATGTGTCACTAGAGTGACATCAAAGCATAGCATATCAAGGAACCCTCAATATGTACCAAAGCTTTCTGTTTGTATCATTACTCCAATTCAAAAAATGCACACACTCTTAGAGTTTCCAGGATAATTGGAATCAAGAGGCATAACTAGAAACTATTTACCATGTGTCGTAATCATTGTAGAATCACATTTTTAATTAAAGTTTACAAACCTTGTGGAAAATGTGTTTTTACTTTTTTCAGTTTTTAATGATGAAGAGTTTGTGGCTGATTTTCCTTGGGCTAAATGCATTCACTTTATGCCGTAGTATAATTTTATAACTACATGATAAATGTAGCTTGTCTTCAGTCAGAGTGTAGTATGACATCTTTATTTTAAATATCATAATTATAGAAAATGTATAATGATCATCTCACCACACATTTAATACAAGTGTTGCATGCTCCTGCCTCATGCCTGATTCCAAATCAGATTGCGAGTGTATTTCAGTTTGTTTGAAAGGCTATTACTATTCCATAGCATATTATACACATTATCTAATTTTCTTTACGCTTGTGAATAATATCGTTATGATTTTTTCTTTTACTATTAGAGTCTTCCACCAGCCTCCAAGGAGGTAAGAGATGACGATATAGTAACCTCTGTTGTTGTATATCTATATAGTTTTAAAATATATAGAAAAAATGTCTTGTACTTTAGTGTGAATTAGTCATACCATCTTGAATATCCCAAAGAAGGATACATTTGGAAAAATTCTTCAACTTGTTGGAGCTGTCTATTTCATGATAATATTTGAATGGTTCAGAAACTCTTTCAAAATGTCTTCAAATGTGTTGAATATCCATGCTTTCTACTAGGAGGCTATTTTTTAATGCTCTTAACACTGACAATTTGACATCAGCCAAACTAGTACTTTTTTCAATCTTAATCCACTCTTACAGTTTCCCAAATCCATTTTGCCTACCACCCATGCCTCCAGCATCACGGACAGGGAGGGGATGATCCTTAAAAGCCAAGTAATAACAATTAAGAAATCTTTAAGGTGTTACGCAAACGAAGTATAATATGTGAACCAAAACATATTCCTCTACAGTTTCCATGTTACCTCGGGTTTTGGTTTCTTCCAACCATTTACTGAGGAGGTCACTACAGTTCTGCAGTACCAGAAATTGGATTAAGCTCCTATTGATAAGGAGATGTATATTTAAATATTGGCATATATACATGAAATTCTTAAGAGAACTGAATATAGCACAGAGTCTCCGCTGTACTCTCATAAAAAGACAGAAGTACATGCATTCATTGTTCATGTTCTAGAAAATATTTGTCTTGGTCTCCACAGTAAGTTCTCATTTATCTGGAAAGTATTGGCTATGATAATGCCTGCATTTCAATGAGAATACAATTATAAACACAGAAATACTCATGATAACCAAGCACTCTGCAAGCAACTGGAATGCAGGTGGAGAGACAGGCAGAAAACCTCAGAGAAAGACATGTTCTAATCCACCTTAAGTCACTAGCATCAGGACGTCCGAAACAACACGTGGATTTCCCTAGCAAACCTGATCGACGCCTGCACAAACACCATCAAGAAAATTGCAGCATTTGTCCATAAAGATTTCACCACTCCCACAGCCACTATCAGCTACATATACCATCCGCAAAATTATGCAGCAACGTCTAAAAATCCTTAAGAAGCAAAATTACAGCCATATACGACACCTTGGACACCGAACCTAACCCCCATTAACCTCGCTGCCAGTCTATCTGTCTCCACCAAAGAATGCTCCTCGAGAACATGTAACAACATAACCACAGATGAGACTGCCACAACCATGAAGTCCATCCACTGCATGGTGCCAGCAGACCCATGCCTTAATCATGTCTTCAATAAAGTACTCACCCCATCAGTGAAGCAGTCACACTCATCCTCAATGCCTCCATCAACACTGACACTTTACATAGAGCCTATAAGCATACAACAGTAAAAACTCTGCTGAAGATGCCATCAGAAAACCAAACGAAGCTCACAAACTACCGGACAGTCCGCTTCAGCTGTAAGCTGCCAGGTTCTATGAAAAGGTCATCAACAGACGTCTCACAGACCACCTCATCCAGCACAAACTACTCAGCACAAACTACTCAGCACGATGCAACCATTATTCAGATCAAAAACACAGTACGGAGACAGCTCTCACGCAGCAATAAATGATATCCGGAGAAACTGAAGACCTCATGTTATTGGAGCTCTTAGCAGTGTTTGTCACAGTCTACCACCCATTCTCATCAGAAGACTAGACAAGGATTGCATTCAAGGAACTGCCCGCCAGTTGATCCTTCTCATTACTGACCAGAACATCTCAGGCAGTCAACCTAGCTCCTTGCTCTTCAGAAGATAGTAAACTCATCTGCGGAGTACCTCAAGTCAATCAATCAATCAATCACAGAATTTGTAAAGCGCGCTACTTACCCGCGAGGGTCTCAAGGCGCTGGGGAGAAAAAAGGGGGGGGTGCTGCTACTGGTCGAACAACCAGGTCTTGAGTAGCCTCCTGAAGGTCAGCAGGTCTTGGGTCTGTCGTAGGCTTAGTGGAAGGGTGTTCCAGGTCTTGGCGGCGAGGTGGGAGAAGGATCTGTCGCCGGTGGTAGTTCTTCGAATGCGAGGGACGGTGGCGAGGGAGAGGTCGGCGGAGCGGAGTTGGCGGTTGGGGACGTAGAAGAGGAGTCGTCTGTTGAGGTAGGCTGGGCCAGTCTTGTGGAGTGCCTTGTGTGCGTGGATGAGGAGTTTGAAGGAGATTCTCCTGTCGACGGGGAGCCAGTGCAGGTTCCTCAGGTGGGGGGTGATGTGGCTGTGGCGTGGTACATCGAGGATCAGGCGTGCGGAGGCATTTTGTATGCGTTGCAGTCGCTTGATGAGCTTGGCCGGGGCTCCTGCGTAGAGGGCGTTCCCATAGTCAAGTCTGCTACTGACGAGGGCCTGGGTGACTGTTCTTCTTGTGTCTGTCGGGATCCACCTGTAGATCTTGCGAAGCATGCGGAGGGTGTTGAAGCAGGAGGATGAGACTGCGTTGACTTGCCTGGCCATGGAGAGCGTTGAGTCGAGGATGACTCCCAGGTTGCGTGCGTGGTCGGTGGGTGTCGGGGCTGCTCCCAGCGTCGTTGGCCACCAGGAGTCATCCCAGGCTGAGGGGTTGGAGCCGAGGATGAGGACCTCTGTCTTCTCCGTGTTCAGTTTTAGTCGGCTGATCTTCATCCAGTCGGCGACGGCCTTCATTCCTTCATGGAGGTTGGATTTGGCGGCGAGGGGGTCCTTGGTGAGGGAGAGGATCAGTTGAGTGTCGTCGGCGTAGGAGATTATGTTGAGGTCGTGCTGTCTGGCGATGCGTGCGAGCGGGCCATGTAGATGTTGAACAGTGTTGGGCTGAGGGACGATCCCTGGGGTACGCCGCAGATGATCTCGGAGGCTTCGGATCGGAATGGTGGGAGGCGGACTCTCTGGGTTCTGCCGGTGAGGAAGGAGGTGGCCCATTCCAGGGCCTTGTCTCAGATCCCTGCGTCGTGGAGGCGTGCGCGTAGAGTGCGGTGGCAGACAGT
The DNA here is from genome assembly GCA_963921515.1 of Calotriton arnoldi. Taxonomy (NCBI): domain Eukaryota; kingdom Metazoa; phylum Chordata; class Amphibia; order Caudata; family Salamandridae; genus Calotriton; species Calotriton arnoldi. The sequence goes on from CAWUFW010019376.1 coordinate 132,382, forward strand.
GTTGAAGGCGGTGGAGAGGTCCAGCAGGATGAGGGCTGCGGTCTCACCGTTGTCCAGCAGGATCCTGATGTCGTCGGTGGCAGCGATGAGGGCAGTCTCAGTGCTGTGGTTGCTGCGGAACCCCGATTGGGATGGGTCCAGGATGTGGTTTCTTCGAGGTATCGGGTTAGCTGTTTGTTGACGATCTTCTCGATGACCTTGGCTGGGAACGGAAGCAGGGAGATGGGCCGGAAGTTCTTGAGGTCTCTCGGGTCCGCCTTGGGTTTTTTGAGTAGGGCGTTGATCTCTGCGTGTTCCAGCTCTCTGGGAAGGTCGCGGTCTCGAAGGAGAGATTGATGATGTTGCACAGGTGGGGTGCGATGGAGCTGCTGGCTTTGTTGAAGATGTGGTGCGGGAGAGGGTCTGACGGGGAGCCGGAGTGTATTGTGCTCATGGTCTTGATGGTGTCCTCAATGTTCACGCTGGCCCAGGCTGGCAGGGGGTTGTGGTCGATGGTGTGCGGCGGGTCTGGTGCATCGATCTTAGTTGGGGCTGTCTGGGTGTTGAAGCTGTCGTGGATGTCGGCGATCTTGCGGTGGAAGAAGGTGGCGAGGGAATCGCACAGGGGTTGCGACAGGCGGGATGTCGTTGGTGTTGGAGCTGGGGTTGGAGAGTTCCTTCACGATGTTGAAAAGCTCCTTGCTGTTGTGTGCGTTGTTGTCGAGGCGGTCTTTGAAGGAGATTCTCTTGGCGGACTTGATGAGGTGGTGGTGGTTACGGATGGCGTCTTTGTGGGCTGCGTGGCTGTCTGGTGTCTTATCACTGTGCCATTTCTTCTCTCGTTTCCGGCAGGTGCGCTTGGAGGCTAGGAGTTCCGAGGTGAACCAGCTGGCTCTTTTGGTGGTGTCACTGTAGGTGAGTTTTTTCAACGGGGCGAGGGTGTTGGCACAGTCGTCCATCCATCGTCTGAGGTTGCAGGCGGCGTCGTCGGTGTTGGATGGGTCGGAGGGAGGGCTGAGAGCGAGGGTTGCCCGTAGTTGGTCTTCGGTGACTTTGCTCCAGCAGCTGCGTGGGATCTGTTGGGTGCGGTGGTGTGTGGTGGGTTTCTGGAAGGTGAAATGGATGCAGCGGTGGTCGGTCCAGAGGAGTTCCGTGGTGTGGCTGAAGGAGACGTGGGAGCTTGAGGAGAAGATGGGGGTCAAGCGTGTGGCCGGCGGAATGGGTCGGTGTTGTGACGAGCTGGCTCAGACCGAGGTTGGCGAGGTTGGCGATCAGGGTGGTGGAGTTGCTGTCGTTGTTGTTCTCCAGGTGAAAGTTCAGGTCTCCGAGGAGGATGTAGTCGGTAGAGGTCAGGGCGTGCGTGCTGATGAAGTCGGCGATGGAGTCGCTGAACTGGGGTCGGGGCCCAGGGGGTCTGTAGACAAGGGTGCCTCTAAGGATGGTGTTGGGGTCCGTGTGGATCTGGAAGTGCATGTGTTCAGCGGTGCTGAGAGTGTCGTCGGTGCTGGTCGAGACCCTGATGGTGTTCTTGTGGACAATGGCGATTCCTCCTCCTACTGCGTTGACGCGGTCTCTGCGGGTGATCTTATAGCCGTCTGGGATGGCTATGGCGATGTCGGGGGGCGGAGGAGTCGTTCATCCAGGTCTCTGTCAGGAAGGCGACGTCTGGTGATGATGTGTCGAGCAGGTCCCAGAGCTCGACGGCGTGTTTGCGTGCGGAGCGGGTGTTCAGTAGGATGCATCGGAGGTGGTTGAGGTCCTTCTTGGCGGGCGTTTCGGTGGCTCTGAGGCTGGTGTAGCTGCAGTTCCGGCAGGTGAAGGGACCATGGGTGCGTTTCGGGGCGGCCTTGAAGCAGTTGTGCGTCCGTCCAGGGTTGAGAGCGTGGAGTGTGATGGCATCGTAGCGGCGTCGGTCCTCGAGGCTGGTGCGGGGGGCGCACGGCCGACGGGTTCTGGCGCTGGGCGCGGTCCAGGCCCAGGTCACTCAGTCCTACAATCTGCAACTTCCCACTCAGACCCATATCACACCATACCTAAAGGACCTACAAGGGTCTGGTTACACAATCGCCCACAATTCATTTTCATCACCCAAACATACAAAGCACTTCATAAAATGGCCCCTGCATACGTGAACATCCTCATACACTACAACCTACCACCAGCAACATTTGTTCAGCCAGATTCCTAGAGGCACACATTCCATGCATTCACAGTAGTAGAATTGGATGAATTGGAGATCAAACCTTTCCTTACATCGCCCTCAAAGCATGTAATGACCTCTCAACTAACATCAGAACCTCTCCCTCTCTTCTTAAATTCGTCAAGAAGCTGAAGATTTGGCCCTTCAAATAATTCATCTTCAATCTTCACTACATAGGCCTAGCTTCACACACATGCATAGAGCCAGCTACCATGACACGTGATAGTGTTTTATACAAATAAACATAATGTAACTTAACATAAAACACCATAACATAACATTACATAAAATAATACAACATTAAGTACTATATCATAGCATAATATAACATGACAATCGTGCATGAACTCAATTTCTGTATAAGAACTTTTCATGCATTTTCTATGGATGTAATCCATTACCTCTTCCAATTTTTCTATTCAAGTCTGCATCAATATGTTGTCAATGACCATCACTCCAACAGGCCCATGCACACAAACCTCTTGCAGGTAGATTTGGCAAGTGTCTTTTTTCTACTTTCCATGTATGTGGCCTTTCACAGTAGCAAACTTTATTTGTTCTCATGATTCCCATTACCACCATTGGTCTAATGTTTGAATGATAACATTTTCTTTTGTATGAAGTCAGTTACAAGATGTGTCACTAGAGTGACATCAAAGCATAGCATATCAAGGAACCCTCAATATGTAACAAAGCTTTCTGTTTGTATCATTACTCCAATTCAAAAAATGCACACACTGTTAGAGTTTCCAGGATAATTGGAATCAAGAGGCATAACTAGAAACTATTTACCATGTGTCGTAATCATTGTAGAATCACATTTTTAATTAAAGTTTACAAACCTTGTGGAAAATGTGTTTTTACTTTTTTCAGTTTTTAATGATGAAGAGTTTGTGGCTGATTTTCCTTGGGCTAAATGCATTCACTTTATGCCGTAGTATAATTTTATAACTACATGATAAATGTAGCTTGTCTTCAGTCAGAGTGTAGTATGACATCTTTATTTTAAATATCATAATTATAGAAAATGTATAATGATCATCTCACCACACATTTAATACAAGTGTTGCATGCTCCTGCCTCATGCCTGATTCCAAATCAGATTGCAAGTGTATTTCAGTTTGTTCGAAAGGCTATTACTATTCCATAGCATATTATACACATTATCTAATTTTCTTTACGCTTGTGAATAATATCGTTATGATTTTTTCTTTTACTATTAGAGTCTTCCACCAGCCTCCAAGGAGGTAAGAGATGACGATATAGTAACCTCTGTTGTTGTATATCTATATAGTTTTAAAATATATAGAAAAAATGTCTTGTACTTTAGTGTGAATTAGTCATACCATCTTGAATATCCCAAAGAAGGATACATTTGGAAAAATTCTTCAACTTGTTGGAGCTGTCTATTTCATGATAATATTTGAATGGTTCAGAAACTCTTTCAAAATGTCTTCAAATGTGTTGAATATCCATGCTTTCTACTAGGAGGCTATTTTTTAATGCTCTTAACACTGACAATTTGACATCAGCCAAACTAGTACTTTTTTTCAATCTTAATCCACTCTTACAGTTTCCCAAATCCATTTTGCCTACCACCCATGCCTCCAGCATCACGGACAGGGAGGGGATGATCCTTAAAAGCCAAGTAATAACAATTAAGAAATCTTTAAGGTGTTACGCAAACGAAGTATAATATGTGAACCAAAACATATTCCTCTACAGTTTCCATGTTACCTCGGGTTTTGGTTTCTTCCAACCATTTACTGAGGAGGTCACTACAGTTCTGCAGTACCAGAAATTGGATTAAGCTCCTATTGATAAGGAGATGTATATTTAAATATTGGCATATATACATGGAATTCTTAAGAGAACTGAATATAGCACAGAGTCTCCGCTGTACTATCATAAAAAGACAGAAGTACATGCATTCATTGTTCATGTTCTAGAAAATATTTGTCTTGGTCTCCACAGTAAGTTCTCATTTATCTGGAAAGTATTGGCTATGATAATACCTGCATTTCAATGAGAATAAAATTATAAACACAGAAATACTCATGATAACCAAGCACTCTGCAAGCAACTGGAATGCAGGTGGAGAGACAGGCAGAAAACCTCAGAGAAAGACATGTTCTAATCCACCTTAAGTCACTAGCATCAGGAAGTCCGAAACAACACGTGGATTTCCCTAGCAAACCTGATCAACGCCTGCACAAACACCATCAAGAAAATTGCAGCATTTGTCCATAAAGATTTCACCACTCCCACAGCCACTATCAGCTACATATACCATCCACAAAATTATGCAGCAACCTCCAAAAATCCTTAAGAAGCAAAATTACAGCCATATACGACACCTTGGACACCCAACCTAACCCCCATTAACCTCGCTGCCAGTCTATCTGTCTCCACCGAAGAATGCTCCTCGAGAACATGTAACAACATAACCACAGATGAGACTGCCACAACCATGAAGTCCATCCACTGCATGGTGCCAGCAGACCCATGCCTTAATCATGTCTTCAATAAAGTACTCACCCCATCAGTGAAGCAGTCACACTCATCCTCAATGCCTCCATCAACACTGACACTTTACATAGAGCCTATAAGCATACAACAGTAAAAACTCTGCTGAAGATGCCATCAGAAAACCAAACGAAGCTCACAAACTACCGGCCAGTCCGCTTCAGCTGTAAGCAGCCAGGTTCTATGAAAAGGTCATCAACAGACGTCTCACAGACCACCTCATCCAGCACAAACTACTCAGCACAAACTACTCAGCACGATGCAACCATTATTCAGATCAAAAACACAGTACGGAGACAGCTCTCACGCAGCAATAAATGATATCCGTAGGATCCTAGACAAAGGAGAAACTGAAGACCTCATGTTATTGGAGCTCTTAGCAGTGTTTGTCACAGTCTACCACCCATTCTCATCAGAAGACTAGACAAGGATTGCATTCAAGGACCTGCCCGCCAGTTGATCCTTCTCATTACTGACCAGAACATCTCAGGCAGTCAACCTAGCTCCTTGCTCTTCAGAAGATAGTAAACTCATCTGCGGAGTACCTCAAGTCAGGTCACTCAGTCCTACCATCTGCAACTTCCCACTCAGACCCATATCACACCATACCTAAAGGACCTACAAGGGTCTGGTTACACAATCGCCCACAATTCATTTTCATCACCCAAACATACAAAGCACTTCATAAAATGGCCCCTGCATACGTGAACATCCTCATACACTACAACCTACCACCCAGCAACATTTGTTCAGCCAGATTCCTAGAGGCACACATTCCATGCATTCACAGTAGTAGAATTGGATGAATTGGAGATCAAACCTTTCCTTACATCGCCCTCAAAGCATGTAATGACCTCTCAACTAACATCAGAACCTCTCCCTCTCTTCTTAAATTCGTCAAGAAGCTGAAGATTTGGCCCTTCGAATAATTCATCTTCAATCTTCACTCCATAGGCCTAGCTTCACACACATGCATAGAGCCAGCTACCATGACACGTGATAGTGTTTTATACAAATAAACATAATGTAACTTAACATAAAACACCATAACATAACATTACATAAAATAATACAACATTAATTACTATATCATAGCATAATATAACATGACAATCGTGCATGAACTCAATTTCTGTATAAGAACTTTTCATGCATTTTCTATGGATGTAATCCATTACCTCTTCCAATTTTTCTATTCAAGTCTGCATCAATATGTTGTCAATGACCATCACTCCAACAGGCCCATGCACACAAACCTCTTGCAGGTAGATTTGGCAAGTGTCTTTTTTCTACTTTCCATGTATGTGGCCTTTCATAGTAGCAAACTTTATTTGTTCTCATGATTCCCATTACCACCATTGGTCTAATGTTTGAATGATAACATTTTCTTTTGTATGAAGTCAGTTACAAGATGTGTCACTAGAGTGACATCAAAGCATAGCATATCAAGGAACCCTCAATATGTACCAAAGCTTTCTGTTTGTATCATTACTCCAATTCAAAAAATGCACACACTCTTAGAGTTTCCAGGATAATTGGAATCAAGAGGCATAACTAGAAACTATTTACCATGTGTCGTAATCATTGTAGAATCACATTTTTAATTAAAGTTTACAAACCTTGTGGAAAATGTGTTTTTACTTTTTTTCAGTTTTTAATGATGAAGAGTTTGTGGCTGATTTTCCTTGGGCTAAATGCATTCACTTTATGCCGTAGTATAATTTTATAACTACATGATAAATGTAGCTTGTCTTCAGTCAGAGTGTAGTATGACATCTTTATTTTAAATATCATAATTATAGAAAATTTGAAATGATCATCTCACCACACATTTAATACAAGTGTTGCATGCTCCTGCCTCATGCCTGATTCCAAATCAGATTGCAAGTGTATTTCAGTTTGTTCGAAAGGCTATTACTATTCCATAGCATATTATACACATTATCTAATTTTCTTTACGCTTGTGAATAATATCGTTATGATTTTTTTCTTTTACTATTAGAGTCTTCCACCAGCCTCCAAGGAGGTAAGAGATGACGATATAGTAACCTCTGTTGTTGTATATCTATATAGTTTTAAAATATATAGAAAAAATGTCTTGTACTTTAGTGTGAATTAGTCATACCATCTTGGATATCCCAAAGAAGGATACATTTGGAAAAATTCTTCAACTTGTTGGAGCTGTCTATTTCATGATAATATTTGAATGGTTCAGAAACTCTTTCAAAATGTCTTCAAATGTGTTGAATATCCATGCTTTCTACTAGGAGGCTATTTTTTAATGCTCTTAACACTGACAATTTGACATCAGCCAAACTAGTACTTTTTTTCAATCTTAATCCACTCTTACAGTTTCCCAAATCCATTTTGCCTACCACCCATGCCTCCAGCATCACGGACAGGGAGGGGATGATCCTTAAAAGCCAAGTAATAACAATTAAGAAATCTTTAAGGTGTTACGCAAACGAAGTATAATATGTGAACCAAAACATATTCCTCTACAGTTTCCATGTTACCTCGGGTTTTGGTTTCTTCCAACCATTTACTGAGGAGGTCACTACAGTTCTGCAGTACCAGAAATTGGATTAAGCTCCTATTGATAAGGAGATGTATATTTAAATATTGGCATATATACATGAAATTCTTAAGAGAACTGAATATAGCACAGAGTCTCCGCTGTACTCTCATAAAAAGACAGAAGTACATGCATTCATTGTTCATGTTCTAGAAAATATTTGTCTTGGTCTCCACAGTAAGTTCTCATTTATCTGGAAAGTATTGGCTATGATAATGCCTGCATTTCAATGAGAATAAAATTATAAACACAGAAATACTCATGATAACCAAGCACTCTGCAAGCAACTGGAATGCAGGTGGAGAGACAGGCAGAAAACCTCAGAGAAAGACATGTTCTAATCCACCTTAAGTCACTAGCATCAGGAAGTCCGAAACAACACGTGGATTTCCCTAGCAAACCTGATCGACGCCTGCACAAACACCATCAAGAAAATTGCAGCATTTGTCCATAAAGATTTCACCACTCCCACAGCCACTATCAGCTACATATACCATCCACAAAATTATGCAGCAACCTCTAAAAATCCTTAAGAAGCAAAATTACAGCCATATACGACACCTTGGACACCCAACCTAACCCCCATTAACCTCGCTGCCAGTCTATCTGTCTCCACCGAAGAATGCTCCTCGAGAACATGTAACAACATAACCACAGATGAGACTGCCACAACCATGAAGTCCATCCACTGCATGGTGCCAGCAGACCCATGCCTTAATCATGTCTTCAATAAAGTACTCACCCCATCAGTGAAGCAGTCACACTCATCCTCAATGCCTCCATCAACACTGACACTTTACATAGAGCCTATAAGCATACAACAGTAAAAACTCTGCTGAAGATGCCATCAGAAAACCAAACGAAGCTCACAAACTACCGGCCAGTCCGCTTCAGCTGTAAGCAGCCAGGTTCTATGAAAAGGTCATCAACAGACGTCTCACAGACCACCTCATCCAGCACAAACTACTCAGCACAAACTACTCAGCACGATGCAACCATTATTCAGATCAAAAACACAGTACGGAGACAGCTCTCACGCAGCAATAAATGATATCCGTAGGATCCTAGACAAAGGAGAAACTGAAGACCTCATGTTATTGGAGCTCTTAGCAGTGTTTGTCACAGTCTACCACCCATTCTCATCAGAAGACTAGACAAGGATTGCATTCAAGGACCTGCCCGCCAGTTGATCCTTCTCATTACTGACCAGAACATCTCAGGCAGTCAACCTAGCTCCTTGCTCTTCAGAAGATAGTAAACTCATCTGCGGAGTACCTCAAGTCAGGTCACTCAGTCCTACCATCTGCAACTTCCCACTCAGACCCATATCACACCATACCTAAAGGACCTACAAGGGTCTGGTTACACAATCGCCCACAATTCATTTTCATCACCCAAACATACAAAGCACTTCATAAAATGGCCCCTGCATACGTGAACATCCTCATACACTACAACCTACCACCCAGCAACATTTGTTCAGCCAGATTCCTAGAGGCACACATTCCATGCATTCACAGTAGTAGAATTGGATGAATTGGAGATCAAACCTTTCCTTACATCGCCCTCAAAGCATGTAATGACCTCTCAACTAACATCAGAACCTCTCCCTCTCTTCTTAAATTCGTCAAGAAGCTGAAGATTTGGCCCTTCGAATAATTCATCTTCAATCTTCACTCCATAGGCCTAGCTTCACACACATGCATAGAGCCAGCTACCATGACACGTGATAGTGTTTTATACAAATAAACATAATGTAACTTAACATAAAACACCATAACATAACATTACATAAAATAATACAACATTAATTACTATATCATAGCATAATATAACATGACAATCGTGCATGAACTCAATTTCTGTATAAGAACTTTTCATGCATTTTCTATGGATGTAATCCATTACCTCTTCCAATTTTTCTATTCAAGTCTGCATCAATATGTTGTCAATGACCATCACTCCAACAGGCCCATGCACACAAACCTCTTGCAGGTAGATTTGGCAAGTGTCTTTTTTCTACTTTCCATGTATGTGGCCTTTCATAGTAGCAAACTTTATTTGTTCTCATGATTCCCATTACCACCATTGGTCTAATGTTTGAATGATAACATTTTCTTTTGTATGAAGTCAGTTACAAGATGTGTCACTAGAGTGACATCAAAGCATAGCATATCAAGGAACCCTCAATATGTACCAAAGCTTTCTGTTTGTATCATTACTCCAATTCAAAAAATGCACACACTCTTAGAGTTTCCAGGATAATTGGAATCAAGAGGCATAACTAGAAACTATTTACCATGTGTCGTAATCATTGTAGAATCACATTTTTAATTAAAGTTTACAAACCTTGTGGAAAATGTGTTTTTACTTTTTTTCAGTTTTTAATGATGAAGAGTTTGTGGCTGATTTTCCTTGGGCTAAATGCATTCACTTTATGCCGTAGTATAATTTTATAACTACATGATAAATGTAGCTTGTCTTCAGTCAGAGTGTAGTATGACATCTTTATTTTAAATATCATAATTATAGAAAATTTGAAATGATCATCTCACCACACATTTAATACAAGTGTTGCATGCTCCTGCCTCATGCCTGATTCCAAATCAGATTGCAAGTGTATTTCAGTTTGTTCGAAAGGCTATTACTATTCCATAGCATATTATACACATTATCTAATTTTCTTTACGCTTGTGAATAATATCGTTATGATTTTTTCTTTTACTATTAGAGTCTTCCACCAGCCTCCAAGGAGGTAAGAGATGACGATATAGTAACCTCTGTTGTTGTATATCTATATAGTTTTAAAATATATAGAAAAAATGTCTTGTACTTTAGTGTGAATTAGTCATACCATCTTGGATATCCCAAAGAAGGATACATTTGGAAAAATTCTTCAACTTGTTGGAGCTGTCTATTTCATGATAATATTTGAATGGTTCAGAAACTCTTTCAAAATGTCTTCAAATGTGTTGAATATCCATGCTTTCTACTAGGAGGCTATTTTTTAATGCTCTTAACACTGACAATTTGACATCAGCCAAACTAGTACTTTTTTTCAATCTTAATCCACTCTTACAGTTTCCCAAATCCATTTTGCCTACCACCCATGCCTCCAGCATCACGGACAGGGAGGGGATGATCCTTAAAAGCCAAGTAATAACAATTAAGAAATCTTTAAGGTGTTACGCAAACGAAGTATAATATGTGAACCAAAACATATTCCTCTACAGTTTCCATGTTACCTCGGGTTTTGGTTTCTTCCAACCATTTACTGAGGAGGTCACTACAGTTCTGCAGTACCAGAAATTGGATTAAGCTCCTATTGATAAGGAGATGTATATTTAAATATTGGCATATATACATGAAATTCTTAAGAGAACTGAATATAGCACAGAGTCTCCGCTGTACTCTCATAAAAAGACAGAAGTACATGCATTCATTGTTCATGTTCTAGAAAATATTTGTCTTGGTCTCCACAGTAAGTTCTCATTTATCTGGAAAGTATTGGCTATGATAATGCCTGCATTTCAATGAGAATAAAATTATAAACACAGAAATACTCATGATAACCAAGCACTCTGCAAGCAACTGGAATGCAGGTGGAGAGACAGGCAGAAAACCTCAGAGAAAGACATGTTCTAATCCACCTTAAGTCACTAGCATCAGGAAGTCCGAAACAACACGTGGATTTCCCTAGCAAACCTGATCGACGCCTGCACAAACACCATCAAGAAAATTGCAGCATTTGTCCATAAAGATTTCACCACTCCCACAGCCACTATCAGCTACATATACCATCCACAAAATTATGCAGCAACCTCTAAAAATCCTTAAGAAGCAAAATTACAGCCATATACGACACCTTGGACACCCAACCTAACCCCCATTAACCTCGCTGCCAGTCTATCTGTCTCCACCGAAGAATGCTCCTCGAGAACATGTAACAACATAACCACAGATGAGACTGCCACAACCATGAAGTCCATCCACTGCATGGTGCCAGCAGACCCATGCCTTAATCATGTCTTCAATAAAGTACTCACCCCATCAGTGAAGCAGTCACACTCATCCTCAATGCCTCCATCAACACTGACACTTTACATAGAGCCTATAAGCATACAACAGTAAAAACTCTGCTGAAGATGCCATCAGAAAACCAAACGAAGCTCACAAACTACCGGCCAGTCCGCTTCAGCTGTAAGCAGCCAGGTTCTATGAAAAGGTCATCAACAGACGTCTCACAGACCACCTCATCCAGCACAAACTACTCAGCACAAACTACTCAGCACGATGCAACCATTATTCAGATCAAAAACACAGTACGGAGACAGCTCTCACGCAGCAATAAATGATATCCGTAGGATCCTAGACAAAGGAGAAACTGAAGACCTCATGTTATTGGAGCTCTTAGCAGTGTTTGTCACAGTCTACCACCCATTCTCATCAGAAGACTAGACAAGGATTGCATTCAAGGACCTGCCCGCCAGTTGATCCTTCTCATTACTGACCAGAACATCTCAGGCAGTCAACCTAGCTCCTTGCTCTTCAGAAGATAGTAAACTCATCTGCGGAGTACCTCAAGTCAGGTCACTCAGTCCTACCATCTGCAACTTCCCACTCAGACCCATATCACACCATACCTAAAGGACCTACAAGGGTCTGGTTACACAATCGCCCACAATTCATTTTCATCACCCAAACATACAAAGCACTTCATAAAATGGCCCCTGCATACGTGAACATCCTCATACACTACAACCTACCACCCAGCAACATTTGTTCAGCCAGATTCCTAGAGGCACACATTCCATGCATTCACAGTAGTAGAATTGGATGAATTGGAGATCAAACCTTTCCTTACATCGCCCTCAAAGCATGTAATGACCTCTCAACTAACATCAGAACCTCTCCCTCTCTTCTTAAATTCGTCAAGAAGCTGAAGATTTGGCCCTTCGAATAATTCATCTTCAATCTTCACTCCATAGGCCTAGCTTCACACACATGCATAGAGCCAGCTACCATGACACGTGATAGTGTTTTATACAAATAAACATAATGTAACTTAACATAAAACACCATAACATAACATTACATAAAATAATACAACATTAATTACTATATCATAGCATAATATAACATGACAATCGTGCATGAACTCAATTTCTGTATAAGAACTTTTCATGCATTTTCTATGGATGTAATCCATTACCTCTTCCAATTTTTCTATTCAAGTCTGCATCAATATGTTGTCAATGACCATCACTCCAACAGGCCCATGCACACAAACCTCTTGCAGGTAGATTTGGCAAGTGTCTTTTTTCTACTTTCCATGTATGTGGCCTTTCATAGTAGCAAACTTTATTTGTTCTCATGATTCCCATTACCACCATTGGTCTAATGTTTGAATGATAACATTTTCTTTTGTATGAAGTCAGTTACAAGATGTGTCACTAGAGTGACATCAAAGCATAGCATATCAAGGAACCCTCAATATGTACCAAAGCTTTCTGTTTGTATCATTACTCCAATTCAAAAAATGCACACACTCTTAGAGTTTCCAGGATAATTGGAATCAAGAGGCATAACTAGAAACTATTTACCATGTGTCGTAATCATTGTAGAATCACATTTTTAATTAAAGTTTACAAACCTTGTGGAAAATGTGTTTTTACTTTTTTTCAGTTTTTAATGATGAAGAGTTTGTGGCTGATTTTCCTTGGGCTAAATGCATTCACTTTATGCCGTAGTATAATTTTATAACTACATGATAAATGTAGCTTGTCTTCAGTCAGAGTGTAGTATGACATCTTTATTTTAAATATCATAATTATAGAAAATTTGAAATGATCATCTCACCACACATTTAATACAAGTGTTGCATGCTCCTGCCTCATGCCTGATTCCAAATCAGATTGCAAGTGTATTTCAGTTTGTTCGAAAGGCTATTACTATTCCATAGCATATTATACACATTATCTAATTTTCTTTACGCTTGTGAATAATATCGTTATGATTTTTTCTTTTACTATTAGAGTCTTCCACCAGCCTCCAAGGAGGTAAGAGATGACGATATAGTAACCTCTGTTGTTGTATATCTATATAGTTTTAAAATATATAGAAAAAATGTCTTGTACTTTAGTGTGAATTAGTCATACCATCTTGGATATCCCAAAGAAGGATACATTTGGAAAAATTCTTCAACTTGTTGGAGCTGTCTATTTCATGATAATATTTGAATGGTTCAGAAACTCTTTCAAAATGTCTTCAAATGTGTTGAATATCCATGCTTTCTACTAGGAGGCTATTTTTTAATGCTCTTAACACTGACAATTTGACATCAGCCAAACTAGTACTTTTTTTCAATCTTAATCCACTCTTACAGTTTCCCAAATCCATTTTGCCTACCACCCATGCCTCCAGCATCACGGACAGGGAGGGGATGATCCTTAAAAGCCAAGTAATAACAATTAAGAAATCTTTAAGGTGTTACGCAAACGAAGTATAATATGTGAACCAAAACATATTCCTCTACAGTTTCCATGTTACCTCGGGTTTTGGTTTCTTCCAACCATTTACTGAGGAGGTCACTACAGTTCTGCAGTACCAGAAATTGGATTAAGCTCCTATTGATAAGGAGATGTATATTTAAATATTGGCATATATACATGAAATTCTTAAGAGAACTGAATATAGCACAGAGTCTCCGCTGTACTCTCATAAAAAGACAGAAGTACATGCATTCATTGTTCATGTTCTAGAAAATATTTGTCTTGGTCTCCACAGTAAGTTCTCATTTATCTGGAAAGTATTGGCTATGATAATGCCTGCATTTCAATGAGAATAAAATTATAAACACAGAAATACTCATGATAACCAAGCACTCTGCAAGCAACTGGAATGCAGGTGGAGAGACAGGCAGAAAACCTCAGAGAAAGACATGTTCTAATCCACCTTAAGTCACTAGCATCAGGAAGTCCGAAACAACACGTGGATTTCCCTAGCAAACCTGATCGACGCCTGCACAAACACCATCAAGAAAATTGCAGCATTTGTCCATAAAGATTTCACCACTCCCACAGCCACTATCAGCTACATATACCATCCACAAAATTATGCAGCAACCTCTAAAAATCCTTAAGAAGCAAAATTACAGCCATATACGACACCTTGGACACCCAACCTAACCCCCATTAACCTCGCTGCCAGTCTATCTGTCTCCACCGAAGAATGCTCCTCGAGAACATGTAACAACATAACCACAGATGAGACTGCCACAACCATGAAGTCCATCCACTGCATGGTGCCAGCAGACCCATGCCTTAATCATGTCTTCAATAAAGTACTCACCCCATCAGTGAAGCAGTCACACTCATCCTCAATGCCTCCATCAACACTGACACTTTACATAGAGCCTATAAGCATACAACAGTAAAAACTCTGCTGAAGATGCCATCAGAAAACCAAACGAAGCTCACAAACTACCGGCCAGTCCGCTTCAGCTGTAAGCAGCCAGGTTCTATGAAAAGGTCATCAACAGACGTCTCACAGACCACCTCATCCAGCACAAACTACTCAGCACAAACTACTCAGCACGATGCAACCATTATTCAGATCAAAAACACAGTACGGAGACAGCTCTCACGCAGCAATAAATGATATCCGTAGGATCCTAGACAAAGGAGAAACTGAAGACCTCATGTTATTGGAGCTCTTAGCAGTGTTTGTCACAGTCTACCACCCATTCTCATCAGAAGACTAGACAAGGATTGCATTCAAGGACCTGCCCGCCAGTTGATCCTTCTCATTACTGACCAGAACATCTCAGGCAGTCAACCTAGCTCCTTGCTCTTCAGAAGATAGTAAACTCATCTGCGGAGTACCTCAAGTCAGGTCACTCAGTCCTACCATCTGCAACTTCCCACTCAGACCCATATCACACCATACCTAAAGGACCTACAAGGGTCTGGTTACACAATCGCCCACAATTCATTTTCATCACCCAAACATACAAAGCACTTCATAAAATGGCCCCTGCATACGTGAACATCCTCATACACTACAACCTACCACCCAGCAACATTTGTTCAGCCAGATTCCTAGAGGCACACATTCCATGCATTCACAGTAGTAGAATTGGATGAATTGGAGATCAAACCTTTCCTTACATCGCCCTCAAAGCATGTAATGACCTCTCAACTAACATCAGAACCTCTCCCTCTCTTCTTAAATTCGTCAAGAAGCTGAAGATTTGGCCCTTCGAATAATTCATCTTCAATCTTCACTCCATAGGCCTAGCTTCACACACATGCATAGAGCCAGCTACCATGACACGTGATAGTGTTTTATACAAATAAACATAATGTAACTTAACATAAAACACCATAACATAACATTACATAAAATAATACAACATTAATTACTATATCATAGCATAATATAACATGACAATCGTGCATGAACTCAATTTCTGTATAAGAACTTTTCATGCATTTTCTATGGATGTAATCCATTACCTCTTCCAATTTTTCTATTCAAGTCTGCATCAATATGTTGTCAATGACCATCACTCCAACAGGCCCATGCACACAAACCTCTTGCAGGTAGATTTGGCAAGTGTCTTTTTTCTACTTTCCATGTATGTGGCCTTTCATAGTAGCAAACTTTATTTGTTCTCATGATTCCCATTACCACCATTGGTCTAATGTTTGAATGATAACATTTTCTTTTGTATGAAGTCAGTTACAAGATGTGTCACTAGAGTGACATCAAAGCATAGCATATCAAGGAACCCTCAATATGTACCAAAGCTTTCTGTTTGTATCATTACTCCAATTCAAAAAATGCACACACTCTTAGAGTTTCCAGGATAATTGGAATCAAGAGGCATAACTAGAAACTATTTACCATGTGTCGTAATCATTGTAGAATCACATTTTTAATTAAAGTTTACAAACCTTGTGGAAAATGTGTTTTTACTTTTTTTCAGTTTTTAATGATGAAGAGTTTGTGGCTGATTTTCCTTGGGCTAAATGCATTCACTTTATGCCGTAGTATAATTTTATAACTACATGATAAATGTAGCTTGTCTTCAGTCAGAGTGTAGTATGACATCTTTATTTTAAATATCATAATTATAGAAAATTTGAAATGATCATCTCACCACACATTTAATACAAGTGTTGCATGCTCCTGCCTCATGCCTGATTCCAAATCAGATTGCAAGTGTATTTCAGTTTGTTCGAAAGGCTATTACTATTCCAT
Organism: Calotriton arnoldi; assembly: GCA_963921515.1. NCBI lineage: Eukaryota > Metazoa > Chordata > Amphibia > Caudata > Salamandridae > Calotriton > Calotriton arnoldi. Next base: position 148,926 of record CAWUFW010019376.1, read on the forward strand.
AGCATATTATACACATTATCTAATTTTCTTTACGCTTGTGAATAATATCGTTATGATTTTTTCTTTTACTATTAGAGTCTTCCACCAGCCTCCAAGGAGGTAAGAGATGACGATATAGTAACCTCTGTTGTTGTATATCTATATAGTTTTAAAATATATAGAAAAAATGTCTTGTACTTTAGTGTGAATTAGTCATACCATCTTGGATATCCCAAAGAAGGATACATTTGGAAAAATTCTTCAACTTGTTGGAGCTGTCTATTTCATGATAATATTTGAATGGTTCAGAAACTCTTTCAAAATGTCTTCAAATGTGTTGAATATCCATGCTTTCTACTAGGAGGCTATTTTTTAATGCTCTTAACACTGACAATTTGACATCAGCCAAACTAGTACTTTTTTTCAATCTTAATCCACTCTTACAGTTTCCCAAATCCATTTTGCCTACCACCCATGCCTCCAGCATCACGGACAGGGAGGGGATGATCCTTAAAAGCCAAGTAATAACAATTAAGAAATCTTTAAGGTGTTACGCAAACGAAGTATAATATGTGAACCAAAACATATTCCTCTACAGTTTCCATGTTACCTCGGGTTTTGGTTTCTTCCAACCATTTACTGAGGAGGTCACTACAGTTCTGCAGTACCAGAAATTGGATTAAGCTCCTATTGATAAGGAGATGTATATTTAAATATTGGCATATATACATGAAATTCTTAAGAGAACTGAATATAGCACAGAGTCTCCGCTGTACTCTCATAAAAAGACAGAAGTACATGCATTCATTGTTCATGTTCTAGAAAATATTTGTCTTGGTCTCCACAGTAAGTTCTCATTTATCTGGAAAGTATTGGCTATGATAATGCCTGCATTTCAATGAGAATAAAATTATAAACACAGAAATACTCATGATAACCAAGCACTCTGCAAGCAACTGGAATGCAGGTGGAGAGACAGGCAGAAAACCTCAGAGAAAGACATGTTCTAATCCACCTTAAGTCACTAGCATCAGGAAGTCCGAAACAACACGTGGATTTCCCTAGCAAACCTGATCGACGCCTGCACAAACACCATCAAGAAAATTGCAGCATTTGTCCATAAAGATTTCACCACTCCCACAGCCACTATCAGCTACATATACCATCCACAAAATTATGCAGCAACCTCTAAAAATCCTTAAGAAGCAAAATTACAGCCATATACGACACCTTGGACACCCAACCTAACCCCCATTAACCTCGCTGCCAGTCTATCTGTCTCCACCGAAGAATGCTCCTCGAGAACATGTAACAACATAACCACAGATGAGACTGCCACAACCATGAAGTCCATCCACTGCATGGTGCCAGCAGACCCATGCCTTAATCATGTCTTCAATAAAGTACTCACCCCATCAGTGAAGCAGTCACACTCATCCTCAATGCCTCCATCAACACTGACACTTTACATAGAGCCTATAAGCATACAACAGTAAAAACTCTGCTGAAGATGCCATCAGAAAACCAAACGAAGCTCACAAACTACCGGCCAGTCCGCTTCAGCTGTAAGCAGCCAGGTTCTATGAAAAGGTCATCAACAGACGTCTCACAGACCACCTCATCCAGCACAAACTACTCAGCACAAACTACTCAGCACGATGCAACCATTATTCAGATCAAAAACACAGTACGGAGACAGCTCTCACGCAGCAATAAATGATATCCGTAGGATCCTAGACAAAGGAGAAACTGAAGACCTCATGTTATTGGAGCTCTTAGCAGTGTTTGTCACAGTCTACCACCCATTCTCATCAGAAGACTAGACAAGGATTGCATTCAAGGACCTGCCCGCCAGTTGATCCTTCTCATTACTGACCAGAACATCTCAGGCAGTCAACCTAGCTCCTTGCTCTTCAGAAGATAGTAAACTCATCTGCGGAGTACCTCAAGTCAGGTCACTCAGTCCTACCATCTGCAACTTCCCACTCAGACCCATATCACACCATACCTAAAGGACCTACAAGGGTCTGGTTACACAATCGCCCACAATTCATTTTCATCACCCAAACATACAAAGCACTTCATAAAATGGCCCCTGCATACGTGAACATCCTCATACACTACAACCTACCACCCAGCAACATTTGTTCAGCCAGATTCCTAGAGGCACACATTCCATGCATTCACAGTAGTAGAATTGGATGAATTGGAGATCAAACCTTTCCTTACATCGCCCTCAAAGCATGTAATGACCTCTCAACTAACATCAGAACCTCTCCCTCTCTTCTTAAATTCGTCAAGAAGCTGAAGATTTGGCCCTTCGAATAATTCATCTTCAATCTTCACTCCATAGGCCTAGCTTCACACACATGCATAGAGCCAGCTACCATGACACGTGATAGTGTTTTATACAAATAAACATAATGTAACTTAACATAAAACACCATAACATAACATTACATAAAATAATACAACATTAATTACTATATCATAGCATAATATAACATGACAATCGTGCATGAACTCAATTTCTGTATAAGAACTTTTCATGCATTTTCTATGGATGTAATCCATTACCTCTTCCAATTTTTCTATTCAAGTCTGCATCAATATGTTGTCAATGACCATCACTCCAACAGGCCCATGCACACAAACCTCTTGCAGGTAGATTTGGCAAGTGTCTTTTTTCTACTTTCCATGTATGTGGCCTTTCATAGTAGCAAACTTTATTTGTTCTCATGATTCCCATTACCACCATTGGTCTAATGTTTGAATGATAACATTTTCTTTTGTATGAAGTCAGTTACAAGATGTGTCACTAGAGTGACATCAAAGCATAGCATATCAAGGAACCCTCAATATGTACCAAAGCTTTCTGTTTGTATCATTACTCCAATTCAAAAAATGCACACACTCTTAGAGTTTCCAGGATAATTGGAATCAAGAGGCATAACTAGAAACTATTTACCATGTGTCGTAATCATTGTAGAATCACATTTTTAATTAAAGTTTACAAACCTTGTGGAAAATGTGTTTTTACTTTTTTTCAGTTTTTAATGATGAAGAGTTTGTGGCTGATTTTCCTTGGGCTAAATGCATTCACTTTATGCCGTAGTATAATTTTATAACTACATGATAAATGTAGCTTGTCTTCAGTCAGAGTGTAGTATGACATCTTTATTTTAAATATCATAATTATAGAAAATTTGAAATGATCATCTCACCACACATTTAATACAAGTGTTGCATGCTCCTGCCTCATGCCTGATTCCAAATCAGATTGCAAGTGTATTTCAGTTTGTTCGAAAGGCTATTACTATTCCATAGCATATTATACACATTATCTAATTTTCTTTACGCTTGTGAATAATATCGTTATGATTTTTTCTTTTACTATTAGAGTCTTCCACCAGCCTCCAAGGAGGTAAGAGATGACGATATAGTAACCTCTGTTGTTGTATATCTATATAGTTTTAAAATATATAGAAAAAATGTCTTGTACTTTAGTGTGAATTAGTCATACCATCTTGGATATCCCAAAGAAGGATACATTTGGAAAAATTCTTCAACTTGTTGGAGCTGTCTATTTCATGATAATATTTGAATGGTTCAGAAACTCTTTCAAAATGTCTTCAAATGTGTTGAATATCCATGCTTTCTACTAGGAGGCTATTTTTTAATGCTCTTAACACTGACAATTTGACATCAGCCAAACTAGTACTTTTTTTCAATCTTAATCCACTCTTACAGTTTCCCAAATCCATTTTGCCTACCACCCATGCCTCCAGCATCACGGACAGGGAGGGGATGATCCTTAAAAGCCAAGTAATAACAATTAAGAAATCTTTAAGGTGTTACGCAAACGAAGTATAATATGTGAACCAAAACATATTCCTCTACAGTTTCCATGTTACCTCGGGTTTTGGTTTCTTCCAACCATTTACTGAGGAGGTCACTACAGTTCTGCAGTACCAGAAATTGGATTAAGCTCCTATTGATAAGGAGATGTATATTTAAATATTGGCATATATACATGAAATTCTTAAGAGAACTGAATATAGCACAGAGTCTCCGCTGTACTCTCATAAAAAGACAGAAGTACATGCATTCATTGTTCATGTTCTAGAAAATATTTGTCTTGGTCTCCACAGTAAGTTCTCATTTATCTGGAAAGTATTGGCTATGATAATGCCTGCATTTCAATGAGAATAAAATTATAAACACAGAAATACTCATGATAACCAAGCACTCTGCAAGCAACTGGAATGCAGGTGGAGAGACAGGCAGAAAACCTCAGAGAAAGACATGTTCTAATCCACCTTAAGTCACTAGCATCAGGAAGTCCGAAACAACACGTGGATTTCCCTAGCAAACCTGATCGACGCCTGCACAAACACCATCAAGAAAATTGCAGCATTTGTCCATAAAGATTTCACCACTCCCACAGCCACTATCAGCTACATATACCATCCACAAAATTATGCAGCAACCTCTAAAAATCCTTAAGAAGCAAAATTACAGCCATATACGACACCTTGGACACCCAACCTAACCCCCATTAACCTCGCTGCCAGTCTATCTGTCTCCACCGAAGAATGCTCCTCGAGAACATGTAACAACATAACCACAGATGAGACTGCCACAACCATGAAGTCCATCCACTGCATGGTGCCAGCAGACCCATGCCTTAATCATGTCTTCAATAAAGTACTCACCCCATCAGTGAAGCAGTCACACTCATCCTCAATGCCTCCATCAACACTGACACTTTACATAGAGCCTATAAGCATACAACAGTAAAAACTCTGCTGAAGATGCCATCAGAAAACCAAACGAAGCTCACAAACTACCGGCCAGTCCGCTTCAGCTGTAAGCAGCCAGGTTCTATGAAAAGGTCATCAACAGACGTCTCACAGACCACCTCATCCAGCACAAACTACTCAGCACAAACTACTCAGCACGATGCAACCATTATTCAGATCAAAAACACAGTACGGAGACAGCTCTCACGCAGCAATAAATGATATCCGTAGGATCCTAGACAAAGGAGAAACTGAAGACCTCATGTTATTGGAGCTCTTAGCAGTGTTTGTCACAGTCTACCACCCATTCTCATCAGAAGACTAGACAAGGATTGCATTCAAGGACCTGCCCGCCAGTTGATCCTTCTCATTACTGACCAGAACATCTCAGGCAGTCAACCTAGCTCCTTGCTCTTCAGAAGATAGTAAACTCATCTGCGGAGTACCTCAAGTCAGGTCACTCAGTCCTACCATCTGCAACTTCCCACTCAGACCCATATCACACCATACCTAAAGGACCTACAAGGGTCTGGTTACACAATCGCCCACAATTCATTTTCATCACCCAAACATACAAAGCACTTCATAAAATGGCCCCTGCATACGTGAACATCCTCATACACTACAACCTACCACCCAGCAACATTTGTTCAGCCAGATTCCTAGAGGCACACATTCCATGCATTCACAGTAGTAGAATTGGATGAATTGGAGATCAAACCTTTCCTTACATCGCCCTCAAAGCATGTAATGACCTCTCAACTAACATCAGAACCTCTCCCTCTCTTCTTAAATTCGTCAAGAAGCTGAAGATTTGGCCCTTCGAATAATTCATCTTCAATCTTCACTCCATAGGCCTAGCTTCACACACATGCATAGAGCCAGCTACCATGACACGTGATAGTGTTTTATACAAATAAACATAATGTAACTTAACATAAAACACCATAACATAACATTACATAAAATAATACAACATTAATTACTATATCATAGCATAATATAACATGACAATCGTGCATGAACTCAATTTCTGTATAAGAACTTTTCATGCATTTTCTATGGATGTAATCCATTACCTCTTCCAATTTTTCTATTCAAGTCTGCATCAATATGTTGTCAATGACCATCACTCCAACAGGCCCATGCACACAAACCTCTTGCAGGTAGATTTGGCAAGTGTCTTTTTTCTACTTTCCATGTATGTGGCCTTTCATAGTAGCAAACTTTATTTGTTCTCATGATTCCCATTACCACCATTGGTCTAATGTTTGAATGATAACATTTTCTTTTGTATGAAGTCAGTTACAAGATGTGTCACTAGAGTGACATCAAAGCATAGCATATCAAGGAACCCTCAATATGTACCAAAGCTTTCTGTTTGTATCATTACTCCAATTCAAAAAATGCACACACTCTTAGAGTTTCCAGGATAATTGGAATCAAGAGGCATAACTAGAAACTATTTACCATGTGTCGTAATCATTGTAGAATCACATTTTTAATTAAAGTTTACAAACCTTGTGGAAAATGTGTTTTTACTTTTTTTCAGTTTTTAATGATGAAGAGTTTGTGGCTGATTTTCCTTGGGCTAAATGCATTCACTTTATGCCGTAGTATAATTTTATAACTACATGATAAATGTAGCTTGTCTTCAGTCAGAGTGTAGTATGACATCTTTATTTTAAATATCATAATTATAGAAAATTTGAAATGATCATCTCACCACACATTTAATACAAGTGTTGCATGCTCCTGCCTCATGCCTGATTCCAAATCAGATTGCAAGTGTATTTCAGTTTGTTCGAAAGGCTATTACTATTCCATAGCATATTATACACATTATCTAATTTTCTTTACGCTTGTGAATAATATCGTTATGATTTTTTCTTTTACTATTAGAGTCTTCCACCAGCCTCCAAGGAGGTAAGAGATGACGATATAGTAACCTCTGTTGTTGTATATCTATATAGTTTTAAAATATATAGAAAAAATGTCTTGTACTTTAGTGTGAATTAGTCATACCATCTTGGATATCCCAAAGAAGGATACATTTGGAAAAATTCTTCAACTTGTTGGAGCTGTCTATTTCATGATAATATTTGAATGGTTCAGAAACTCTTTCAAAATGTCTTCAAATGTGTTGAATATCCATGCTTTCTACTAGGAGGCTATTTTTTAATGCTCTTAACACTGACAATTTGACATCAGCCAAACTAGTACTTTTTTTCAATCTTAATCCACTCTTACAGTTTCCCAAATCCATTTTGCCTACCACCCATGCCTCCAGCATCACGGACAGGGAGGGGATGATCCTTAAAAGCCAAGTAATAACAATTAAGAAATCTTTAAGGTGTTACGCAAACGAAGTATAATATGTGAACCAAAACATATTCCTCTACAGTTTCCATGTTACCTCGGGTTTTGGTTTCTTCCAACCATTTACTGAGGAGGTCACTACAGTTCTGCAGTACCAGAAATTGGATTAAGCTCCTATTGATAAGGAGATGTATATTTAAATATTGGCATATATACATGAAATTCTTAAGAGAACTGAATATAGCACAGAGTCTCCGCTGTACTCTCATAAAAAGACAGAAGTACATGCATTCATTGTTCATGTTCTAGAAAATATTTGTCTTGGTCTCCACAGTAAGTTCTCATTTATCTGGAAAGTATTGGCTATGATAATGCCTGCATTTCAATGAGAATAAAATTATAAACACAGAAATACTCATGATAACCAAGCACTCTGCAAGCAACTGGAATGCAGGTGGAGAGACAGGCAGAAAACCTCAGAGAAAGACATGTTCTAATCCACCTTAAGTCACTAGCATCAGGAAGTCCGAAACAACACGTGGATTTCCCTAGCAAACCTGATCGACGCCTGCACAAACACCATCAAGAAAATTGCAGCATTTGTCCATAAAGATTTCACCACTCCCACAGCCACTATCAGCTACATATACCATCCACAAAATTATGCAGCAACCTCTAAAAATCCTTAAGAAGCAAAATTACAGCCATATACGACACCTTGGACACCCAACCTAACCCCCATTAACCTCGCTGCCAGTCTATCTGTCTCCACCGAAGAATGCTCCTCGAGAACATGTAACAACATAACCACAGATGAGACTGCCACAACCATGAAGTCCATCCACTGCATGGTGCCAGCAGACCCATGCCTTAATCATGTCTTCAATAAAGTACTCACCCCATCAGTGAAGCAGTCACACTCATCCTCAATGCCTCCATCAACACTGACACTTTACATAGAGCCTATAAGCATACAACAGTAAAAACTCTGCTGAAGATGCCATCAGAAAACCAAACGAAGCTCACAAACTACCGGCCAGTCCGCTTCAGCTGTAAGCAGCCAGGTTCTATGAAAAGGTCATCAACAGACGTCTCACAGACCACCTCATCCAGCACAAACTACTCAGCACAAACTACTCAGCACGATGCAACCATTATTCAGATCAAAAACACAGTACGGAGACAGCTCTCACGCAGCAATAAATGATATCCGTAGGATCCTAGACAAAGGAGAAACTGAAGACCTCATGTTATTGGAGCTCTTAGCAGTGTTTGTCACAGTCTACCACCCATTCTCATCAGAAGACTAGACAAGGATTGCATTCAAGGACCTGCCCGCCAGTTGATCCTTCTCATTACTGACCAGAACATCTCAGGCAGTCAACCTAGCTCCTTGCTCTTCAGAAGATAGTAAACTCATCTGCGGAGTACCTCAAGTCAGGTCACTCAGTCCTACCATCTGCAACTTCCCACTCAGACCCATATCACACCATACCTAAAGGACCTACAAGGGTCTGGTTACACAATCGCCCACAATTCATTTTCATCACCCAAACATACAAAGCACTTCATAAAATGGCCCCTGCATACGTGAACATCCTCATACACTACAACCTACCACCCAGCAACATTTGTTCAGCCAGATTCCTAGAGGCACACATTCCATGCATTCACAGTAGTAGAATTGGATGAATTGGAGATCAAACCTTTCCTTACATCGCCCTCAAAGCATGTAATGACCTCTCAACTAACATCAGAACCTCTCCCTCTCTTCTTAAATTCGTCAAGAAGCTGAAGATTTGGCCCTTCGAATAATTCATCTTCAATCTTCACTCCATAGGCCTAGCTTCACACACATGCATAGAGCCAGCTACCATGACACGTGATAGTGTTTTATACAAATAAACATAATGTAACTTAACATAAAACACCATAACATAACATTACATAAAATAATACAACATTAATTACTATATCATAGCATAATATAACATGACAATCGTGCATGAACTCAATTTCTGTATAAGAACTTTTCATGCATTTTCTATGGATGTAATCCATTACCTCTTCCAATTTTTCTATTCAAGTCTGCATCAATATGTTGTCAATGACCATCACTCCAACAGGCCCATGCACACAAACCTCTTGCAGGTAGATTTGGCAAGTGTCTTTTTTCTACTTTCCATGTATGTGGCCTTTCATAGTAGCAAACTTTATTTGTTCTCATGATTCCCATTACCACCATTGGTCTAATGTTTGAATGATAACATTTTCTTTTGTATGAAGTCAGTTACAAGATGTGTCACTAGAGTGACATCAAAGCATAGCATATCAAGGAACCCTCAATATGTACCAAAGCTTTCTGTTTGTATCATTACTCCAATTCAAAAAATGCACACACTCTTAGAGTTTCCAGGATAATTGGAATCAAGAGGCATAACTAGAAACTATTTACCATGTGTCGTAATCATTGTAGAATCACATTTTTAATTAAAGTTTACAAACCTTGTGGAAAATGTGTTTTTACTTTTTTTCAGTTTTTAATGATGAAGAGTTTGTGGCTGATTTTCCTTGGGCTAAATGCATTCACTTTATGCCGTAGTATAATTTTATAACTACATGATAAATGTAGCTTGTCTTCAGTCAGAGTGTAGTATGACATCTTTATTTTAAATATCATAATTATAGAAAATTTGAAATGATCATCTCACCACACATTTAATACAAGTGTTGCATGCTCCTGCCTCATGCCTGATTCCAAATCAGATTGCAAGTGTATTTCAGTTTGTTCGAAAGGCTATTACTATTCCATAGCATATTATACACATTATCTAATTTTCTTTACGCTTGTGAATAATATCGTTATGATTTTTTCTTTTACTATTAGAGTCTTCCACCAGCCTCCAAGGAGGTAAGAGATGACGATATAGTAACCTCTGTTGTTGTATATCTATATAGTTTTAAAATATATAGAAAAAATGTCTTGTACTTTAGTGTGAATTAGTCATACCATCTTGGATATCCCAAAGAAGGATACATTTGGAAAAATTCTTCAACTTGTTGGAGCTGTCTATTTCATGATAATATTTGAATGGTTCAGAAACTCTTTCAAAATGTCTTCAAATGTGTTGAATATCCATGCTTTCTACTAGGAGGCTATTTTTTAATGCTCTTAACACTGACAATTTGACATCAGCCAAACTAGTACTTTTTTTCAATCTTAATCCACTCTTACAGTTTCCCAAATCCATTTTGCCTACCACCCATGCCTCCAGCATCACGGACAGGGAGGGGATGATCCTTAAAAGCCAAGTAATAACAATTAAGAAATCTTTAAGGTGTTACGCAAACGAAGTATAATATGTGAACCAAAACATATTCCTCTACAGTTTCCATGTTACCTCGGGTTTTGGTTTCTTCCAACCATTTACTGAGGAGGTCACTACAGTTCTGCAGTACCAGAAATTGGATTAAGCTCCTATTGATAAGGAGATGTATATTTAAATATTGGCATATATACATGAAATTCTTAAGAGAACTGAATATAGCACAGAGTCTCCGCTGTACTCTCATAAAAAGACAGAAGTACATGCATTCATTGTTCATGTTCTAGAAAATATTTGTCTTGGTCTCCACAGTAAGTTCTCATTTATCTGGAAAGTATTGGCTATGATAATGCCTGCATTTCAATGAGAATAAAATTATAAACACAGAAATACTCATGATAACCAAGCACTCTGCAAGCAACTGGAATGCAGGTGGAGAGACAGGCAGAAAACCTCAGAGAAAGACATGTTCTAATCCACCTTAAGTCACTAGCATCAGGAAGTCCGAAACAACACGTGGATTTCCCTAGCAAACCTGATCGACGCCTGCACAAACACCATCAAGAAAATTGCAGCATTTGTCCATAAAGATTTCACCACTCCCACAGCCACTATCAGCTACATATACCATCCACAAAATTATGCAGCAACCTCTAAAAATCCTTAAGAAGCAAAATTACAGCCATATACGACACCTTGGACACCCAACCTAACCCCCATTAACCTCGCTGCCAGTCTATCTGTCTCCACCGAAGAATGCTCCTCGAGAACATGTAACAACATAACCACAGATGAGACTGCCACAACCATGAAGTCCATCCACTGCATGGTGCCAGCAGACCCATGCCTTAATCATGTCTTCAATAAAGTACTCACCCCATCAGTGAAGCAGTCACACTCATCCTCAATGCCTCCATCAACACTGACACTTTACATAGAGCCTATAAGCATACAACAGTAAAAACTCTGCTGAAGATGCCATCAGAAAACCAAACGAAGCTCACAAACTACCGGCCAGTCCGCTTCAGCTGTAAGCAGCCAGGTTCTATGAAAAGGTCATCAACAGACGTCTCACAGACCACCTCATCCAGCACAAACTACTCAGCACAAACTACTCAGCACGATGCAACCATTATTCAGATCAAAAACACAGTACGGAGACAGCTCTCACGCAGCAATAAATGATATCCGTAGGATCCTAGACAAAGGAGAAACTGAAGACCTCATGTTATTGGAGCTCTTAGCAGTGTTTGTCACAGTCTACCACCCATTCTCATCAGAAGACTAGACAAGGATTGCATTCAAGGACCTGCCCGCCAGTTGATCCTTCTCATTACTGACCAGAACATCTCAGGCAGTCAACCTAGCTCCTTGCTCTTCAGAAGATAGTAAACTCATCTGCGGAGTACCTCAAGTCAGGTCACTCAGTCCTACCATCTGCAACTTCCCACTCAGACCCATATCACACCATACCTAAAGGACCTACAAGGGTCTGGTTACACAATCGCCCACAATTCATTTTCATCACCCAAACATACAAAGCACTTCATAAAATGGCCCCTGCATACGTGAACATCCTCATACACTACAACCTACCACCCAGCAACATTTGTTCAGCCAGATTCCTAGAGGCACACATTCCATGCATTCACAGTAGTAGAATTGGATGAATTGGAGATCAAACCTTTCCTTACATCGCCCTCAAAGCATGTAATGACCTCTCAACTAACATCAGAACCTCTCCCTCTCTTCTTAAATTCGTCAAGAAGCTGAAGATTTGGCCCTTCGAATAATTCATCTTCAATCTTCACTCCATAGGCCTAGCTTCACACACATGCATAGAGCCAGCTACCATGACACGTGATAGTGTTTTATACAAATAAACATAATGTAACTTAACATAAAACACCATAACATAACATTACATAAAATAATACAACATTAATTACTATATCATAGCATAATATAACATGACAATCGTGCATGAACTCAATTTCTGTATAAGAACTTTTCATGCATTTTCTATGGATGTAATCCATTACCTCTTCCAATTTTTCTATTCAAGTCTGCATCAATATGTTGTCAATGACCATCACTCCAACAGGCCCATGCACACAAACCTCTTGCAGGTAGATTTGGCAAGTGTCTTTTTTCTACTTTCCATGTATGTGGCCTTTCATAGTAGCAAACTTTATTTGTTCTCATGATTCCCATTACCACCATTGGTCTAATGTTTGAATGATAACATTTTCTTTTGTATGAAGTCAGTTACAAGATGTGTCACTAGAGTGACATCAAAGCATAGCATATCAAGGAACCCTCAATATGTACCAAAGCTTTCTGTTTGTATCATTACTCCAATTCAAAAAATGCACACACTCTTAGAGTTTCCAGGATAATTGGAATCAAGAGGCATAACTAGAAACTATTTACCATGTGTCGTAATCATTGTAGAATCACATTTTTAATTAAAGTTTACAAACCTTGTGGAAAATGTGTTTTTACTTTTTTTCAGTTTTTAATGATGAAGAGTTTGTGGCTGATTTTCCTTGGGCTAAATGCATTCACTTTATGCCGTAGTATAATTTTATAACTACATGATAAATGTAGCTTGTCTTCAGTCAGAGTGTAGTATGACATCTTTATTTTAAATATCATAATTATAGAAAATTTGAAATGATCATCTCACCACACATTTAATACAAGTGTTGCATGCTCCTGCCTCATGCCTGATTCCAAATCAGATTGCAAGTGTATTTCAGTTTGTTCGAAAGGCTATTACTATTCCATAGCATATTATACACATTATCTAATTTTCTTTACGCTTGTGAATAATATCGTTATGATTTTTTCTTTTACTATTAGAGTCTTCCACCAGCCTCCAAGGAGGTAAGAGATGACGATATAGTAACCTCTGTTGTTGTATATCTATATAGTTTTAAAATATATAGAAAAAATGTCTTGTACTTTAGTGTGAATTAGTCATACCATCTTGGATATCCCAAAGAAGGATACATTTGGAAAAATTCTTCAACTTGTTGGAGCTGTCTATTTCATGATAATATTTGAATGGTTCAGAAACTCTTTCAAAATGTCTTCAAATGTGTTGAATATCCATGCTTTCTACTAGGAGGCTATTTTTTAATGCTCTTAACACTGACAATTTGACATCAGCCAAACTAGTACTTTTTTTCAATCTTAATCCACTCTTACAGTTTCCCAAATCCATTTTGCCTACCACCCATGCCTCCAGCATCACGGACAGGGAGGGGATGATCCTTAAAAGCCAAGTAATAACAATTAAGAAATCTTTAAGGTGTTACGCAAACGAAGTATAATATGTGAACCAAAACATATTCCTCTACAGTTTCCATGTTACCTCGGGTTTTGGTTTCTTCCAACCATTTACTGAGGAGGTCACTACAGTTCTGCAGTACCAGAAATTGGATTAAGCTCCTATTGATAAGGAGATGTATATTTAAATATTGGCATATATACATGAAATTCTTAAGAGAACTGAATATAGCACAGAGTCTCCGCTGTACTCTCATAAAAAGACAGAAGTACATGCATTCATTGTTCATGTTCTAGAAAATATTTGTCTTGGTCTCCACAGTAAGTTCTCATTTATCTGGAAAGTATTGGCTATGATAATGCCTGCATTTCAATGAGAATAAAATTATAAACACAGAAATACTCATGATAACCAAGCACTCTGCAAGCAACTGGAATGCAGGTGGAGAGACAGGCAGAAAACCTCAGAGAAAGACATGTTCTAATCCACCTTAAGTCACTAGCATCAGGAAGTCCGAAACAACACGTGGATTTCCCTAGCAAACCTGATCGACGCCTGCACAAACACCATCAAGAAAATTGCAGCATTTGTCCATAAAGATTTCACCACTCCCACAGCCACTATCAGCTACATATACCATCCACAAAATTATGCAGCAACCTCTAAAAATCCTTAAGAAGCAAAATTACAGCCATATACGACACCTTGGACACCCAACCTAACCCCCATTAACCTCGCTGCCAGTCTATCTGTCTCCACCGAAGAATGCTCCTCGAGAACATGTAACAACATAACCACAGATGAGACTGCCACAACCATGAAGTCCATCCACTGCATGGTGCCAGCAGACCCATGCCTTAATCATGTCTTCAATAAAGTACTCACCCCATCAGTGAAGCAGTCACACTCATCCTCAATGCCTCCATCAACACTGACACTTTACATAGAGCCTATAAGCATACAACAGTAAAAACTCTGCTGAAGATGCCATCAGAAAACCAAACGAAGCTCACAAACTACCGGCCAGTCCGCTTCAGCTGTAAGCAGCCAGGTTCTATGAAAAGGTCATCAACAGACGTCTCACAGACCACCTCATCCAGCACAAACTACTCAGCACAAACTACTCAGCACGATGCAACCATTATTCAGATCAAAAACACAGTACGGAGACAGCTCTCACGCAGCAATAAATGATATCCGTAGGATCCTAGACAAAGGAGAAACTGAAGACCTCATGTTATTGGAGCTCTTAGCAGTGTTTGTCACAGTCTACCACCCATTCTCATCAGAAGACTAGACAAGGATTGCATTCAAGGACCTGCCCGCCAGTTGATCCTTCTCATTACTGACCAGAACATCTCAGGCAGTCAACCTAGCTCCTTGCTCTTCAGAAGATAGTAAACTCATCTGCGGAGTACCTCAAGTCAGGTCACTCAGTCCTACCATCTGCAACTTCCCACTCAGACCCATATCACACCATACCTAAAGGACCTACAAGGGTCTGGTTACACAATCGCCCACAATTCATTTTCATCACCCAAACATACAAAGCACTTCATAAAATGGCCCCTGCATACGTGAACATCCTCATACACTACAACCTACCACCCAGCAACATTTGTTCAGCCAGATTCCTAGAGGCACACATTCCATGCATTCACAGTAGTAGAATTGGATGAATTGGAGATCAAACCTTTCCTTACATCGCCCTCAAAGCATGTAATGACCTCTCAACTAACATCAGAACCTCTCCCTCTCTTCTTAAATTCGTCAAGAAGCTGAAGATTTGGCCCTTCGAATAATTCATCTTCAATCTTCACTCCATAGGCCTAGCTTCACACACATGCATAGAGCCAGCTACCATGACACGTGATAGTGTTTTATACAAATAAACATAATGTAACTTAACATAAAACACCATAACATAACATTACATAAAATAATACAACATTAATTACTATATCATAGCATAATATAACATGACAATCGTGCATGAACTCAATTTCTGTATAAGAACTTTTCATGCATTTTCTATGGATGTAATCCATTACCTCTTCCAATTTTTCTATTCAAGTCTGCATCAATATGTTGTCAATGACCATCACTCCAACAGGCCCATGCACACAAACCTCTTGCAGGTAGATTTGGCAAGTGTCTTTTTTCTACTTTCCATGTATGTGGCCTTTCATAGTAGCAAACTTTATTTGTTCTCATGATTCCCATTACCACCATTGGTCTAATGTTTGAATGATAACATTTTCTTTTGTATGAAGTCAGTTACAAGATGTGTCACTAGAGTGACATCAAAGCATAGCATATCAAGGAACCCTCAATATGTACCAAAGCTTTCTGTTTGTATCATTACTCCAATTCAAAAAATGCACACACTCTTAGAGTTTCCAGGATAATTGGAATCAAGAGGCATAACTAGAAACTATTTACCATGTGTCGTAATCATTGTAGAATCACATTTTTAATTAAAGTTTACAAACCTTGTGGAAAATGTGTTTTTACTTTTTTTCAGTTTTTAATGATGAAGAGTTTGTGGCTGATTTTCCTTGGGCTAAATGCATTCACTTTATGCCGTAGTATAATTTTATAACTACATGATAAATGTAGCTTGTCTTCAGTCAGAGTGTAGTATGACATCTTTATTTTAAATATCATAATTATAGAAAATTTGAAATGATCATCTCACCACACATTTAATACAAGTGTTGCATGCTCCTGCCTCATGCCTGATTCCAAATCAGATTGCAAGTGTATTTCAGTTTGTTCGAAAGGCTATTACTATTCCATAGCATATTATACACATTATCTAATTTTCTTTACGCTTGTGAATAATATCGTTATGATTTTTTCTTTTACTATTAGAGTCTTCCACCAGCCTCCAAGGAGGTAAGAGATGACGATATAGTAACCTCTGTTGTTGTATATCTATATAGTTTTAAAATATATAGAAAAAATGTCTTGTACTTTAGTGTGAATTAGTCATACCATCTTGGATATCCCAAAGAAGGATACATTTGGAAAAATTCTTCAACTTGTTGGAGCTGTCTATTTCATGATAATATTTGAATGGTTCAGAAACTCTTTCAAAATGTCTTCAAATGTGTTGAATATCCATGCTTTCTACTAGGAGGCTATTTTTTAATGCTCTTAACACTGACAATTTGACATCAGCCAAACTAGTACTTTTTTTCAATCTTAATCCACTCTTACAGTTTCCCAAATCCATTTTGCCTACCACCCATGCCTCCAGCATCACGGACAGGGAGGGGATGATCCTTAAAAGCCAAGTAATAACAATTAAGAAATCTTTAAGGTGTTACGCAAACGAAGTATAATATGTGAACCAAAACATATTCCTCTACAGTTTCCATGTTACCTCGGGTTTTGGTTTCTTCCAACCATTTACTGAGGAGGTCACTACAGTTCTGCAGTACCAGAAATTGGATTAAGCTCCTATTGATAAGGAGATGTATATTTAAATATTGGCATATATACATGAAATTCTTAAGAGAACTGAATATAGCACAGAGTCTCCGCTGTACTCTCATAAAAAGACAGAAGTACATGCATTCATTGTTCATGTTCTAGAAAATATTTGTCTTGGTCTCCACAGTAAGTTCTCATTTATCTGGAAAGTATTGGCTATGATAATGCCTGCATTTCAATGAGAATAAAATTATAAACACAGAAATACTCATGATAACCAAGCACTCTGCAAGCAACTGGAATGCAGGTGGAGAGACAGGCAGAAAACCTCAGAGAAAGACATGTTCTAATCCACCTTAAGTCACTAGCATCAGGAAGTCCGAAACAACACGTGGATTTCCCTAGCAAACCTGATCGACGCCTGCACAAACACCATCAAGAAAATTGCAGCATTTGTCCATAAAGATTTCACCACTCCCACAGCCACTATCAGCTACATATACCATCCACAAAATTATGCAGCAACCTCTAAAAATCCTTAAGAAGCAAAATTACAGCCATATACGACACCTTGGACACCCAACCTAACCCCCATTAACCTCGCTGCCAGTCTATCTGTCTCCACCGAAGAATGCTCCTCGAGAACATGTAACAACATAACCACAGATGAGACTGCCACAACCATGAAGTCCATCCACTGCATGGTGCCAGCAGACCCATGCCTTAATCATGTCTTCAATAAAGTACTCACCCCATCAGTGAAGCAGTCACACTCATCCTCAATGCCTCCATCAACACTGACACTTTACATAGAGCCTATAAGCATACAACAGTAAAAACTCTGCTGAAGATGCCATCAGAAAACCAAACGAAGCTCACAAACTACCGGCCAGTCCGCTTCAGCTGTAAGCAGCCAGGTTCTATGAAAAGGTCATCAACAGACGTCTCACAGACCACCTCATCCAGCACAAACTACTCAGCACAAACTACTCAGCACGATGCAACCATTATTCAGATCAAAAACACAGTACGGAGACAGCTCTCACGCAGCAATAAATGATATCCGTAGGATCCTAGACAAAGGAGAAACTGAAGACCTCATGTTATTGGAGCTCTTAGCAGTGTTTGTCACAGTCTACCACCCATTCTCATCAGAAGACTAGACAAGGATTGCATTCAAGGACCTGCCCGCCAGTTGATCCTTCTCATTACTGACCAGAACATCTCAGGCAGTCAACCTAGCTCCTTGCTCTTCAGAAGATAGTAAACTCATCTGCGGAGTACCTCAAGTCAGGTCACTCAGTCCTACCATCTGCAACTTCCCACTCAGACCCATATCACACCATACCTAAAGGACCTACAAGGGTCTGGTTACACAATCGCCCACAATTCATTTTCATCACCCAAACATACAAAGCACTTCATAAAATGGCCCCTGCATACGTGAACATCCTCATACACTACAACCTACCACCCAGCAACATTTGTTCAGCCAGATTCCTAGAGGCACACATTCCATGCATTCACAGTAGTAGAATTGGATGAATTGGAGATCAAACCTTTCCTTACATCGCCCTCAAAGCATGTAATGACCTCTCAACTAACATCAGAACCTCTCCCTCTCTTCTTAAATTCGTCAAGAAGCTGAAGATTTGGCCCTTCGAATAATTCATCTTCAATCTTCACTCCATAGGCCTAGCTTCACACACATGCATAGAGCCAGCTACCATGACACGTGATAGTGTTTTATACAAATAAACATAATGTAACTTAACATAAAACACCATAACATAACATTACATAAAATAATACAACATTAATTACTATATCATAGCATAATATAACATGACAATCGTGCATGAACTCAATTTCTGTATAAGAACTTTTCATGCATTTTCTATGGATGTAATCCATTACCTCTTCCAATTTTTCTATTCAAGTCTGCATCAATATGTTGTCAATGACCATCACTCCAACAGGCCCATGCACACAAACCTCTTGCAGGTAGATTTGGCAAGTGTCTTTTTTCTACTTTCCATGTATGTGGCCTTTCATAGTAGCAAACTTTATTTGTTCTCATGATTCCCATTACCACCATTGGTCTAATGTTTGAATGATAACATTTTCTTTTGTATGAAGTCAGTTACAAGATGTGTCACTAGAGTGACATCAAAGCATAGCATATCAAGGAACCCTCAATATGTACCAAAGCTTTCTGTTTGTATCATTACTCCAATTCAAAAAATGCACACACTCTTAGAGTTTCCAGGATAATTGGAATCAAGAGGCATAACTAGAAACTATTTACCATGTGTCGTAATCATTGTAGAATCACATTTTTAATTAAAGTTTACAAACCTTGTGGAAAATGTGTTTTTACTTTTTTTCAGTTTTTAATGATGAAGAGTTTGTGGCTGATTTTCCTTGGGCTAAATGCATTCACTTTATGCCGTAGTATAATTTTATAACTACATGATAAATGTAGCTTGTCTTCAGTCAGAGTGTAGTATGACATCTTTATTTTAAATATCATAATTATAGAAAATTTGAAATGATCATCTCACCACACATTTAATACAAGTGTTGCATGCTCCTGCCTCATGCCTGATTCCAAATCAGATTGCAAGTGTATTTCAGTTTGTTCGAAAGGCTATTACTATTCCATAGCATATTATACACATTATCTAATTTTCTTTACGCTTGTGAATAATATCGTTATGATTTTTTCTTTTACTATTAGAGTCTTCCACCAGCCTCCAAGGAGGTAAGAGATGACGATATAGTAACCTCTGTTGTTGTATATCTATATAGTTTTAAAATATATAGAAAAAATGTCTTGTACTTTAGTGTGAATTAGTCATACCATCTTGGATATCCCAAAGAAGGATACATTTGGAAAAATTCTTCAACTTGTTGGAGCTGTCTATTTCATGATAATATTTGAATGGTTCAGAAACTCTTTCAAAATGTCTTCAAATGTGTTGAATATCCATGCTTTCTACTAGGAGGCTATTTTTTAATGCTCTTAACACTGACAATTTGACATCAGCCAAACTAGTACTTTTTTTCAATCTTAATCCACTCTTACAGTTTCCCAAATCCATTTTGCCTACCACCCATGCCTCCAGCATCACGGACAGGGAGGGGATGATCCTTAAAAGCCAAGTAATAACAATTAAGAAATCTTTAAGGTGTTACGCAAACGAAGTATAATATGTGAACCAAAACATATTCCTCTACAGTTTCCATGTTACCTCGGGTTTTGGTTTCTTCCAACCATTTACTGAGGAGGTCACTACAGTTCTGCAGTACCAGAAATTGGATTAAGCTCCTATTGATAAGGAGATGTATATTTAAATATTGGCATATATACATGAAATTCTTAAGAGAACTGAATATAGCACAGAGTCTCCGCTGTACTCTCATAAAAAGACAGAAGTACATGCATTCATTGTTCATGTTCTAGAAAATATTTGTCTTGGTCTCCACAGTAAGTTCTCATTTATCTGGAAAGTATTGGCTATGATAATGCCTGCATTTCAATGAGAATAAAATTATAAACACAGAAATACTCATGATAACCAAGCACTCTGCAAGCAACTGGAATGCAGGTGGAGAGACAGGCAGAAAACCTCAGAGAAAGACATGTTCTAATCCACCTTAAGTCACTAGCATCAGGAAGTCCGAAACAACACGTGGATTTCCCTAGCAAACCTGATCGACGCCTGCACAAACACCATCAAGAAAATTGCAGCATTTGTCCATAAAGATTTCACCACTCCCACAGCCACTATCAGCTACATATACCATCCACAAAATTATGCAGCAACCTCTAAAAATCCTTAAGAAGCAAAATTACAGCCATATACGACACCTTGGACACCCAACCTAACCCCCATTAACCTCGCTGCCAGTCTATCTGTCTCCACCGAAGAATGCTCCTCGAGAACATGTAACAACATAACCACAGATGAGACTGCCACAACCATGAAGTCCATCCACTGCATGGTGCCAGCAGACCCATGCCTTAATCATGTCTTCAATAAAGTACTCACCCCATCAGTGAAGCAGTCACACTCATCCTCAATGCCTCCATCAACACTGACACTTTACATAGAGCCTATAAGCATACAACAGTAAAAACTCTGCTGAAGATGCCATCAGAAAACCAAACGAAGCTCACAAACTACCGGCCAGTCCGCTTCAGCTGTAAGCAGCCAGGTTCTATGAAAAGGTCATCAACAGACGTCTCACAGACCACCTCATCCAGCACAAACTACTCAGCACAAACTACTCAGCACGATGCAACCATTATTCAGATCAAAAACACAGTACGGAGACAGCTCTCACGCAGCAATAAATGATATCCGTAGGATCCTAGACAAAGGAGAAACTGAAGACCTCATGTTATTGGAGCTCTTAGCAGTGTTTGTCACAGTCTACCACCCATTCTCATCAGAAGACTAGACAAGGATTGCATTCAAGGACCTGCCCGCCAGTTGATCCTTCTCATTACTGACCAGAACATCTCAGGCAGTCAACCTAGCTCCTTGCTCTTCAGAAGATAGTAAACTCATCTGCGGAGTACCTCAAGTCAGGTCACTCAGTCCTACCATCTGCAACTTCCCACTCAGACCCATATCACACCATACCTAAAGGACCTACAAGGGTCTGGTTACACAATCGCCCACAATTCATTTTCATCACCCAAACATACAAAGCACTTCATAAAATGGCCCCTGCATACGTGAACATCCTCATACACTACAACCTACCACCCAGCAACATTTGTTCAGCCAGATTCCTAGAGGCACACATTCCATGCATTCACAGTAGTAGAATTGGATGAATTGGAGATCAAACCTTTCCTTACATCGCCCTCAAAGCATGTAATGACCTCTCAACTAACATCAGAACCTCTCCCTCTCTTCTTAAATTCGTCAAGAAGCTGAAGATTTGGCCCTTCGAATAATTCATCTTCAATCTTCACTCCATAGGCCTAGCTTCACACACATGCATAGAGCCAGCTACCATGACACGTGATAGTGTTTTATACAAATAAACATAATGTAACTTAACATAAAACACCATAACATAACATTACATAAAATAATACAACATTAATTACTATATCATAGCATAATATAACATGACAATCGTGCATGAACTCAATTTCTGTATAAGAACTTTTCATGCATTTTCTATGGATGTAATCCATTACCTCTTCCAATTTTTCTATTCAAGTCTGCATCAATATGTTGTCAATGACCATCACTCCAACAGGCCCATGCACACAAACCTCTTGCAGGTAGATTTGGCAAGTGTCTTTTTTCTACTTTCCATGTATGTGGCCTTTCATAGTAGCAAACTTTATTTGTTCTCATGATTCCCATTACCACCATTGGTCTAATGTTTGAATGATAACATTTTCTTTTGTATGAAGTCAGTTACAAGATGTGTCACTAGAGTGACATCAAAGCATAGCATATCAAGGAACCCTCAATATGTACCAAAGCTTTCTGTTTGTATCATTACTCCAATTCAAAAAATGCACACACTCTTAGAGTTTCCAGGATAATTGGAATCAAGAGGCATAACTAGAAACTATTTACCATGTGTCGTAATCATTGTAGAATCACATTTTTAATTAAAGTTTACAAACCTTGTGGAAAATGTGTTTTTACTTTTTTTCAGTTTTTAATGATGAAGAGTTTGTGGCTGATTTTCCTTGGGCTAAATGCATTCACTTTATGCCGTAGTATAATTTTATAACTACATGATAAATGTAGCTTGTCTTCAGTCAGAGTGTAGTATGACATCTTTATTTTAAATATCATAATTATAGAAAATTTGAAATGATCATCTCACCACACATTTAATACAAGTGTTGCATGCTCCTGCCTCATGCCTGATTCCAAATCAGATTGCAAGTGTATTTCAGTTTGTTCGAAAGGCTATTACTATTCCATAGCATATTATACACATTATCTAATTTTCTTTACGCTTGTGAATAATATCGTTATGATTTTTTCTTTTACTATTAGAGTCTTCCACCAGCCTCCAAGGAGGTAAGAGATGACGATATAGTAACCTCTGTTG
This sequence comes from Calotriton arnoldi, assembly GCA_963921515.1. Lineage (NCBI taxonomy): Eukaryota > Metazoa > Chordata > Amphibia > Caudata > Salamandridae > Calotriton > Calotriton arnoldi. The sequence continues at coordinate 172,184 of CAWUFW010019376.1, forward strand.
TTGTATATCTATATAGTTTTAAAATATATAGAAAAAATGTCTTGTACTTTAGTGTGAATTAGTCATACCATCTTGGATATCCCAAAGAAGGATACATTTGGAAAAATTCTTCAACTTGTTGGAGCTGTCTATTTCATGATAATATTTGAATGGTTCAGAAACTCTTTCAAAATGTCTTCAAATGTGTTGAATATCCATGCTTTCTACTAGGAGGCTATTTTTTAATGCTCTTAACACTGACAATTTGACATCAGCCAAACTAGTACTTTTTTTCAATCTTAATCCACTCTTACAGTTTCCCAAATCCATTTTGCCTACCACCCATGCCTCCAGCATCACGGACAGGGAGGGGATGATCCTTAAAAGCCAAGTAATAACAATTAAGAAATCTTTAAGGTGTTACGCAAACGAAGTATAATATGTGAACCAAAACATATTCCTCTACAGTTTCCATGTTACCTCGGGTTTTGGTTTCTTCCAACCATTTACTGAGGAGGTCACTACAGTTCTGCAGTACCAGAAATTGGATTAAGCTCCTATTGATAAGGAGATGTATATTTAAATATTGGCATATATACATGAAATTCTTAAGAGAACTGAATATAGCACAGAGTCTCCGCTGTACTCTCATAAAAAGACAGAAGTACATGCATTCATTGTTCATGTTCTAGAAAATATTTGTCTTGGTCTCCACAGTAAGTTCTCATTTATCTGGAAAGTATTGGCTATGATAATGCCTGCATTTCAATGAGAATAAAATTATAAACACAGAAATACTCATGATAACCAAGCACTCTGCAAGCAACTGGAATGCAGGTGGAGAGACAGGCAGAAAACCTCAGAGAAAGACATGTTCTAATCCACCTTAAGTCACTAGCATCAGGAAGTCCGAAACAACACGTGGATTTCCCTAGCAAACCTGATCGACGCCTGCACAAACACCATCAAGAAAATTGCAGCATTTGTCCATAAAGATTTCACCACTCCCACAGCCACTATCAGCTACATATACCATCCACAAAATTATGCAGCAACCTCTAAAAATCCTTAAGAAGCAAAATTACAGCCATATACGACACCTTGGACACCCAACCTAACCCCCATTAACCTCGCTGCCAGTCTATCTGTCTCCACCGAAGAATGCTCCTCGAGAACATGTAACAACATAACCACAGATGAGACTGCCACAACCATGAAGTCCATCCACTGCATGGTGCCAGCAGACCCATGCCTTAATCATGTCTTCAATAAAGTACTCACCCCATCAGTGAAGCAGTCACACTCATCCTCAATGCCTCCATCAACACTGACACTTTACATAGAGCCTATAAGCATACAACAGTAAAAACTCTGCTGAAGATGCCATCAGAAAACCAAACGAAGCTCACAAACTACCGGCCAGTCCGCTTCAGCTGTAAGCAGCCAGGTTCTATGAAAAGGTCATCAACAGACGTCTCACAGACCACCTCATCCAGCACAAACTACTCAGCACAAACTACTCAGCACGATGCAACCATTATTCAGATCAAAAACACAGTACGGAGACAGCTCTCACGCAGCAATAAATGATATCCGTAGGATCCTAGACAAAGGAGAAACTGAAGACCTCATGTTATTGGAGCTCTTAGCAGTGTTTGTCACAGTCTACCACCCATTCTCATCAGAAGACTAGACAAGGATTGCATTCAAGGACCTGCCCGCCAGTTGATCCTTCTCATTACTGACCAGAACATCTCAGGCAGTCAACCTAGCTCCTTGCTCTTCAGAAGATAGTAAACTCATCTGCGGAGTACCTCAAGTCAGGTCACTCAGTCCTACCATCTGCAACTTCCCACTCAGACCCATATCACACCATACCTAAAGGACCTACAAGGGTCTGGTTACACAATCGCCCACAATTCATTTTCATCACCCAAACATACAAAGCACTTCATAAAATGGCCCCTGCATACGTGAACATCCTCATACACTACAACCTACCACCCAGCAACATTTGTTCAGCCAGATTCCTAGAGGCACACATTCCATGCATTCACAGTAGTAGAATTGGATGAATTGGAGATCAAACCTTTCCTTACATCGCCCTCAAAGCATGTAATGACCTCTCAACTAACATCAGAACCTCTCCCTCTCTTCTTAAATTCGTCAAGAAGCTGAAGATTTGGCCCTTCGAATAATTCATCTTCAATCTTCACTCCATAGGCCTAGCTTCACACACATGCATAGAGCCAGCTACCATGACACGTGATAGTGTTTTATACAAATAAACATAATGTAACTTAACATAAAACACCATAACATAACATTACATAAAATAATACAACATTAATTACTATATCATAGCATAATATAACATGACAATCGTGCATGAACTCAATTTCTGTATAAGAACTTTTCATGCATTTTCTATGGATGTAATCCATTACCTCTTCCAATTTTTCTATTCAAGTCTGCATCAATATGTTGTCAATGACCATCACTCCAACAGGCCCATGCACACAAACCTCTTGCAGGTAGATTTGGCAAGTGTCTTTTTTCTACTTTCCATGTATGTGGCCTTTCATAGTAGCAAACTTTATTTGTTCTCATGATTCCCATTACCACCATTGGTCTAATGTTTGAATGATAACATTTTCTTTTGTATGAAGTCAGTTACAAGATGTGTCACTAGAGTGACATCAAAGCATAGCATATCAAGGAACCCTCAATATGTACCAAAGCTTTCTGTTTGTATCATTACTCCAATTCAAAAAATGCACACACTCTTAGAGTTTCCAGGATAATTGGAATCAAGAGGCATAACTAGAAACTATTTACCATGTGTCGTAATCATTGTAGAATCACATTTTTAATTAAAGTTTACAAACCTTGTGGAAAATGTGTTTTTACTTTTTTTCAGTTTTTAATGATGAAGAGTTTGTGGCTGATTTTCCTTGGGCTAAATGCATTCACTTTATGCCGTAGTATAATTTTATAACTACATGATAAATGTAGCTTGTCTTCAGTCAGAGTGTAGTATGACATCTTTATTTTAAATATCATAATTATAGAAAATTTGAAATGATCATCTCACCACACATTTAATACAAGTGTTGCATGCTCCTGCCTCATGCCTGATTCCAAATCAGATTGCAAGTGTATTTCAGTTTGTTCGAAAGGCTATTACTATTCCATAGCATATTATACACATTATCTAATTTTCTTTACGCTTGTGAATAATATCGTTATGATTTTTTCTTTTACTATTAGAGTCTTCCACCAGCCTCCAAGGAGGTAAGAGATGACGATATAGTAACCTCTGTTGTTGTATATCTATATAGTTTTAAAATATATAGAAAAAATGTCTTGTACTTTAGTGTGAATTAGTCATACCATCTTGGATATCCCAAAGAAGGATACATTTGGAAAAATTCTTCAACTTGTTGGAGCTGTCTATTTCATGATAATATTTGAATGGTTCAGAAACTCTTTCAAAATGTCTTCAAATGTGTTGAATATCCATGCTTTCTACTAGGAGGCTATTTTTTAATGCTCTTAACACTGACAATTTGACATCAGCCAAACTAGTACTTTTTTTCAATCTTAATCCACTCTTACAGTTTCCCAAATCCATTTTGCCTACCACCCATGCCTCCAGCATCACGGACAGGGAGGGGATGATCCTTAAAAGCCAAGTAATAACAATTAAGAAATCTTTAAGGTGTTACGCAAACGAAGTATAATATGTGAACCAAAACATATTCCTCTACAGTTTCCATGTTACCTCGGGTTTTGGTTTCTTCCAACCATTTACTGAGGAGGTCACTACAGTTCTGCAGTACCAGAAATTGGATTAAGCTCCTATTGATAAGGAGATGTATATTTAAATATTGGCATATATACATGAAATTCTTAAGAGAACTGAATATAGCACAGAGTCTCCGCTGTACTCTCATAAAAAGACAGAAGTACATGCATTCATTGTTCATGTTCTAGAAAATATTTGTCTTGGTCTCCACAGTAAGTTCTCATTTATCTGGAAAGTATTGGCTATGATAATGCCTGCATTTCAATGAGAATAAAATTATAAACACAGAAATACTCATGATAACCAAGCACTCTGCAAGCAACTGGAATGCAGGTGGAGAGACAGGCAGAAAACCTCAGAGAAAGACATGTTCTAATCCACCTTAAGTCACTAGCATCAGGAAGTCCGAAACAACACGTGGATTTCCCTAGCAAACCTGATCGACGCCTGCACAAACACCATCAAGAAAATTGCAGCATTTGTCCATAAAGATTTCACCACTCCCACAGCCACTATCAGCTACATATACCATCCACAAAATTATGCAGCAACCTCTAAAAATCCTTAAGAAGCAAAATTACAGCCATATACGACACCTTGGACACCCAACCTAACCCCCATTAACCTCGCTGCCAGTCTATCTGTCTCCACCGAAGAATGCTCCTCGAGAACATGTAACAACATAACCACAGATGAGACTGCCACAACCATGAAGTCCATCCACTGCATGGTGCCAGCAGACCCATGCCTTAATCATGTCTTCAATAAAGTACTCACCCCATCAGTGAAGCAGTCACACTCATCCTCAATGCCTCCATCAACACTGACACTTTACATAGAGCCTATAAGCATACAACAGTAAAAACTCTGCTGAAGATGCCATCAGAAAACCAAACGAAGCTCACAAACTACCGGCCAGTCCGCTTCAGCTGTAAGCAGCCAGGTTCTATGAAAAGGTCATCAACAGACGTCTCACAGACCACCTCATCCAGCACAAACTACTCAGCACAAACTACTCAGCACGATGCAACCATTATTCAGATCAAAAACACAGTACGGAGACAGCTCTCACGCAGCAATAAATGATATCCGTAGGATCCTAGACAAAGGAGAAACTGAAGACCTCATGTTATTGGAGCTCTTAGCAGTGTTTGTCACAGTCTACCACCCATTCTCATCAGAAGACTAGACAAGGATTGCATTCAAGGACCTGCCCGCCAGTTGATCCTTCTCATTACTGACCAGAACATCTCAGGCAGTCAACCTAGCTCCTTGCTCTTCAGAAGATAGTAAACTCATCTGCGGAGTACCTCAAGTCAGGTCACTCAGTCCTACCATCTGCAACTTCCCACTCAGACCCATATCACACCATACCTAAAGGACCTACAAGGGTCTGGTTACACAATCGCCCACAATTCATTTTCATCACCCAAACATACAAAGCACTTCATAAAATGGCCCCTGCATACGTGAACATCCTCATACACTACAACCTACCACCCAGCAACATTTGTTCAGCCAGATTCCTAGAGGCACACATTCCATGCATTCACAGTAGTAGAATTGGATGAATTGGAGATCAAACCTTTCCTTACATCGCCCTCAAAGCATGTAATGACCTCTCAACTAACATCAGAACCTCTCCCTCTCTTCTTAAATTCGTCAAGAAGCTGAAGATTTGGCCCTTCGAATAATTCATCTTCAATCTTCACTCCATAGGCCTAGCTTCACACACATGCATAGAGCCAGCTACCATGACACGTGATAGTGTTTTATACAAATAAACATAATGTAACTTAACATAAAACACCATAACATAACATTACATAAAATAATACAACATTAATTACTATATCATAGCATAATATAACATGACAATCGTGCATGAACTCAATTTCTGTATAAGAACTTTTCATGCATTTTCTATGGATGTAATCCATTACCTCTTCCAATTTTTCTATTCAAGTCTGCATCAATATGTTGTCAATGACCATCACTCCAACAGGCCCATGCACACAAACCTCTTGCAGGTAGATTTGGCAAGTGTCTTTTTTCTACTTTCCATGTATGTGGCCTTTCATAGTAGCAAACTTTATTTGTTCTCATGATTCCCATTACCACCATTGGTCTAATGTTTGAATGATAACATTTTCTTTTGTATGAAGTCAGTTACAAGATGTGTCACTAGAGTGACATCAAAGCATAGCATATCAAGGAACCCTCAATATGTACCAAAGCTTTCTGTTTGTATCATTACTCCAATTCAAAAAATGCACACACTCTTAGAGTTTCCAGGATAATTGGAATCAAGAGGCATAACTAGAAACTATTTACCATGTGTCGTAATCATTGTAGAATCACATTTTTAATTAAAGTTTACAAACCTTGTGGAAAATGTGTTTTTACTTTTTTTCAGTTTTTAATGATGAAGAGTTTGTGGCTGATTTTCCTTGGGCTAAATGCATTCACTTTATGCCGTAGTATAATTTTATAACTACATGATAAATGTAGCTTGTCTTCAGTCAGAGTGTAGTATGACATCTTTATTTTAAATATCATAATTATAGAAAATTTGAAATGATCATCTCACCACACATTTAATACAAGTGTTGCATGCTCCTGCCTCATGCCTGATTCCAAATCAGATTGCAAGTGTATTTCAGTTTGTTCGAAAGGCTATTACTATTCCATAGCATATTATACACATTATCTAATTTTCTTTACGCTTGTGAATAATATCGTTATGATTTTTTCTTTTACTATTAGAGTCTTCCACCAGCCTCCAAGGAGGTAAGAGATGACGATATAGTAACCTCTGTTGTTGTATATCTATATAGTTTTAAAATATATAGAAAAAATGTCTTGTACTTTAGTGTGAATTAGTCATACCATCTTGGATATCCCAAAGAAGGATACATTTGGAAAAATTCTTCAACTTGTTGGAGCTGTCTATTTCATGATAATATTTGAATGGTTCAGAAACTCTTTCAAAATGTCTTCAAATGTGTTGAATATCCATGCTTTCTACTAGGAGGCTATTTTTTAATGCTCTTAACACTGACAATTTGACATCAGCCAAACTAGTACTTTTTTTCAATCTTAATCCACTCTTACAGTTTCCCAAATCCATTTTGCCTACCACCCATGCCTCCAGCATCACGGACAGGGAGGGGATGATCCTTAAAAGCCAAGTAATAACAATTAAGAAATCTTTAAGGTGTTACGCAAACGAAGTATAATATGTGAACCAAAACATATTCCTCTACAGTTTCCATGTTACCTCGGGTTTTGGTTTCTTCCAACCATTTACTGAGGAGGTCACTACAGTTCTGCAGTACCAGAAATTGGATTAAGCTCCTATTGATAAGGAGATGTATATTTAAATATTGGCATATATACATGAAATTCTTAAGAGAACTGAATATAGCACAGAGTCTCCGCTGTACTCTCATAAAAAGACAGAAGTACATGCATTCATTGTTCATGTTCTAGAAAATATTTGTCTTGGTCTCCACAGTAAGTTCTCATTTATCTGGAAAGTATTGGCTATGATAATGCCTGCATTTCAATGAGAATAAAATTATAAACACAGAAATACTCATGATAACCAAGCACTCTGCAAGCAACTGGAATGCAGGTGGAGAGACAGGCAGAAAACCTCAGAGAAAGACATGTTCTAATCCACCTTAAGTCACTAGCATCAGGAAGTCCGAAACAACACGTGGATTTCCCTAGCAAACCTGATCGACGCCTGCACAAACACCATCAAGAAAATTGCAGCATTTGTCCATAAAGATTTCACCACTCCCACAGCCACTATCAGCTACATATACCATCCACAAAATTATGCAGCAACCTCTAAAAATCCTTAAGAAGCAAAATTACAGCCATATACGACACCTTGGACACCCAACCTAACCCCCATTAACCTCGCTGCCAGTCTATCTGTCTCCACCGAAGAATGCTCCTCGAGAACATGTAACAACATAACCACAGATGAGACTGCCACAACCATGAAGTCCATCCACTGCATGGTGCCAGCAGACCCATGCCTTAATCATGTCTTCAATAAAGTACTCACCCCATCAGTGAAGCAGTCACACTCATCCTCAATGCCTCCATCAACACTGACACTTTACATAGAGCCTATAAGCATACAACAGTAAAAACTCTGCTGAAGATGCCATCAGAAAACCAAACGAAGCTCACAAACTACCGGCCAGTCCGCTTCAGCTGTAAGCAGCCAGGTTCTATGAAAAGGTCATCAACAGACGTCTCACAGACCACCTCATCCAGCACAAACTACTCAGCACAAACTACTCAGCACGATGCAACCATTATTCAGATCAAAAACACAGTACGGAGACAGCTCTCACGCAGCAATAAATGATATCCGTAGGATCCTAGACAAAGGAGAAACTGAAGACCTCATGTTATTGGAGCTCTTAGCAGTGTTTGTCACAGTCTACCACCCATTCTCATCAGAAGACTAGACAAGGATTGCATTCAAGGACCTGCCCGCCAGTTGATCCTTCTCATTACTGACCAGAACATCTCAGGCAGTCAACCTAGCTCCTTGCTCTTCAGAAGATAGTAAACTCATCTGCGGAGTACCTCAAGTCAGGTCACTCAGTCCTACCATCTGCAACTTCCCACTCAGACCCATATCACACCATACCTAAAGGACCTACAAGGGTCTGGTTACACAATCGCCCACAATTCATTTTCATCACCCAAACATACAAAGCACTTCATAAAATGGCCCCTGCATACGTGAACATCCTCATACACTACAACCTACCACCCAGCAACATTTGTTCAGCCAGATTCCTAGAGGCACACATTCCATGCATTCACAGTAGTAGAATTGGATGAATTGGAGATCAAACCTTTCCTTACATCGCCCTCAAAGCATGTAATGACCTCTCAACTAACATCAGAACCTCTCCCTCTCTTCTTAAATTCGTCAAGAAGCTGAAGATTTGGCCCTTCGAATAATTCATCTTCAATCTTCACTCCATAGGCCTAGCTTCACACACATGCATAGAGCCAGCTACCATGACACGTGATAGTGTTTTATACAAATAAACATAATGTAACTTAACATAAAACACCATAACATAACATTACATAAAATAATACAACATTAATTACTATATCATAGCATAATATAACATGACAATCGTGCATGAACTCAATTTCTGTATAAGAACTTTTCATGCATTTTCTATGGATGTAATCCATTACCTCTTCCAATTTTTCTATTCAAGTCTGCATCAATATGTTGTCAATGACCATCACTCCAACAGGCCCATGCACACAAACCTCTTGCAGGTAGATTTGGCAAGTGTCTTTTTTCTACTTTCCATGTATGTGGCCTTTCATAGTAGCAAACTTTATTTGTTCTCATGATTCCCATTACCACCATTGGTCTAATGTTTGAATGATAACATTTTCTTTTGTATGAAGTCAGTTACAAGATGTGTCACTAGAGTGACATCAAAGCATAGCATATCAAGGAACCCTCAATATGTACCAAAGCTTTCTGTTTGTATCATTACTCCAATTCAAAAAATGCACACACTCTTAGAGTTTCCAGGATAATTGGAATCAAGAGGCATAACTAGAAACTATTTACCATGTGTCGTAATCATTGTAGAATCACATTTTTAATTAAAGTTTACAAACCTTGTGGAAAATGTGTTTTTACTTTTTTTCAGTTTTTAATGATGAAGAGTTTGTGGCTGATTTTCCTTGGGCTAAATGCATTCACTTTATGCCGTAGTATAATTTTATAACTACATGATAAATGTAGCTTGTCTTCAGTCAGAGTGTAGTATGACATCTTTATTTTAAATATCATAATTATAGAAAATTTGAAATGATCATCTCACCACACATTTAATACAAGTGTTGCATGCTCCTGCCTCATGCCTGATTCCAAATCAGATTGCAAGTGTATTTCAGTTTGTTCGAAAGGCTATTACTATTCCATAGCATATTATACACATTATCTAATTTTCTTTACGCTTGTGAATAATATCGTTATGATTTTTTTCTTTTACTATTAGAGTCTTCCACCAGCCTCCAAGGAGGTAAGAGATGACGATATAGTAACCTCTGTTGTTGTATATCTATATAGTTTTAAAATATATAGAAAAAATGTCTTGTACTTTAGTGTGAATTAGTCATACCATCTTGGATATCCCAAAGAAGGATACATTTGGAAAAATTCTTCAACTTGTTGGAGCTGTCTATTTCATGATAATATTTGAATGGTTCAGAAACTCTTTCAAAATGTCTTCAAATGTGTTGAATATCCATGCTTTCTACTAGGAGGCTATTTTTTAATGCTCTTAACACTGACAATTTGACATCAGCCAAACTAGTACTTTTTTTCAATCTTAATCCACTCTTACAGTTTCCCAAATCCATTTTGCCTACCACCCATGCCTCCAGCATCACGGACAGGGAGGGGATGATCCTTAAAAGCCAAGTAATAACAATTAAGAAATCTTTAAGGTGTTACGCAAACGAAGTATAATATGTGAACCAAAACATATTCCTCTACAGTTTCCATGTTACCTCGGGTTTTGGTTTCTTCCAACCATTTACTGAGGAGGTCACTACAGTTCTGCAGTACCAGAAATTGGATTAAGCTCCTATTGATAAGGAGATGTATATTTAAATATTGGCATATATACATGAAATTCTTAAGAGAACTGAATATAGCACAGAGTCTCCGCTGTACTCTCATAAAAAGACAGAAGTACATGCATTCATTGTTCATGTTCTAGAAAATATTTGTCTTGGTCTCCACAGTAAGTTCTCATTTATCTGGAAAGTATTGGCTATGATAATGCCTGCATTTCAATGAGAATAAAATTATAAACACAGAAATACTCATGATAACCAAGCACTCTGCAAGCAACTGGAATGCAGGTGGAGAGACAGGCAGAAAACCTCAGAGAAAGACATGTTCTAATCCACCTTAAGTCACTAGCATCAGGAAGTCCGAAACAACACGTGGATTTCCCTAGCAAACCTGATCGACGCCTGCACAAACACCATCAAGAAAATTGCAGCATTTGTCCATAAAGATTTCACCACTCCCACAGCCACTATCAGCTACATATACCATCCACAAAATTATGCAGCAACCTCTAAAAATCCTTAAGAAGCAAAATTACAGCCATATACGACACCTTGGACACCCAACCTAACCCCCATTAACCTCGCTGCCAGTCTATCTGTCTCCACCGAAGAATGCTCCTCGAGAACATGTAACAACATAACCACAGATGAGACTGCCACAACCATGAAGTCCATCCACTGCATGGTGCCAGCAGACCCATGCCTTAATCATGTCTTCAATAAAGTACTCACCCCATCAGTGAAGCAGTCACACTCATCCTCAATGCCTCCATCAACACTGACACTTTACATAGAGCCTATAAGCATACAACAGTAAAAACTCTGCTGAAGATGCCATCAGAAAACCAAACGAAGCTCACAAACTACCGGCCAGTCCGCTTCAGCTGTAAGCAGCCAGGTTCTATGAAAAGGTCATCAACAGACGTCTCACAGACCACCTCATCCAGCACAAACTACTCAGCACAAACTACTCAGCACGATGCAACCATTATTCAGATCAAAAACACAGTACGGAGACAGCTCTCACGCAGCAATAAATGATATCCGTAGGATCCTAGACAAAGGAGAAACTGAAGACCTCATGTTATTGGAGCTCTTAGCAGTGTTTGTCACAGTCTACCACCCATTCTCATCAGAAGACTAGACAAGGATTGCATTCAAGGACCTGCCCGCCAGTTGATCCTTCTCATTACTGACCAGAACATCTCAGGCAGTCAACCTAGCTCCTTGCTCTTCAGAAGATAGTAAACTCATCTGCGGAGTACCTCAAGTCAGGTCACTCAGTCCTACCATCTGCAACTTCCCACTCTGACCCATATAACACCATACCTAAAGGACCTACAAGGGTCTGGTTACACAATCGCCCACAATTCATTTTCATCACCCAAACATACAAAGCACTTCATAAAATGGCCCCTGCATACGTGAACATCCTCATACATTACAACCTACCACCCAGCAACATTTGTTCAGCCAGATTCCTAGAGGCACACATTCCATGCATTCAAAGTAGTAGAATTGGATGAATTGGAGATCAAACCTTTCCTTACATCGCCCTCAAAGCATGTAATGACCTCTCAACTAACATCAGAACCTCTCCCTCTCTTCTTAAATTCGTCAAGAAGCTGAAGATTTGGCCCTTCGAATAATTCATCTTCAATCTTCACTCCATAGGCCTAGCTTCACACACATGCATAGAGCCAGCTACCATGACACGTGATAGTGTTTTATACAAATAAACATAATGTAACTTAACATAAAACACCATAACATAACATTACATAAAATAATACAACATTAATTACTATATCATAGCATAATATAACATGACAATCGTGCATGAACTCAATTTCTGTATAAGAACTTTTCATGCATTTTCTATGGATGTAATCCATTACCTCTTCCAATTTTTCTATTCAAGTCTGCATCAATATGTTGTCAATGACCATCACTCCCACAGGCCCATGCACACAAACCGCTTGCAGGTAGATTTGGCAAGTGTCTTTTTTCTACTTTCCATGTATGTGGCCTTTCATAGTAGCAAACTGTATTTGTTCTCATGATTCCCATTACCACCATTGGTCTAATGTTTGAATGATAACATTTTCTTTTGTATGAAGTCAGTTACAAGATGTGTCACTAGAGTGACATCAAAGCAAAGAATATCAAGGAACCCTCAATATGTACCAAAGCTTTCTGTTTGTATCATTACCCCAATTCCAAAAATGCACTCACTCTTAGAGTTTCCAGGATAATTGGAATCAAGAGGCATAACTAGAAACTATTTACCATGTGTCGTAATCATTGTAGAATCACATTTTTAATTAAAGTTTACAAACCTTGTGGAAAATGTGTTTTTACTTTTTTCAGTTTTTTAATGATGAAGAGTTTGTGGCTCATTTTCCTTGGGCTAAATGCATTCACTTTATACCGAGTATAATTGTATAACTACATGATAAATGTAGCTTGTCTTCAGTCAGAGTGTAGTATGACATCTTTATTTTAAATATCATAATTATAGAAAATTTGAAATGATCATCTCACCACACATTTAATACAAGTGTTGCATGCTCCTGCCTCATGCCTGATTCCAAATCAGATTGCAAGTGTATTTGCAGTTTGTTCGAAAGGCTATTACTATTCCATAGCATATTATACACATTATCTCATTTTCTTTACGCTTGTGAATAATATCGCTATGATTTTTTTCTTTACTATTAGAGTCTTCCACCAGCCTCCAAGGAGGTAAGAGATGACGATATAGTAACCTCTGTTGTTGTATATCTATATAGTTTTAAAATATATAGAAAAAATGTCTTGTACTTTAGTGTGAATTAGTCATACCATCTTGGATATCCCAAAGAAGGATACATTTGGAAAAATTCTTCAACTTGTTGGAGCTGTCTATTTCATGATAATATTTGAATGGTTCAGAAACTCTTTCAAAATGTCTTCAAATGTGTTGAATATCCATGCTTTCTACTAAGAGGCTATTTTTTAATGCTCTTAACACTGACAATTTGACATCAGCCAAACTAGTACTTTTTTTCAATCTTAATCCACTCTTACAGTTTCCCAAATCCATTTTACCTACCACCCATGCCTCCAGCATCACGGACAGGGAGGGGATGATCCTTAAAAGCCAAGTAATAACAATTAAGAAATCTTTAAGGTGTTACGCAAACGAAGTATAATATGTGAACCAAAACATATTCCTCTACAGTTTCCATGTTACCTCGGGTTTTGGTTTCTTCCAACCATTTACTGAGGAGGTCACTACAGTTCTGCAGTATCAGAAATTGGATTAAGCTCCTATTGATAAGGAGATGTATATTTAAATATTGGCATATATACATAAAATTCTTAAGAGAACTGAATATAGCACAGAGTCTCCGCTGTACTCTCATAAAAAGACAAGTACATGCATTCATTGTTCATGTTCTAGAAAATATTTGTCTTGGTCTCCACAGTAAGTTCTCATTTATCTGGAAAGTATTGGCTATGATAATGCCTGCATTTCAATGAGAATAAAATTATAAACACAGAAATACTCATGATAACCAAGCACTCTGCAAGCAACTGGAATGCAGGTGGAGAGACAGGCAGAAAACCTCAGAGAAAGACATGTTCTAATCCACCTTAAGTCACTAGCATCAGGAAGTCCGAAACAACACGTGGATTTCCCTAGCAAACCTGATCGACGCGTGCACAAACACCATCAAGAAAATTGCAGCATTTGTCCATAAAGATTTCACCACTCCCACAGCCTCTATCAGCTACATATACCATCCACAAAATTATGCAGCAACCTCTAAAAATCCTTAGGAAGCAAAATTACAGCCATATACGACACCTTGGACACCCAACCTAACCCCCATTAACCTCGCTGCCAGTCTACCTGTCTCCACCGAAGAATGCTCCTCGAGAACATGTAACAACATAACCACAGATGAGACTGCCACAACCATGAAGTCCATCCACTGCATGGTGCCAGCAGACCCATGCCTTAATCATGTCTTCAATAATCATACCACACCTAGGAGACCTACAAGGGTCTGGTTACACAATCGCCCACAATTCATTTTTCCTCACCCAAACATACAAAGCACTTCATAAAATGGCCCCTGCATACGTGAACATCCCTCATACACTACAGCCTAACACCCAGCAACATTTGTTCAGCCAGATTCCTAAAGGCACACATTCCATGCATTCACAGTAGTAGAATTGGATGAATTGGAGATCAAACCTTTCCTTACATCGCCCTCAAAGCATGTAATGACCTCTCAACTAACATCAGAACGTCTCTCTCTCTTCATAAATTTGTCAAGAAGCTGAAGATTTGGCCCTTCGAATAATTCATCTTCAATCTTCACTCCATAGGCCTAGCTTCACACACATGCATAGAGCCAGCTACCATGACACGTGATAGTGTTTTATACAAAAAAACATAATGTAACTTAACATAAAACACCATAACATAACATTACATAAAATAATACAACATTAATTACTATATCATAGCATAATATAACATGACAATCGTGCATGAACTCAATTTCTGTATAAGAACTTTTCATGCATTTTCTATGGATGTAATCACATTACCTCTTCCAATTTTTCTATTCAAGTCTGCATCCAATATGTTGTCAATGACACTCACTCCAACAGGCCCATGCACACAAACCTCTTGCAGGTAGGTTTGGCAAGTGTCTTTTTTCTACTTTCCATGTATGTGGCCTTTCATAGTAGCAAACTTTATTTGTTCTCATGATTCCCATTACCACTATTGGTCTAATGTTTGAATGCGAACATTTTCTTTTGTATGAAGTCAGTTACAAGATGTGTCACTAGAGTGACATCAAAGCATAGCATATCAAGGAACCCTCAATATGTACCAAAGCTTTCTGTTTGTATCATTACTCCAATTCAAAACATGCACACACTCTTAGAGTTTCCAGGATAATTGGAATCAAGAGGCATAACTAGAAACTATTTACCATGTGTCGTAATCATTGTAGAATCACATTTTTAATTAAAGTTTACAAACCTTGTGGAAAATGTGTTTTTACTTTTTTCAGTTTTAATGATGAAGAGTTTGTGGCTGATTTTCCTTGGGCTAAAATGCATTCACTTTATGCCGTAGTATAATTTTATAACTACATGATAAATGTAGCTTGTCTTTAGTCAGAGTGTAGTATGACATCTTTATTTTAAATATCATAATTATAGAAAATTTGAAATGATCATCTCACCACACATTTAATACAAGTGTTGCATGCTCCTGCCTCATGCCTGATTCCAAATCAGATTGCAAGTGTATTTCAGTGTGTTCGAAAGCTATTACTATTCCATAGCATATTATACACATTATCTAATATTCTTTACGCTTGTGAATAATATCATTGTGATTTTTTCTTTTACTATTAGAGTCTTCCACCAGCCTCCAAGGAGGTAAGAGATGATGATATAGTAACCTCTGTTGTTATATATCGATATAGATTTTAAATATATAGAAAAAATGTCTTGTATTTTAGTGTGAATTAGTCATACCACCTTGGATATCCCAAAGAAGGATGCATTTGGAGGAAAATTCTTCAACATGTTGGAGCTGTCTATTTCATGATAATATTTGAATGGTTCAGAAACTCTTTCA
>CAWUFW010019377.1:0-188227 GCA_963921515.1 Calotriton arnoldi
GGGTGGTGGTAGGCATCCAGCCCCCCTGGCTAAGGGTGGTAGTAGTGGTGGGCATCCTGCCCCCTGGCTAAGGGTGGTAGTGGTGGGCATCTGGCACCCCCTGGCTAAGGGTGGTAGTAGTGGTGGGCATCCTGCCCCCCTGGGTGAGGGTGGTAGTAGTGGTAGGCATCCTGCCCCCCTGGTTGAGGGTGGTAGTAGTGGTAGGCATCCAGCCCCCTGGCTAAGGGTGGTGGTAGGCATCCAGCCCCCCTGGCTAAGGGTGGTAGTAGTGGTGGGCATCCTGCCCCCTGGCTAAGGGTGGTAGTAGTGGTAGGCATCCTGCCCCCCTGGTTGAGGGTGGTAGTAGTGGTAGGCATCCAGCCCCCTGGCTAAGGGTGGTGGTAGGCATCCAGCCCCCCTGGCTAAGGGTGGTAGTAGTGGTGGGCATCCTGCCCCCTGGCTAAGGGTGGTGGTAGGCATCCAGCCCCCCTGGCTAAGGGTGGTAGTAGTGGTGGGCATCCTGCCCCCCTGGGTGAGGGTGGTAGTAGTGGTAGGCATCCTGCCCCCCTGGTTGAGGGTGGTTGTGGTGGTTGGCATCCAGCCCCCCTGGGTTGGGGTGGTGGCGCGCATTCAGGCCCCTGTGTGCATATGTGGCATTGGTGATGGGCATCCCGCCCCTATGGTGCTGCTGTTGCTGGTGTAAGTATATTCAGATTCCCAGTGTATGTGTGTGATGTGTCGTGTACGTGTTGTATGTGTTTTGTGGTTGGTGTCTGACTTACCTTCTGCGCCGTACGCGTCCGTGCCTGTTCCGGTAGTAGATGTAGAATATTGGTATGATCGGGACGAAGGGATTCATGGTTGGTTCGTGTCGTTCGTCCTTCTCGTTGCTTCGCGTCGTCCTCGTCGCTTGGCTTCGTCCTCGTCGCTTCGCGTCGTCCTCGTCTGTGCTGTGTTCGTCTCGTAGCCGTGGATCGTGTTGTGGCGCGATTCGGAGCTTATGTGCGCCTCTCCCGGATGCTTTGACGTGCCGTGCGTAGCGACGGGTTCGGCGCGTACGGAAAGCGCATCGTACTTGTCCGGCCGGACGGGGCTGCATTTTCCCTTCCGTGCGACTCGATTCGGCGTTTCCGGATTCGCCTCGGTCGGAGAACAGGACCTGGTTTGGGTGAGTACGGCTCGGCCGGGATTTTTGCTGTTGTGCGCATCGTACTTGCTCGTTCGGTGTACTGTACGGATCGGTCGGGAAACTGGCTTTCGCATGGCTTTTTTCCCGACCGAATAGTATTGGGTGCGCCTCCGACCGAGATCGGAATCGGCCCCAGAGTATGTAGTGAGGTACACATATATTTTGCTCCTGTCGCGAGTATGGATGGGGCCTAAATTACGCTGCTCCAAAGAACCAGACACAACAGCAGAGTTAAAAAAAAAACACAAGAAAAGTACCCTGAATAATTCAGGCAGAAAAAAGCCATATTGTGAGATATCTCTTCCAAACAAGGGATGATCAATAAAGATTAATGGCTTACATTTATTGTTGAGAGAGGTTTTTCTCGAGGTGAACAGATCTGTGAAACATTCTAGAGGTAAGCCAAAAAATTTAAAGAGCGTAATTTTGACGTTTAAAAATTTAAGGGTTTGTGACTGAAGAACCAGGGGTATTGCAGGAGACGAACAGGAGGCCTGTGATTTGAACGAATCGCTCTCCTTGCAATGAGTTTTTCATTGACAAAGTCAAAGATACGGCCAATCAGATATACACAAATAGTTTGCAATTAACTTAGAAATCAAAAACGTATTTCATAGAGACAAAATTAGCATTAAATTATTCAATATAACCTCACTGAAGGAAGATGGGCTGTTTTTTATTTATTTATTTATTTAGAGAAGAGTTTTTATGCGTTGAATGCTGAAGGCGAGTTACTTCATCACTGAAAACGTTACAGATGAAGTACAACGCACGTCTTATCAAGAAACTGTCATGTCTTCCACGTTGTTATCTATTCATAGAACATCTTGGTAAACTCATTTTTCAAATTAATGGTAACATTGAAAAGAAATATATTTCACCGTAGTTCACCAGAAAGAAACAATAAAAGAGTATGGATCCAGCTATACTTTTAGATCCAATGTAAGGAATATAATGGCAATTGGTATGGTTAATCATTGGGTATTTCCAATTCAGCCTTGTAGAGTCATCAAGGCTAGACACTAGTGGGCTTATTTACAAGCCTCTTGCGCCTCCAGTGCATCACTTTTAACATGGGAAAAAGTGACGTAGTGGCGGCGCAAGAGACTTGTGAATAAGCCCCTAGGGCCTTCCAGCCAGAGGACCTGGATACCACTTCTTCTGAGAAGGAGTGCCCAGGAATGGGATGACGGACACATTCTTGCAACTAGCAGGGACAAGGAAGGATGTCAAGAGACTCCTAGCAAAGTATAATTTGCTATTGAGAAAACGTACAGCTTGCAGATACCCGATAGTTTGAGTGTTAATGCAGTTCCCCAAATCCCAGAATAATAAATCAGATGGGCAGTACACAAGAGGCAAACGTCGTGGAATAATACTCAGGATTCATACTCACAAATGACTGCAATTTGAAAACTAAAACGTCAAGCTGCCTGCAAAGCAGGAGGCAGTCATTTTTTGTAAACAGATTTTATTAATTCGCAGTAGGCACATAATACATCCCACTAGGCTTGTGGAAAGGCATGAGTTCCAACTCAACATTCAATGCAGTTAAACACAGTACTTGCAGAATAAACATTGTCTATCCCTCGTCAGGCCCGTCTATTGGGAAAACCAGACAATAGTCGTCTAAATCTCAGTGTCCACCCATCGCTCTGTATCCAGTAGTGCATCTCAGTGTACCCTATCGTCTATAAATCCCATAGGGTTCCCTTGCGCCACTACTACCCAACAAAAACTCCCCCCCCCAGCTCAACCCCTTCCAAACACCCACCCTCCCCCCAGGCATGCCTCTGACTCATCAACGCCTCCGTATTCGGGCGTTGGTCAGCCCAACAGTGCACCGTGGGTGCTATGTCCTTGACCTCGGTCTAGTGGTGCCATTGGGTGGGACGTGTACCATAGCGGTCAGTCCCAGTATGTGGTCCGCATTCAGGGTCAGCAAGGTAGTCCCTGGATCAGTCTCCTGCAATAGGGCCCGCCCCTTCAGGGTTGTCATCGTCGTCTACCGTCGGGTGCTTCAAGAGATCCACTAATGCCCCCTTGCCATCTCCAGCGTCTTTTCGTTCCCAGTGCGTTGGGCCGTCTGCAGTCGGAAGGTCCCTTCACAGTCCGCCCATTTCACTAGCTCCCTTGTCCATCGTAACACGCTGGGGCCATTCTTCGCCTTCCATTGACTAGTGAGTTCCCTTTTAGCCAATACCAACCCCAGATCTATGAACCTGCTGGTGACCTTATTTCTGGCAGTGTGAGGGAACCAGTGCAGCAAATCCTGGCGTCATCCCTATTTCTCTCCCTGTTGTGGCTGCCAGCCCAGTCATCACCCCTCCCCAGAATTCTCCTAGCTGTGGGCAATCCCAGAGCATATGGAGAAACCCGGCGCCCTCTAAATTACACCTCGGGCACGCAGACCGGGCTCCAAAGTATTCATTAATCTTGCCTGGGGTAAGGTACGCCCTGTGCAGGACATAGAAGTGAATCAGCTGGAAGCGCGCATTCCTAGAACTCTTCCAGGCCCTTTCCACTATCTCTCCCCATGGTTTCTCATCGATGGTTAGGGGTCGGCGCAATTCTTGTGTGATGCGTCTATAGAGGCAAGTGACCGCCTTGAAAGTACCAGCCGCCATCACTACATATTGACAGACCAGGGAGGTCTGGGGCTCCGCCATCCCCTCTCGCCAATGTTTTCGGATAGGTGCTGTCAGAGCGGCATGCAGAAGGAAATCCCCTCTGGGAAGGTCGTGGCGCTCCAGAAGATCATTAAAAGGGAGCAAGGTGTAGCCCTCAAATAAATCCCCTACGGTGGAGATCCCTGCCTCTCTCCATATTCGCAACCTACTCCAATCCCCCCCAGGGGGTAGTGCCTCACAAACTACCAACGGCATCTCAGGCGCATAGGGGGTCCTTACCTGCGCTTGCCTAGCCGATCGGCTCAAGCACTTGTGCACCGTTTGGAGATCCAAGGGGGTCAGCCGATCCCTCATGGGCAGTCGCAGTAGCACCCGGGATAGAAGCCTCAGGCTCAGATCCAGACCTCCGAGCTCCTCTGCATTTCTAAGACGCCCTGCCATCCATTTCGTGAACCACTGTTTCTGTGCCGCATGATAATAGGCCTCGAAATTTGGCACTGCAAAGCCCCCCTCTGCCCTGGGTCTCATCATGGTGGCCAGTGCCACTCTCCGCCTCCCGGTACCCCACAAGAATCCCGTAATCATTGTGTTGAGTTGGGCAAAGATCCTGTGTGGGATCCAGATCGGGAGCGACCCAAAGAAATAGAGAAGCCTGGGCAGCGTAATCATTTTCAATAATGCCACCCTGCCCGCTACAGACAGCGGAAGGGTCCCCCAGAACGCAAAGTTGCCTTTGGTGCTGCGTACGGCACGTCCTATATTACCCTCTAAGAGATCCGCAGGGTCATGATATATCCGAGTACCCAGGTAGGGCAAGCATCTGGTTTCCCATGGTACGCCCTCCGTTTCCGGCAGTCCTTCCCCGTTCGCACACGCAGGAAAAAGGCACGATTTGGCCCAGTTCACCCTGAGCCCCGCGACTCTTCCCAAGATCCCAGCAGCTCTTTGGCTCCACGTAGGGCTTCCCTTGAATTGGCCAGGAACAGTAGCAGGTCGTCCGCGTACAACGCTATATGCTGCAGCTGTCCCTCCACCTCCAACCCCCGATAGTAGCGACCCGACCGGGCATGCGCAGCCATAGGTTCCATTGCTAGTGCAAATAACAGGGGCGATAATGGACAGCCATGCCACGTGCCCCTGCCCACCATGCAGGCCTCCGAAATCAGCCCTCCCGTCTTAACCCTGGCAGTAGAGTTTTTATACAAGATCGCCGTCCATTCTGCAAAGCGTTCCCCCAGACCGAATGCTCTCAGAACCCTGAAAAGATAAGGCCACTCAAGGCTATCAAAGGCCTTCTCGATGTCGACCGTAAAAATGCATGCTTCCTCCTTGCAGTAGGTATCCGCTCCCAGGATACGCAGGAGCCGACGTATAATCATCGCTGTGTTCCTGGATGGTATGAAGCCAGCCTGATCCACGTGGATTAGCGTCGGCATGTGGGTTAACAGCCGACTGGCTAATATGCGGCTCAATATTTTATAATCCAGGTTGAGCATGGCGAGGGGCCGATACGCAGTCCGATCCCAGGCCGGTTTACCAGGCCTTAAGAGTGGAACGATTACCGCCTCTCTCGTTGAAGCAGGTAGGCAGCCCTCGCGCTTCGCCAAGGTTTACAGCGCCGCCAGCCACGGGGCCAAGACATCTATGTACGCAGCGTAAAACTCCACCGGGAGCCCGTTTGTCCCCGGTGTCTTATTCCTAGCCATATGCTTGATGGCGCCGCGCACCTCCCCAATCTTGACCTCTCTGCCTAGATCCTCTGCCGCTGCAGCATCAATCTTAGGAAGCTCCGCGTCTGTCAGGAAACCCATCTCGTCCTCGGCCCCAGGTTCAAGCCTGCTCTGGTATAGGGAAGCGTAATAATTCAAAAACTGAGCATTGATGTCTTGTTGACCGTAGTATACCTCGCCCTCCCGCCCCTTATCTCTAGGATCGACATCCCTCTACGCGCTGGGTTGGCAAGCCAAGCCAATAATGCCCCAGATTTGTCACGTTCCGATTGGGCCCGGGTATTGTAGGCCTTATAATCGAAACAGCGCAGTTTTTCTACTTGCGTCGCTAAGACCTCTCGAGCCGCGAGAAGATCGGCTTTCTTATCTATGTGCTCCGGCCTCTCCTTCTCTATCTCCCGGAGCCGGCGCTCCGCATTCTGTACTTCCTGCAGCAGCACCTTCTGCACTCCTACCACTTCCCCGATGCAGCGGCCCCTAAAAACAGTTTTAAAGGCGTACCACTGAATAAGTGGACTTGTCGCTGTTCCGGTGTTGTCTAGAAAATAATCGTCAATAGCGGAGCCTATCGTGGCCCGAAACACCGGGTCCTCCAACGTCTCCGGTCTCAAACGCCAGCTAGGTATGGTGGGTCGTATCCGTAGCCACTCTAATGACACTAGTAGCGGATTATGATCAGAGATCGTTCTAGCTAAGTATTCTCTGAATTTGATCCCTCCATGCACATCAGGGGTGCATAGAATCGAATCCAAACGAACGTGTAATTCATGCAGTGCAGAGTAATAGGAATAATCCCGTGCTTCCGGGTGGTGTGCCCTCCAAGTATCTGTCAACCCCCAGTGTTGTTGCCAGGCACGTCTGGTCACTGCAAGTCTATGTGTGGGAGCAACTGGGAGTGGTGGGTGAGAGCGATCCAGGTCAACATCAGTAATACAGTTAAAGTCACCCCCTAGTAGAACTGATCCTGTTAATACTGGCGCCAGTGTCCGGGAAAGGTGTGCGAAGAATGCAGGTTGGTCTACGTTGGGGTTGTAAAGGCTACCTATCACTATGTCCCTTCCGTCTAAGCGCCCCCGAGACCACCACAAACCTGCCGGCCGGGTCGATCAGTTGTCTAGTACTCTGAAAAGGGACTCCCGCCCGCATCCAGATCAAAGTACCCCTGGCAAAGGCTGAGTACGTCGTGTAAAACACCTGCCCTCTCTATCTACGCTGCAATGCAACCCCTTCTTTCTGTGTTAAGTGAGTTTCCTGTAACAGAGCGATCTGTACCCCTCGTCTCACCAGATATGCGTGTATTTTATGACGTCGTGTCAGTGTGCATCCCCGTAATGTTCCAGGATATGCATTTAATTCCTATGGCGGGTCCCATTTCATTAACCGTGTCATTCTCGCTTCAAGTCCCCCCACAGCGACATACCTGGCCCCATACAAACTCCCCTCAAAAAACAGTACCCCCCCAACTCTTCCTCCCCAGGACAGGTACAACCCAACGAGTTCCTATCCAAACCAGTGTTGTGAACAACAATTCACAAAAAATGGTGAGGCGTAGACTGGCCCCGTTGGACTCAGAACCCCCCAAGCCACCCCCCACCACGTAAGACAGGTGGTGGTCCCATCATCTGCAAAGGTGACAATAGTCTGCCACCATCCAATGGCAGCCTCCCCAGCAGGCAGCTCCCAGTGTCACAACCTCCACGCTCATACGACCTGGAACTCGATCCTCAGACTATGCCGTCTGCTGTTTGGGGTGTAACGTCCGGGAGTTCAATCTCAGAGTCTCCGTTCGTGCTACTTGGGCGCGAGCTTTCAGATCTGTCCATGCCATGGCCGCTGGTAGTCGAGTTCGGGCTAGCCCCTCCGTGACTGATCTCCGCAACTGCCTGCACAGCCCTGGTTCGCTCCAATTGATCCCCTGTCGGAGTGGGAGCCCTCAGAGATTGCGGGGGAGTGGTCGCCAGTTGCTGTGTTCCATTCGTCGGTGAAGCACCTGTTCCACTCCTCCGCCGTGTCTCCAGCCATTGCCAGGCTTCCTGCGGTGCAGTGAAGAAGTGTGTCTCTGAGTTATCGGTTACCCGAAGGCGTGCCGGGAACAGCATGGCATATGGAATTTGCAACTGGCGCAGTTTCCGCTTAATTGTCAAGAAGGAGGCCCGCTGTCACTGTACCTCTCTGGTGAAGTCCGGAAAGATCATCACCCTGGCATTTCCAATCTGCAAATTCTGTTTCTCTCGAGCTTGCTGCAATAGGTGGTCTCTGTTCCGGTAGTGAAGCAGCCGCACCACCAGCGGCCGAGGGGGGGCCCCTGGTTTGGGTGGTCTAGTTGGGACCCTGTGGGCTCGCTCAAGCGCATAGAAGGGGGAGAGCCCCTCCGGGGCCACCTCCGTTTTAAGCCAGGTCTCCATGAAATGTACTGCATCTGCCCCTTCAGCTCTTTCCGAGACTCCCACTATGCGCAGGTTGTTTCTGTGTGAGCGCCCTTCGCTGTCCTCAGCTCTCAATTCTAGCACCCTGACCTTGGCTTCCACCATCTTCAGAGAGCGTTGAAGCGCGGTAACTGCCTCCAGAACCTCCTCCAAGGCCTTCTTGTTGTGTTTCACTCTTTCCTTGAGCTTGCGATGATCGTCTTTCAACAAGTTAAGATCCGCCCCTATGGAGTCCATCTTTGCCTCCAGAGCTTGTCTCGAAGAGGTGATGGCCTGCATTATGTCCACCAGAGTGGGGCCCTCCGGGGCGCCATCCTTCCACCTCAGTGTCACCTCGTCCTCATCATCTGTGTGCGGACCTGTTTCTTCCACATGTAAAACAGCGTATCCCTTCTTTTTGGACACCCTCCCCATTGTTAGTGGCCTGCAGAGGCTCTCAGGGGTCTGCGGAGCGGCGGCCGCAATGAACGTCGAGCACCGGCGTCCAATTCACCAGCAAGACGGACCAGGCCGCACTCCCAGGCTGCAGGGCCTATCCTCCGGGCCCTCCCCCATATGCACAGGTCGCCAGCTCTCTCCCTGTTTATGGGGGACCGCGGACAGCCCTCAGCGGCGACGTGAAGGGTATCCCAGGAATTCCACGCTCCAGTCACATTCGCTCAGGAGAAAGATTCAAGGCCCCCGTCGTGGGCAGTGAGGGCACCCTCTCAGCGCCATGCGCTCTTGTCCAGTGTGGAGGAGTTTCCCCTTGTGATCATCGACATACGCACAGGTCAGCCCCAAGGGAACTCCCAGCCGCAACAGCGCTGTCCTGCTACATCGACGCCCCTCATGCGTTATTCTCACCTCCTCTCCTCCAGCCGCACTTCGTCTTGCAGGGCTCTCACTTGAGCTCCCTCTCGCCACATGTCTGGCTCAGTGCCACCCACCTCCGCGCTATCTCCGCAGCACTGCACACGAGGCGCGCTCCTCAGGTCATTTCAGGTCGGCAGCCGAGAGCGAGCCGATCCACAGCCGGCACCTCTGCACCGCACCCCCTCAGGCCGTCTCTCACCTCCGCAGTCGTCAGGGCACAGCACCTCCGTCCGCGGCCGCCATGTTGTGTGTGGGATACGGCGTAACCAAGTTCAGGCGAGCTCTCTCGTCATTCCACAAGCACCGGTCTCTGCTCCCGCCAGTTTCGGCACTCTGTCGGTAGCCTTCACAGCCGCCGGGCTGCACTCACTGATAGCCCCAGTTCACCTCTTTAGATCGCGGTGGAGGTCGCCCTCTTAGCTCCCAGCCGCCATCTTGGATGCTGCGCACCCGGAGCCCTCAAGGGGAAAACGATTTTTCCACCGCTTTGGACGCACCACCGTCCCTCTTCAGCCGTGCAGCTCGGTCACCAGTGCTTCCGCCACTCGTTTCGCGGCAAGGGACCCCTTTATATTGTCAGGATTACTGCGGGTAGGGGGAAGCCGCAGACGGAGCCCCGGAGTCCGCTTCCCCTCACATTGGCACCTAGCCACGCCCCGCAGGAGGCAGTCATGACCACAAAAGAACAAAGCATTTGCCAAATGCTAAAACTGGTAGACTGGACATAAGGAGCAGACTTCTTCACAAAACAACTACCCAAGTGATGCCACAGGCATGTGAGGTTGTAGGCAAATCAGCTGCCTGGAGAGGTTACCAGCTCAGACATCTCAAGCAGGCAAATGTTTTGGACTCCTGCCTGCCCCACACGCGAGAAGGTTTAGGTGCAGCGGTGACGCCAAAGAGAAGCTGCAGTGGTGATACCAAAGAGAGCACCAAAAAAAGACGGCAGCCAAGAAGACCATAATTAAGTTGAGTGGCAGGCACACTAGAGACACCCAAAGCTACGATCACAAATGAAACAAACACCTGTTCTAGGACGCGCATAGCTGCAAAGAATCCTGATGGAGTGGAATAAAGAACACAACTTTTCAATCACTGCTCAGTAATAACAAGGCAGTTGATCCAGCGCAACCCCTAAATTCATGAACCAGGGACCATAGGAAATCTCGTCATGCATAAATTGCTTTATCAAACAACGGGGCCCATCACACATTACCCATAAATGATCCCTGAGGACTAGCGCTGGATTTGGGGGTTTAATTTGTCAGTTTTATTAAGTACTATACTTCACATTAATAACATTTATATATGTATTTCTAACTATTAGTAATTTCAACTTCTTCATCTTTTGGTCGATGGACCATTAGTTGAAGAGTTGATGGTGACTATGATTAACTAAACAGTTTAACATTTAACTAAATAACCACAGAGTCATTTCTTCAGTTAATGATTAATGATTTTATCTTATTAAATGCTCTTACTTAGATCATCAGTGCACACACAAGATTACATATAAGAGAACAAATTATCAAGCAATGTAATCAAAATGAATCATTTGCATCGATATCGAAGTGTGCATAGGACTGAGGAAAAGAAGGTACAGCATAAATACTTGCAGAAATATACTTGCAAACTTAAGCAATCAAGGAGGGTGATACCCACCAAAGAATCAGGAAAACCACTTCCTTGGCCGAGGTTGTGGCAAGAGGTCCCCAGAGATAGGCTCAGAGGACAAAGTTAACAGGACAGATGCAGCGAAGTTTGCTATAAACTAACAACTAAAATTAATCTCCCAATTAATCTACCTCTTCGGTCGCAGTCTCCTCCCAAGCACTCCCGCAACGTTCTCGTACCTAAAGGTTCTCTGACTCTGTGCTGGTCTGCTCTCTCTCTCTGTCTTGGATCTTCTCTTTACGTTCTGCCACACCGGACTGCACTGCTATACCGGACCGCACTGCCTCGCCATACTGCCTTGCCACACCCCAATTGGGATATCAATTATACCCTTCTCTCTAGCACACTATCTTACAATGTTGCAGTATCAGTAGAAACTCGGTCTGTGATTGGTTATCATAAATCATACTAGGGTCGCCTCATCCAGTTCGCCCCACAAATCCATCCTGTACCGGTTCTAACAAAGGAAGGATTTAAGACCAATACATTCGTATATCACTAGCATTCATAATTATACATTTTGCTACATTGTTCATTATGATATCCGCTTTCACATTCGAATTGCACAAAGTGATGGCTGTTCCCACAGTCGCTGTCGCATCTTGGCGCATAAACAATAGGACACAGGTCAACATGGCCTTCACACGGATTGCATCATCTGGTACACACTGCAGTCTGCGAGCAGGCAACCCATCCTGGCACATGCGCACTTCATACCGACCAGGCCAACCACATGCTGGTTTAAACGAGAGGCCATTTTCATGCAGGCCCAATCTTGTACTAAAATAAACAAACATAAAAGAATATTAATTCATGAAATAAAACCCATTATGTTTACCTCCCACCATACTAATGCCCTGTATTAAATAAATCCTAGCGATAGCTATTAATTTAAAGCAACCTTTTCATTATTTGTGCACAACATGCAAAATGTGCAATGTACAACACAGCATAAACATGCATTAGTACAGTTTTTCAAAGCGCAAACAGTTAATACGTACTCATGCCAACATGGCTTAGTATATTATGTAAAATGCGTTTGCCCCCTTTGTAAATGTGTGCATTCAGAGTTGATTAGTTCATGCAGTCAATACATTATTATGGGGTTACTTAATTTCATGAGGATGTATTTTACAAACCTCACTCCATCAATCCCCCCTTTGATGGTTTTACCATCATAAAATCCCAAACATACGGTTTTTCAAGTTATATAGTTGTTATTTTGTCTTTTGACCCTTGCTCTTTACATTTTTCATACAATTTCTCTTTGAAACTTTCCATCTCTATCTCGTCTGTCTCGCTTTCCCTTTCTTTATGTTCCTTACTCAATTTCCTTTTTCTTTCCTTTGCGACTTTTCTTCACACAAACATAGGTCATTCGTATCATGAGTATCATAGTAACTACAAAAACTATTGGTACTATTATTTTTCCTACTAAGGAACTACCTATAGAAGAAAACAAATTGCTTATAGTAGAGAAACTCTTACTATGGGGCCGATTCCGATCTCGGCCGGTGAGGGCTCTGAATCGGATTCGGCTTTACCGGATCCGATTCGGAGCCCTGTTTCCCGACCGATTCGTACGTGCATCCGGGCGAGCGAGTACGATGCTAAAACTCCGACCGACTCGTTCGCGAGACCCAACCGCACTGACCGACTCGTACGCGAAAGCCGACCGCACCGACCGACTCGCTCGGACACGCCTCGCACCGCGCAATGGAGACGTTCCCCGGCCGGGCAAGTACGATGCGCGCCGCGAGCAGTCCAACCGACTCGCGCCGTCCGGCTCGAAGGAGCAGTTGGAGCCGTACTTTGGGGGTCCGTGTCGGACCCCCCTGTACGCGGAGCCGTGCGAGTCGCACACAGGGGGTACCCATGGGTCCCCCCTACCTGTGCATGTACGGCGCGAGTCGCTTCGCCGCGTACCCACTGGAGGGGGCGCCCTTGTTCGCCTCGCACCCATTGAGTCAATGGGAGCCCGCGTACGCGTTGTACGACAGGCTCCCATTGACTTCAATGGGAGTACGACCGAATCGAGTCCTATGGCATACGTGCGCATCGTACTCGTTCGGTCGGGCTGCTAGGGTCCGATTCGGTCGGAAATCTCTCCGAGTCCGGCTCGGTCGAAGAGATTTCCGGCCCGAATCAGAATCGGCCCCTTAGTCTCTCCCAAACACCGTCAACCTCCAGTTGGGTTACTTCCTTATGCAAATCAGTGATATTCTTAATGTATCCTTCCAAATTCTTACTTTTGCCTGGAATATAAGTACAACAATGTTGAACTTTCCGCATTCCGCAGACTCCACCCTCTTTTGCCAACAATATATCAAGGGCAAGCCAATTTTGCATAACCATAGATCTCATGGCAATCATTTCAGTGTCAATCATCAAGAATCCTCCAGCAGTATCCGTTGATAAATGATTAACAACTGTGGACAATTGTCAAATTTTGTATGCATTCAGTGTAACTCCAACTCCAGGTATCAATGCTCCAAATATATCGCCTACAATTTCTGAAAAACGTTCTTTTTTTACACGGTTTAGTCCTTGCCTTACTTCATCGATTCCATTTGTACTTTTGTCTACATGATAGACTTTTGGAAAGACAATCCCAATATAACAAATCCCATACCAGTGATCGGGCAGCCAATAATAGGCTTTCCTCCCACAGACATAATATATACCTGGCAAGACAGAGTCAGTTCCTCCCTTTAATCCCCAACCCCCAATAATTTTATAGGTATCTTCACATTCACTGGAACCGATGAAATAGTGATTATAATTAGGCTTCTCCCTACGTAAGCATAATTTTCCCTTCTGTGACCAATCCAGAGCCATTGCAGCATAAGTCTCGCTTTTGTCATAGTTGCCTTCTTTGAAAACCCAAGGTGGTGTTTTCAATTTCTCTTCAACAGCTTTTCTCTGAAACTTAGCCCTTCTTTCTTCTACCATCTCCAAAAAGATTTTCTCTTCCTTTTCCAATCTACAGGTTAAGTTGTTTTATTAGCATATGCTATATCTAAAGGCTTTGTTGTCAGGAAAAAATCTCCCATGACATTTGCATGTGCTATCTTATTCAACTCAGGTACTACAGGGACTTTAGAAAAGATTGTATCTACATTGGAATAATAATAATCTAATTTTCCTGTTCTATACAATAAACTTGATAAGACACTACAGGTCACACCATACGTCAAAGGAAGGTGATGATAGGTCACACCTTCTGAAACAGACAATGGTAACTGTATACATACATAACAATCCCTCACCTCCATTGTTTCCACATATTCGTAGAGTAGTTTAACATTCGAGGAAAAATTTGTAACTGATCTATCATGATGCAAACTACTAGCGTCTTATCTGTTTCAAATGAGTAATAGGAATTTGCTTACTGTCAGTGTCTACCCTTGGACCTGTCAAGTTATTAGGACGAAATGTATCTTCTTTAATCAAATGTAAAGGTATTATAATTGTTAATATTATCCAAAATACCATCAATATACAAAATAAACATAAACAAGCTTTATAACACCTACGCATAAAACTACATCTAGATCTTGTTTCTTGTGTATCTGCCATAGTAATGTTAGTCCTTACAAAATTCTAAATGGATTTTATAAATCTATCTAAAAAAAAGGTTCTAAAAAAAAAAAAAGAATATAGGGCCATATGTATCAAGCTAAATTGCGATCGCAAACGCTGAAATTCACAGAATTTCAGCGTTTGCGATCGCAATTTAGCTGTGTGCAATGTATGAAAGGAAAACCCACTCGCAAAATCAGGAATCGCAAATTTGCGATTCCCTATTTTGCGAATGCATTTAAGGAATCGCAAATTGCGATTCCTTAATGCAATGTAGGAAGCACCCAAGTTGTGCGATTTTGGCTTAGGAATCGCAAATTACCACCAACTTCAGGTTGGTGGTAATTTACATTTCTTTGAAAAATGCACTTTTTTGCATTTTTCAAAGTGCTTGTGGCGCACATACATGCCCTTAGGGCATGTATGTGCGCCACATCTGCACCCATGCTTATTTAAGGGGTGCAACAGGGTGTCCTTTTGACACCCTTGCATCCTTGAAATTGCAGTCACAATTTGCGAGTACCTAATGGGTACTCGCAAATTGCGAATGTCTCCCCATTCATTCCTATGGGCCTCTAGGCCCATAGGAATGAATGAGGAGGTATTCCTTAATTGCAAGTCGCAATTTTCGATTCGCAATTAAGGAATATGTAGGATTCGCAAAAGTTTTTGCAAATCCTACATACATCGCGTTTTGCGATTCTCAAATAGCGATTCGCAAAAAATCGCTATTTGAGAATCGCAAAACAACATTTTAATACATATGGCCCATAGTGTGATCCCACACTTCCAAAGCTTTCTTCTTTACCCCTTCTTTTATTTTAACTAATCCAAATCTCCAGGACGTCTTCAGAAACTTTTCTTCATTTGTTAACGTGACACCTTAATTTGTTTACAGTCTCTTAAGGTGGATCTAAATCACTCTTTTCTTCTCGCTCGCTGTCAGTGCTGTTTCTTTCCTTGGTTAAATCTTCTTTTTCAATCTCTTCCAACACTATGTAAATCCAGTCAGGTGACTTGAACTTTTGGTTTGGTTTTCTCACTCTCTTTGGTCGCCGCACTGATTCGTCATCCGACTCTCCTTGCTCTATTTCACCTGAAACTTCCTTTATCTGTTCTAACTTGCTCTCGGGTCTTCCTTTTACTACTCTGTATTTCAGACTTTTTACTCCACTTGGCCAATGATCATCTGTCTTTGCCCTTTTCGGTTGTACTTCTTCTTCTTCCTTGTTCAATTCATACCTTCGTTTCTTTGCACCTACTTTAAGTTTGCTTTCTCCTTCTTTTTCTTCTTCTGTATTTTTTTCACTTATTTCTTCTCCATCCTTTTTCTTTTTATCGAAAAGTTGTCTCTCTTCTTTTTCAACAGCAGTTTCTTCAGTCCCAGTAGCTGGTACCCACTTTACTTGACTTGGGCTAAGCAACTCCTCCTCAAGCTGCTCTTTAGAGTCTTTCAGTTTATGTTCACCAGTTTTAGAGTCTAGTGCTCCAGCTTCACCAGTTTCTTGTGCTTCAGCCTCTGATTCAGAGCTTGTACTTGAGATCTCCAGATGCCGCTCTACTCGTGGTTCAAGTGGATTTGGGACTCGCTGAGTGTGACTGGCATGGATCCAATTTGGTAGACCAGCACACTTTACTGCTGTGGTCGTCACCAATATGACCTGGTAGGGTCCTTCCCAGCTGGGCTCTAGGCAAGTTTTTCTTCTATGCCTTTTCACGTGAACCCACTCACCAGGACTCAGATCATGCGCTTGAGTCTGTTGTGTTGTGTTTGCGTCAGCTCCAACCTGATGAAACACAGAACATACTACATCAGCCAATCCTTTGCAATAGTCAAGGACGAGATCATCAGATATATTTATTAATTTGTTCGCAGGTACAAATGCTTGTCTCATTGCTCTTCCCATCAAGATCTCGTGTGGACTCAATCCTGTCTTTTTATCAGGAATGCTTCTGAGACTCATCAAAGCTAGGGGTAAAGCATCAGGTCATTTCAGTGCTGTGGATCTACACACTTTCCCTAACCTGCTCTTGAGTGTGCCATTTATCTGCTCTACTACTCATCTGGACGATAAGCACAATGAAGTTTTGGTTGAATACTCAATGCTTCACAAATCAGTCTGATTGTTTCACTAGTGAAGTGTGTTCCTCTATCTGTTTCCATCGTGACTGGAAAACCATATCTAGGAATGTATTCCCTCAACAAAAGTTTTGCCACTGTCAGGCTGTCATTCCTCCTTGTGGGATAAGCTTCTACCCATCGGGAAAACAAACACACAATTACTAACACATATTTGAGCTTATTACATGGAGGCAACTCAATAAAATCGAGTTGTAATCTGGTAAAAGGACCACCAGCCCTCCCTATTGTTCCCAGACTAACTATAGTTTTTCTTCCTGGGTTTTGCTGTTGGCACGTTAAGCATCTCTGACAATGGCTCTCTGCAATAGTCCTGAACTTAGTATTAAACCACGTTTGTTTGAATGATCTGACCATGGCGTCTCGGCCTATATGTGTCATTCCATGGTACATCCTTGCCATATGAGAGAGTAAACTATCTGGCATGACTGGTCTCCCATCAATATACACCCATACATCATCATCTTCTCGTCTCCTACATCCTGTTTTTTCCCGTTCCTGTCTCTCTTCATCACCTGCCTCTTCCTGCAATTGTCTCACTTCATCCCAGGTTTCAATGGTATTAGTAAACATAAGTTGACAAGCCGTATGTTCTTTTGCTTTTCCCCGATTTATGGAAGTCTCATTCTTTTGCACAATATTGTGCTACTTGGTCAGCAAATCTGTTGCCTTGAGTCACATAATCATTTCCTGACTTATGTGCGGCACATTTGACCACTGCAATTCGTTTTGGCAATTGTAATGCTTCCAGTAATTCTTTAACAAATTGACTATTCCTGATAGGGGACCCCGAAGAGGTCAGGAATCCCCTCTGCATCCATAGTTCTCCAAAATCATGCACAATGCCAAAGCCATATTGACTATCATTAATTATAGTCACTTTCTGACTTTTTCCCAATTTACAGGCATGAATTAGAGCTATTAATTCAGCAACTTGTGCAGATTTTACCCGTTTTAGACAGGATGCTTCCAGGATTTCCGCTACAGTACAGACAGCATAAGCAGAACTCAACACACCTCTTTCAGTTCGCAAACAAGAACCATCAACAAACATCACACGATCAGATTCCTCAAGAGGAACATCTTGGATATCAGGACGGGGCTTGGTACAAGATTCAGTCACATCCAAACAATCATGTTCAGCTTTACCCTTTACTTCTTCCTCCCAAACATCTGGCAATAGAGAAGAAGGATTCACATTTGTACATCTCACTATCGTCACATTTTCTGCTCCCAGAATCACTTTCTCATACCTAGTCAGCCGACTATAGGTGAGGTGCTGAGTTCGTGTTCTTGTTAAAAGGATCTCAACTGAATGTGACACATACACTCTCACAGGATGACCCATTATGATCCCTTCACTCTGTTCCAGACTCACTCAAGTAGCAGCTACTGCTTTCAAACATCCAGGTAATGCGGCAGCCACTGAATCTAGAGTAGCTGAAAAGTATGCCACAGGTCGTCTTGACATTCCATGCCTTTGAGTTAAAACTGCAAGTGCACATCCATCTCTCACTGCAATACAATGCAAATTCCTTTGAATAATCAGGCATTCCCAATGCTGGAGCCTTACACAGACTATCTTTCAGTTTAACAAAAGCATCCATACTTTCTTCATCCAATTTAACTGGGTCTTTCACATCATTCCTCGTCAACGTCTGTAGAGGTTTTGCCATCAGTGAAAATCCAATGATCCACTGTCTGCAATATCCAACCACTCCCAAAAACATTCGCACTTCCCTTTGTGTCGTTGGAGGCTTCATGTCCTTAATCACTCGAATACGCTCTGATGTTACCTTTCTGACTCACTTCTCAATCTTGTGACCTAAGCATTGGACTTCTCGTTGGCAGAATTGTAATTTCCAGGGGACACTTTATGTCCACCTTCTGCCAAATGGTTCAGTAAAGCAAGTGTGTCTGCAACACAGGCTTCTCGAGTCTTTGATGCCACCAGTAGGTCATCAATGTACTGAACCAAAACAAACTATTCAGACATTCTCAAATCTTCCAGACACTTTTTCAATATCTGATTAAAAATTGAAGGACTCTCAGTATAGCCTTGAGGAACTCGGCACCATGCCAAACCGGAAAGCAAATAAATACTGGCTATCTGGATGCAAGGGAATCGAAAAGAATGCATGACACAAATCTATCACAGTATACCACTCCGCATCATGTGGGATTTGGTATAGAATCACTGCTGGGTTTGGCACAACTGGACAACAAGGCACAACAATGTTGTTTACCTTTGTCAAATCTTGTACTATTCTATAGGTTCCATTTGGCTTTTTCAGTCCCATAATAGGTGAATTACAAGGACTACTCATTATTTCTTTTAAAATTCCTTGTTCAATCATTTGATCAATTACAGGAGTTATTCCTGCTATAACTTCTGGCTTCATTTTATACTGTGGTGTATTTGGATAGTCAATACCATCTTTCACTGTGATTCTAATCGGATCCACTTTCTTCATCAATCCAATCTCCTGTCCTGTGAAATCCCATACCTCTGAATTCACTACCTTCATCTATTCTTCAGGCACACTTTTGTCTGTAAGAAGTGAAAATAATTCATTCACTTCTGTTCCTTGCTTTGCTGGCACCATTTTAAACACGACATCCTCATCAGGTGTCTGAAATGCAATACCATCCGGTGTGCAGTAAATTGTGCAATTCATCTTGCACAGCAAATCCCTTCCTAACAAATTAACTGGACTCGAGTCACACAC
Organism: Calotriton arnoldi; assembly: GCA_963921515.1. Classification (NCBI taxonomy): domain Eukaryota; kingdom Metazoa; phylum Chordata; class Amphibia; order Caudata; family Salamandridae; genus Calotriton; species Calotriton arnoldi. The sequence continues at coordinate 18,935 of CAWUFW010019377.1, forward strand.
TACAAACCGATGCATGTCTTTAAAGGGGCCAATATGTACTTCAATTGGTTTAGTAACTGGAGTATTTATCTGTTTATTTGAGACTCCTACTACCTGGATAGTTTCTCCCGAGAGGGGTAGGTTTGGAATTTCTGCTGCTCTCACAGTAGAACGGGTAGCACCAGTGTCCACAAGAAAGGTGATATCATTACCTTCCACTTTTCCATCAACAAATGTACCTGACTGATCTACCTCTAGAGTAGCGCCAATCACGCACTCTTCCTCCCCCCTCAGGCACCGTCATTGATTCGACTCAACATCACTTCCATCACATTGCATCCAAAATTGGGGAATCACATTTGTGTTAGTATTTTTACCAACCTTGTCTCCTCCGTGGAACCCTGTATCCGCACTGTATCTTTGAGCATTTACACTATGTGGTAAAGGTGGTTGCGGGACCTGATATTGGGTAGTAACTACCTGCTGCTGCGGTGTCTGTTGCACAACTATCTCACTCTGCACCTGTGGGGTTAAAATTTGATTTCCTCCATTAGTCCTCTGCACTGATCTACACTCATTCTTCCAATGTCCATACTTTCCACACCCATGACAAGGAAATTTCTTTTTCGCCTCTTCTCTGCTCATTTGTCCTCTACCTCTACCTCTACCTCCACTGGGTTTTTGAGCATTCTGACTAACTCCTCCCATTTGGCTTATAGCCTGAGAATTCAACTGATTTTCTTGCTGCTCTGCTACTTTCACTTGTGCCCACATCATCTTTTCTTTTAATTTGCGATGGCGAGACTCAATGTCATCGCTACAATATTTCGCATACCGCAAAATCTCATCGATCGTTTTGGCCTGCCAACACAACATATGCTTCTGTATCATCTGACTAATCTCAGGTTTTAATCCATACACAAACCTATACACAAAATGACCCATATCTTTATCTCCAATATTCTCAAAACCACTATACTGCTTAAAAACTTGCAATAACCTCTCATAATAGGCATGCACACATTCATTCGGCTCTTGGGTTGTTCTATCAATTTTTACCAAATCAGTTTCCTTAGGGGAAATTTAGCTTTTCAAGAAAGTAATCACTTGATGATACTTTTTCATCACCTCATCAGAAGGTGCACCTGTTTTGGCATCCCTAGGATATTTATCCTTTGGCCAATCAACTGTAATCTTACATTCAGTCCATAAATCTGAGGGGACAACAATTTCAAATAATCCATCTAAATCTTTTAACAATACTTTCGATACTTTCACGAATCTCTCAACTTGTTTGTACCACTCCACGGGCTTTTCTCTCAATCTGGGAAACTCATTGGTGAAAGACAATATATCCTGTCTAGTCCATGGAACATGCACATAACCTCCTCCTGGAATTTCTCTCATAGGACATTCCAGAGCTACATTTTCTACTTCTCTTACTGGACACAAATGTTTAGTAGCTAATTCTTCTTTCTTCCTCATCCATCTACCCTTCCTTCTTTCCACGTCTCCCCATTTTCTCAAAACAACCATTAACTCTTTTATCTGCAATCGTCTACCAGACGTATTCATATTTTCTATATCTTTTTCAGTAAAATCCACTCTATATGTCTTCTGCAACACCTTTGATCTTCCTATGTCCATTCCCAACTCCTCTGCAGCTTCCACTAACCTCTCATGTAGATTTTTCGCTTTCCAAGTAATACTCTTACACAGATACACCAATTCATCATCCTGATAAGTCTTTAGCCTGTCTGGACTTATGGTCCCAATGATCATTTCTTCCAGATCTACTCTCAACTTACATACATCTATAGGTTGTGGCTGTGTTTTTCTCCTTAGTAACCCTTTCACCCAATCATCTAATTCTTCAGTGGTTGGACCTATTGGTACTTCACTTCTGGGAATCTCATCCAACTCTATCCTTTTGGGCTGTAACTGCATTATTTCCCTAGGCGTTTCAATTATTGTTAAATTAGTCGGAGGTGTTGATCTAGTAACTGTATTGCGTTGTTCACTTTGGACACTTACAGCGTTAATTCTACTATTAGCTGATGTTATAGCGGAATTTAATGGGACAGTTAAAGAAGGTTCATGGATAAGTCTATTTTCAAATACAGGTGTTGCTGGACCTATAGTCACTGGCACAGTTATTCCATCTATTTTCATGTTCATCTGGTTCAATTTTTCAACTAATTCTTTGGTTTGTATGGCAAGTTCTACTTCTCCTTCCTGCTCTACTTCGCTTACAGTCGGAACTGGTGTCATTTAAGGTGTCATTGGGGTTTCCATTGACGGTGCATTTGGTGTCACCATCGCTGAATTCTCCTGATAAGGTGGTGGTCATTTAACTAATATATCATCCAGCAGCTCATCATCAGATTCATTCGGGTTGTACCCATAACCAAATTGCTCTAAATGTCTCTTTTTCTCCTTACATTTGTTTCCTGCAGTCTCTCCTACCATTAAAACTGGATACAATCCTTCAGTTATCTCTCCATTTCTCCATCTCTTCATTCTGTCTTCATGTCTTTCATCATGAAATCTTCCAAACATAAATCTATGTACTCTACCACCTCTGTGTCGTTCTCTTTCATACATTTTATCTTCCCATTCTACTAGTGCTTCAAACTGTGTAGGTCTAGGTCTTGGGTCTAATGCCATCATCTTTTCTCTCAAATTACGCAATAGTGCCAAATTAAAAGAACCATGCTCTGGAAAAGCTAGTATACCATCTTTCTTTGTATATCCTACCCAATTTTCTAGCCAAATACATGTGTGATAACCATATTTTAACATCATATAAGACGCTGGTGTCTTTGGTGGAGGGATAGGAACCCCTTCTCTCGTTATTACTGGTTTGTCCTTTTTAAAGAATCTTTTAATTTTGCCAAACAAAGTCAATTTCTCCTGTTTCGGTTGTTCAAAATACATTTTTGTTGCTTGTCAACAACTTTATTCGATGCAAATCTTTGTCAACACAATCTACTATAATTCACCAATCGAACTCCTCTACTTCCCTAAACACCTGACCAATGTCAGCGCGACACACTCTAACTCTTCCAATCGGAGCTTTCTACGTCTCCACTATCCTGTCCAATACCAGCGCGGCTCACACCAACCAACCAATCTGAGCTCTCTCTGTCTTTATAATCTGACCAATGCCAGCGCGGCTTTCTGTGAAGTCAGCCTCTCCTCCTGCTGCTGACCCTCCCTTTACAAAATTATCGGCACTTTTCTAAGTCCGTTTTCTTTACAATAACTTATTAGTTACAACATAAAACAATACCACACTGTCTGTTTACTAAATAAAGAGATAGTTTTTCACTCTCAAGAACATTCCTACCAATACGGGCAAGTATAACAATTCTGCTATCCTTCCCTTCACTTAAGCTAAGAGAGGGCCAGTTACTTCTTTAGGGATAAGGCCAAAATTTCACAAGAGGACCTTTTATTGAAAAGGAGGTCTCGCTACTCTTCCAGGGATAAGGCCAAAGCTTCACAGGTGGACCCTTCGCTATTTCACTCTTCTCTTACATACACGCTAAATAGTCCCTACAATAACACATAAGTGTTATTACTAATTTAAACAGACAATGCACTTATTCCCGTGTGATTTCACTTCTCACACTTTTCTTCTGCCTTATTTCAGGCTAACTTTTACTTTGCCGGCTTCCCAGATACCCTTCTGTACCTGTTTTCCAAAGACTACATAAAACACAATACTAACCCACTTTATATAGACTGTTAAACATTTAATCAATAATCAATAAATCACCAAACTAATCAATAATAACCATCATTCTGCTACCAAGAAAAACTGATCCAGCGCAACCCCTAAATTCATGAACCAGGGACCATAGGAAATCTCGTCATGCATAAATTGCTTTATCAAACAACGGGGCCCATCACACATTACCCATAAATGATCCCTGAGGACTGGCGCTGGATTTGGGGGGTTTAATTTGTCAGTTTTATTAAGTACTATACTTCACATTAAAAACATTTATATATATATGTGAGGGGGTCGGTGAGGACGGGATGTTTACCCCCCTGTCTCCATGCTTCTCTTACCCCCTGCCCACACACAGAGACTTGTATGGACCAGGACAGCATGGGTTAATCACGCCGGCTGCCTCTCGCCTCCAGGGATGTCACGGACAGCTGGGACTTGTCCACCAATCAAACCACCGAGGGGCGGAGTCACGGTCCCTAAAGGCGGAAGTCACCGGAAAGGAAGCGTCGTCGTCAGGGAGAGAGCAAGAGGACGTGGAGAGAGACCCCGCACCGACGGTGACGGATCGAGAGGAGGATCAAGAGAAGGAGATCGTAGGAAGCCCCGACCCACCGGACCCAGACGAAGACGACGGAGTCGACTCCTGGACAGAGGAGTGGTGGACGCCCCGGAGGATGCTGATGAGCCGCCGCAGCTCTGGAGAGTTGCGGCTGACACGGTACGTGGCCTGGGAAGGGGAGTGGGGAAGGATTGTAGGGGAGGACCGCAGTAAAGGCTGGACCGCCTAAGGGATTCACGGAGTAGTTCTCACCGAGTGTGTGTGTGTGTTTACCCCTCCACTGCCACTACCTACACGACGCCCGATCCCTCACGGTTGCTTCTGTTTCCAACACCCCCCCCCTTTTCACTGATCTTCGAAACGCTCGTTTGGCGTGGGTAGAGTGCATCAGGTGCCCCGCGGGGTTCTCTCCAGAGGTCTGTTGGGAGACCGTGTACCTATACATCATCCATACTGTGCACCGCTATGCTACCCTAGTCCACTCCTCTTTCCTTATCACACCCGCCGGTGGACTGTATACCTGGTGAAGGGTTCTGTCTTGCCCTTCTATTGCCGCAGCAAGGTGTAGTAATCGCCCCTCTCTTGTGTTGTTTGTTCCCTATATGAGCCTCCCGGGTTATCCACCCCTGAAGAGAAGGAACGCACGCCCAAGAGGACAGAGGAGCAGAGGACCCGCTATCGCCTGGGAAGAAGATCACAGTTGCGCCCTACGCCTAGCCCCCGCCTACTAAGTCTTTCATGTATACCAACCAATAAAGCACAACACCATTGAGCCCATACTCTGGCCTCCTCGCCTTTTCTTCCGCCCATCCCTCTCACACCTGGTGTCAGAAGTGGGATCCGGGAAGATGGAGGCCGCGATGAAGAAGATGGCGGAAGGGCAGGATAAACTGGGCCAGGTCTTGGAATGGTTCCTGACCGCCGCGGAAGAGGACAGAGGGCAATTACACAAGACCCTAACCGAACAAACCCAGACACACGAAGCCACGTTTGGCAGGTTGGAGGACACCCTGGGGCAACAGAGAGGGTTTTCCACACTCCCGTCAGTAGTACTGCAGAAGTACGTCAACGGCGAGGACCCCGATTTCTTCTTTTCCAATTTCGAGCGCATGGCCAGGGTTGCCGGTTGGACAGCAGACAAATGGGGGCAGTATCTAGGTCCTCTGTTGACAGGCGACATGCAAGCGGCCTACCAGGCAGCAAACCCCCTTGGCCTCACCCCGTATGCTGACGTAAAAAGGGACATACTAGAAAGGCTAGGGTTAGACGAAGATACCTACCGAATCCGGCTACGTCAGGTCAAGGAGGGGCTTCAGGAGACACCACGAGCCCTCTCCTACCGCGTCCGAGACCTGGCCGACCGGTGGCTGAAACCCCTAACATCGTCCAAAGAGGACATTATGGAAAGAGTCTATTTGGAACAGTTCCTTTCTTCCTTGTATCCCCCTGCCCAAAAGTGGGTTCGGCAACACTCCCAACTAACCTTTGAGAGAGCCGTCGAGATCGCGGGTGCCTTTCATAGGGCACAGGAGATACAGCGGGGCAAAGAGGATCAACACTGGAGACCAACAGGGGGAGGCCATCCTCGGGCGAGTAGACCACCTTTTCCCTCCCGTCGACCAGAGACCCTGGCTGTGGTGCCAACACCCTTGTTCCCTTCTCCTCGGTCGGCCCCAACACATATTGGCACGCAATGTTTTTCCTGTGGCGCCTACGGCCACATTGCCCGAGTGTGCCCAAAAAGGGAGGAACCGATGGAGGTGGGCCTCACCCGCTCGTACTACTGTAACCCTATGGGAAGAAATCCCCCATATCATAGGACAGTACGGGTAAATGGGGAGAACCGACGGGCCTTGATGGACACGGGTTGTTTGCAGAGTGTGATACGGCCTTCGGCTATACCTGGAGGGGTCACCTGAACCACGGGGGAGGTCAACATACAATGTGTTCACGGAGACAATAAAAGGTATCCCACTACCAACGTGCAGGTCCAGCACGGACCCTCTGAACAACCCGTGTCCCTGCGGGTAGGGCTGGTGCCACGCCTGCCAGAGACATTGGTTCTAGGGTCCAATTATCCATACATGTCTACAGTGATACCAGAACAAGGCGTCGATCAGGATGTTTGGTGCCAGTCAGCCCCCTTTGCCAATGAACCCTCCTTGGCATGCCCCTCCGTGAAAGACCCCAAAAGCCGGAACCAGAAGAGGGGAGAAAAAAGACACTGGACGCACATAGTCCTAACCCAGACTAACGAAGATCCCCTATGGCAATACGATAGGGGCTTCTTTGCGGCCCAAAGAGAAGATCCAACCCTAAGAGAGGCATGGAACCAGGCCACTGACACCGAGAACCCAGACAAAGTAGGTCCTCAGTTTGTCATGAAGGAGGGGATGATATACAGAAAAGGGGGGAAGAACCAACCACTCCAACTGCTGGTACCCCAGTCCTATAGAGAGAAAGTGATGTTCCTAGCACACAGTCATTTGTTGGGGGGGCACTTTGGTGAAGAAAAGACAGTGCAAGACATCCTTGGGAAATTCTTTTGGCCAGGCATTTATCAGCAGATCCGTCAGTATTGTAGACGGTGCCCCATTTGTCAGAAGAACAGTCTGTATCGACCCCCGAAGGTGCCCTTGTGTCCCTTGCCCATTATTGAGGAGCCCTTCTCTCGTGTGGGGATGGATATAATCGGTCCCTTGCTTCCCTCCCGAAGCAGGTGTAGGTACGTGTTGGTGATGGTAGACTACGCCACCCGGTTCCCCGAAGCGGTGGCCCTGAGACAACCAAACGCCCAACAAATAGCTAAAGCCATGGTGAACATATTTTCCAGGGTTGGATTTCCCCGGGAAGTGATTTCCGATCAAGGAACTCCCTTTGTGTCCCGCCTTATGAAGCAGGTATGTGCCCAGTTGAAGATAAAACAGATCCGTACGGCGGCCTACCACCCCCAGACGGACGGGCTGGTAGAGCGATATAACGCCACCCTGAAGACCACCCTGAAAAAAATGCTAGACCTTGAAACCCGCCGATGGGAGGAAATGCTACCCCTAGCCCTGTTCGCTATAAGGTGTAAACCCCAGAGGAGTAATGGGTATTCACCTTTCGAACTCCTATACGGACGACAACCCCGTACCCTGCTTGACTTGGCCAAGGAAGAATGGGAAGAAAGGCCAGAAGGGACCAAACCCCTCCCCGAATATGTTATGAACCTGAAAACCCATCTCCAGGAAATTCATAGCATATGTAGAACACACCTTGGGAATGCACAAGAGGGCCAGAGACGACAGTACGATAAAACCACTAAACCACGTACATTGAAGGTAGATGACTGCGTCCTCCTCATGATGCCCACTTCTGACCACAAACTGTTGGGTCAGTGGCAGGGCCCCTTCCGGGTCGTGGAAGTAGTCACCCCCGTCACTTATCGTCTTGAGATGGATCCCCTGAAGAGAGGCATCACCCAGATATTCCATATTAATCTGCTGAAAAGATGGTACGGGGAACCCCCCCCCGTTCCTATCTCTCTGGCCCAAGACCACCCTGTAGCATACCATCAGAGCAGGGATCCTGAGCTGTCTGTGGAACAGCAGAAGTCCCTAGACACCTGCCTGTGGCCCTTCAGGGCCGTCTTTTCCTCCACCCCAGGTCGAACCACCCTCACAGAACATTCAATCACCACTCTGCCGGGGAAGCGGGTAAAGCTGCGACCGTATCGCCTTCCTGAATCCCGCAGACAGGCGGTGGAGCACGAGATACAACAAATGCTCCACATGGGTGTCATAGAACCGTCCAAGAGCGAATGGAATTCGCCCATAGTCCTAGTACCGAAGCCGGACGGTTCTATCGGGTTACACAGGGCCCCGGCAACTTTCCAAAGGCTAATGACGACCTACTCAGACCCTGTGCCACATATGCCGCGGCATACATCGACGACATAGTCATTCACAGCCCCACCTGAGAGGAACATCTATGCCACCTGGCTAAGGTCGTTCAGACCTTAGGGGAAGCCGGTCTCACCATTAATCCCACCAAGAGCCGGCTGGCTGCTCGGTCGGTGAAGTACTTGGGGTACCTTCTTGGGGAGCGGCTAATCAAACCATAGAAGGAAAAGGTAGCCGCCATAGCCAACATCCCATTTCCCCACACCAAAAGAGAGCTGAGGGCCTTCCTAGGCATTCTCGGTTATTATAGACGCTTTATACCTGAATTCTCGCAGACAGCTGCCCCCTTAACCGACCTGCTACAGAAACACAAGAACGCAGAAAAAGAGTTACGGCAACCTTCCCTCTGTCTCCAGCGAGCCTTCCACGCCTTGAAACAAGCCCTTACCTCCGACCCTGTGCTCCTGAGTCCTGAGTATGACAAACCATTCATCCTCCAAACAGATGCATCAGAGCAGGGACTGGGCGCGGTATTGTCTCAAACCGACCCCCAGGGACAAGAAAGTCCCATATTGTACATAAGCAGGAAATTGTTCCCCCGCGAAACACGATACTCCGTCATAGAAAAGGAGGCCCTAGCCATCAAATGGGTGATTGAGACTCTCCGGTACTATCTCGAAGGTAGGGAGTTTACTCTGTATACCGACCACGCCCCTTTGGAGTGGCTTTCGCGCAACAAAGGGCACAACGACCGGGTCATGAGGTTGTTTCTGGCACTTCAGCCCTTCCATTTTACCACGTTACATCGGAAGGGCAGAGAGCAGACCAATGCAGACTATCTATCACGCCATCCCCTTGACCCGTTTCTTGCCTGCAAGAAAGTAAGAGGGGAGGGATGTGAGGGGGTCGGTGAGGACGGGATGTTTACCCGCCTGTCTCCATGCTTCTCTTACCCCCTGCCCACACACAGAGACTTGTATGGACCAGGACAGCATGGGTTAATCACGCCGGCTGCCTCTCGCCTCCAGGGACGTCACGGACAGCTAGGACTTGTCCACCAATCAAACAACCGAGGGGCGGAGTCACGGTCCCTAAAGGCGGAAGTCACCGGAAAGGAAGCGTCGTCATCAGGGAGAGAGCAAGAGGACGTGGAGAGAGACGCCGCACCGACGGTGACGGATCGAGAGGAGGATCAAGAGAAGGAGATCGTAGGAAGCCCCGACCCACCGGACCCGGACGAAGACGACGGAGTCGACTCCTGGACAGAGGAGTGGTGGACGCCCCCGGAGGATGCTGATGAGCCGCCGCAGCTCTGGAGAGTTGCGGCTGACACGGTACGTGGCCTGGGAAGGGGAGTGGGGAAGGATTGTAGGGGAGGACCGCAGTAAAGGCTGGACCGCCTAAGGGATTCACGGAGTAGTTCTCACCGAGTGTGTGTGTGTGTTTACCCCTCCACTGCCACTACCTACACGACGCCCGATCCCTCACGGTTGCTTCTGTTTCCAACACCCCCCCCCTTTTCACTGATCTTCGAAACGCTCGTTTGGCGTGGGTAGAGTGCATCAGGTGCCCCGCGGGGTTCTCTCCAGAGGTCTGTTGGGAGACCGTGTACCTATACATCATCCATACTGTGCACCGCTATGCTACCCTAGTCCACTCCTCTTTCCTTATCACACCCGCCGGTGGACTGTATACCTGGTGAAGAGTTCTGTCTTGCCCTTCTATTGCCGCGGCAAGGTGTAGTAATCGCCCCTCTCTTGTGTTGTTTGTTCCCTATATGAGCCTCCCGGGTTATCCACCCCTGAAGAGAAGGAACGCACGCCCAAGAGGACAGAGGAGCAGAGGACCCGCTATCGCCTGGGAAGAAGATCACAGTTGCGCCCTACGCCTAGCCCCCGCCTACTAAGTCTTTCATGTATACCAACCAATAAAGCACAACACCATTGAGCCCATACTCCGGCCTCCTCGCCTTTTCTTCCGCCCGTCCCTCTCACAATATATTTCTAACTATTAGTAATTTCAACTTCTTCTTCTTTTGGTCGATGAACCATTAGTTGAAGAGTTGATGGTGACTATGATTAACTAAACAGTTTAACATTTAACTAAATAACCAGAGTCATTTCTTCAGTTAATGATTTTATCTTATTAAATGCTCTTACTTAGATCATCAGTGCACACACAAGATTACATATAACAGAACAAATTATCAAGCAATGTAATCAAAATGAATCATTTGCATCAATATCAAAACGTGCATAGGACTGGGGAAAAGAAGGTACAGCATAAATACTTGCAGAAATATACTTGCAAACTTAAGCAATCAAGGAGGGTGATACCCACCAAAGAATCAGGAAAACCACTTCCTTGGCCGAGGTTGTGGGAAGAGGTCCCCAGAGATAGGCTCAGAGGACAAAGTTAACAGGACAGATGCAGCAAAGTTTGCTATAAACTAACGACTAAAATTAATCTCCCAATTAATCTACCTCCTCGGTCGCAGTCTCCTCCCAAGCACTCCTGCAACGTTCTCGTACCTAAAGGTTCTCTGACTCTGTGCTGGTCTGCTCTCTCTCTCTGTCTTGGATCTTCTCTTTACGTTCTGCCACACCAGACTGCACTGCTATACCGGACCGCACTGCCTCGCCATACTGCCTTGCCACACCCCAATTGGGATATCCATTATACCCTTCTCTCTAGCACACTATCTTACAATGTTGCAGTATCGGTAGAAACTCGGTCTGTGATTGGTTATCATAAATCATACTAGGGTCGCCTCATCCAGTTCTCCCCACAAATCCATCCTATACCGGTTCTAACAAAGGAAGGATTTAAGACCAATACATTCGTATACCACTAGCATTCATAATTATACATTTTGCTACATTGTTCATTATGATATCCGCTTTCACATTCGAATTGCACGTAGTGATGGCTGTTCCCACAGTCGCTGCCGCATCTTGGCGCATAAACAATAGGACACAGGTCCACATGGCCTTCAGACGGAATGCATCATCTGGTACACTCTGCAGTCTGCGAGCAGGCAACCCATCCTGGCACATGCGCACTTCATACCGACCAGGCCAACCACATGCTGGTTTAAACGAGAGGCCATTTTCATGCAGGCCCAATCCCGTACTAAAATAAACAAACATAAAAGAATATTAATTCATGAAATAAAACCCATTATGTTTAACTCCCACCATACTAATGCCCTGTGTTAAATAAATCCTAGCGATAGCTATTAATTTAAAGCAACCTTTTCATTATTTGTGCACAACATGCAAAATGTGCAATGTACAACACAGCATAAACATGCATTAGTACAGTTTTTCAAAGCGCAAACATTTAATACGTACTCATGCCAACATGGTTTAGTATATTATGTAAAATGTGTTTGCCCCCTGTGTAAATGTGTGCATTCAGAGTTGATTAGTTCATGCAGTCAATACATTATTATGGGGTTACTTAATTTCATGAGGATGTATTTTACAAACCTCACTCCATCACAGTCATGTCACACATCCAGAGGCACTCGCTGATCACTGCGCAAAAAGGCAGTTCTGTGCTTCAGAGAACAAATGGATCATATGTGAGAAATGTTTCAGAAAGAGAACACTGCATGAAATAACACTCCGAAGGGAGACACGCATGCTTTCTTGAAAATACTAGAGACTGCTGATCAGAATGCAGTAAGTCTGCGCGCTTGATTACTCAAAAAGGAGTAAGGTCTTGCTGTGGCCTAAAATACAATAAACAAGCAATTAAACATAGAAGAAAATGCGTCACATATGGTATTAAATAACAGACGGCACCAAACTGAAGAGTAAACAAGACTTTAGCGATGAGCATGTTGATAAGATTCTATATCAACATAACACTGAACTAGAAGTTTAATGTGTCTGCACAAGTAAGGGAGAAAAAGAAAGAGAGAAACAGACAGCCACTGCTCATGTCAACGGAGACGTGCGCATTTTAATTAATAAACAGCTGAACATCTGCTGCCTGAGTTTATGACCACTTCCGGTCACAAAGGCAGCAGCCGCGCTCTTATGTGTCCTTCCACATGGGACAATGTCAATGTAAATTTCAAGGACTACAAAAGGACTTCTTCTCATGAGTCCCTATGATTTACAACTATTGTGCAAGATGATTTTTTTTAATGCCAATCTAAATTAAGAGACTGAATAGCATAAATATTTAACACTTTCCTGCTGCCAGAGTTAGCCCACACAGGGGCATATTACAAGCCCCTATTGCCACGGCAACGTCACTTTTTACGTCGTTCCTGTGGCGATAGCGCCTGCGCCTTATTTATAAGGCAGCGTTAAGCCACTTAACATTGGAGAATATGAGGCGACCTGGCTTTCTCACATGTGCAGTCCCAACCCAACACCTGCAAAAATCACAGAGGTGAATCATTTTTCTCTTGTCATGGTTCTCAGAAGGATCAAAACACAATCATCAAGATCAGAAGTGGTCATGTTCTCAGTACCTCTCAATCAGGGTTAATTGTGAGCACAGACATGGCATCATCCCTGGGTAAAAGGTTAGCAAACTAACCAAATGATCCTACAGCTATGAGATCCAAAGCAACATTCCAAGTTGCCAAAGAAGAAGGAGGGGACCCTTATTCAAGAATTGTTTTCCCATTACTACACATGACCACTACTGTCTTCATTGCCACCTTAGTCATGGCAATAGTAGATGTTCCTGACAACCGCAATTTTTTTTGCAGTTTATATAGAGCGAACTCTACCCAAAGGTATTGGAACACTTTAGGCACCAGTTGCATTACACAAGGACACGCTAATTTTTGCTTTTTTTTTGTCACGAGGAGATTAAGTGAATTACAGGCTGTTAAGCCTACGAGGAGACTTGAACCTGGTTCCCCAGTTCAAAAATTGACAGCTCTGGCCATTACTCCACATCCCATCCCCTGACAGTTGTCAATATTTTGCGGTGGAAAAGACTCATGATGATGAAATCCGCCTTGTTGGCGAGGTGGCTCGAAAGAATCGAGCAGTGACATTATAGGATAGAATAGATAAGAGTCAACCACTCAAACAGCGGATCTGGAATCTTTTATGATATAGTCACAAAGCTTGGAATAAGAGAGGTCTGTGCTTGGTTCATTAGGCAAAGTACAAATAACAAGGACTCTTTTCTGCCTCTCAAATGCAACTGGAGGCAGAAAACACAAACTTGCCATATTGAAAAAGTAGCACATCCAAACCAAGGACAAATTACAATGTGAATTTGACAACATCACCAGTAAGAGGTCGGGCAAAGCCTACTTGGCGATCATGAGCAGCTCCTTTGGATTTCAACAAACCAGCAGGAGTGGTGCTTTTATCAAAAAGGGAGACATTATTTTTAAACAAATTGTGAGCTCTAGATATTGACCCTTGCAGGCAGAGGCCATATACACAGTGGCGGCTTGTCTGCTAAAGCAGAGGAGCGTCGCCCACTGATCTCGGAGAAGTGTAAAATGAAAAATAAAATGATAATAACAGAAGTTATCATTTTATTTTTAGTATCTTCCAGCCAGGTTAGGGCAGGGGGGCGGGCCCCCATGACTTCGAGGAAGGAGGAGTGGTTGCTGCTGCATGGCGGTTTAGCCAGCCAGCAGTCATGCGCACTTTGCATGTTCTCCACTGGGCTGCAATGCACAGCCTGGGTGGAGAACATACACAGGCTATCGGATCCCATCTGAGCCCCGAACCACAGTGCTCAGTCCAATCATGAGGCTGCTGTCATGGTGACAGCAGTGTCATGATTGGCTTAGTGGAGCCTGGGTACTCCCGGGAGCCAGCAGAACATTGAGGAGGAAGAAGAGGCTGCGGCGACAAGCAGGTAACTCTTTTCTTTCTATCTCCTCACCACTGCCACTGTTACCTACAAGCCGCCACTCCATATACACATTGGATTACTTCCTGCAACACGCCTTCCACTTTCAGCTGAACTCAACATATTGCATGATTCCCTATCCTCTACATTCTTCACCCATTGCCTTTCCTGTAGCTATGTCTGCTCAATGTTTTTCTAGTTTGCTATACAATTTATTAGATATATTCCACATAAAAGTTGTTATGGGGTGCAGATCTGATTTTTGGTTGGGACAAGGACCGTCCTGAAAAACGTCGTAATCACACTGTGCAGAGGAGTGTGCTCGTAAAGATCAGCGGCCCACCTGGGGTGCCGAAACGTGAGGCGTTTGGGGAGTGTTGGGGAAGTTTGCCGAGTTTGATGGACCCGTGCTTGCAACCGTAAACCTGTGCTAGCGCGCACTTCGTAGTGTGTGGTGCCGAGGGGTGTTAGGGGACATTTGCTGAGTCCGCGGAACCTGAGATGGAAGCTTAGACTGTCTCAGACCTCCAGGTCCCTGGCTCCCTCTCCCTGGACCCATGCCACAAGGTACTCTGTTGTTGAGAATATCGTGACTGGACCAGAGGGGTCTAGTTGTGCCTTGTGTGCACCCACAGCTGGCTGCCTGGAGCAACTGCAGCTCACACTTGCGCCTACAGGGAAACATTTCTCCAATTTAGAAGGGCGCCAGCTTCCGGTGTCGCAGTCTTTTGTCTATGGAGAGGATAGTGATCCCATACTTGTGAAGGTGTCGCTCGGTGCCTGAAGGTCGAATCTGGAGGGATGAAACAAAGTAAAAGTTTCCTTCCGCTTTAGCTGATCCCGACAATCTAATCAAAGTGTTGCCAGCGGGTGCAACGTGTATCGTTGGCTGGTGTAGTTTGAGTGGCTGGGTCACGAAGTGTAGTCAAATCCTGTGATATCTTGACCATTACAACTGTACGGGAATGCGATATTTGGAATGTCGTGTTTTATGCTAATGTGATAGCAGGAAAGTGGAATACCCCTGAACAGCCTGCATATATGTTTCTATTGCTTTTGATGTGGGAGGGATAGCTTAGATTGTGTACAGCTCAGGGAAGTACTCACATGGGTTATGTTGTACGAGGCTGAGGGGATAATGGGGCAAATGTACTTATGACTACTACATATATATTCATGCCGCACTGCTGCTAATGAGAGAGCTTGACAATTGGGTGAAGAGACAGAATATCGAGTTGCATGAATATCGAGTCAAGAATATCGATGGTGTAAAATATCGAGGTACGTTTTTTCTTTTGTAAAATATCGATTTTTGTGTATTTTAGAAATATTGATTTTGAAAATATCAATGTAAAAAAATTTGTAAATAATATCGACTTTTTGTATTTTTTTGTTTTTGTTTAATGTTTTAATTCTGTTTTTAATATTTTAGTAATACTTATTTTATATGTATACATTTATTTTTTAATATTAAAATATATGTTTTTATAGTATTTTCACTTATTCTTAGGAGCAGGATGTTGGGTCTATACGGGATAAGGGTGGGGAGTAATTGGAAAATGTTTGTTTAAATTAATGTTTAAAATTTGTAAAGAAATATATTAATGAAAAATTTAAAAAAATTCTTACATAAAAAATTTTTTAAATGTAAAACTAAAAAAAATTTGAAGGTTTTTTAGGTGGAAATATTTTCATGTAAATATAAAAAAATATAAAAATATTTTTTAAAAATATGTAATATGTTTATTTTGATGCATATAATATATATTTTTTTTTTTTGTTTTACAAATGTTTAAAATATTAATACTTTTTTATTATAAATTACATTTGGAAAAATTTCGAAATTAACATCTTTATAAAGAACCTAGGGAAATTTAGAATAAAAAATGTAAATTTATTAAATTTTTTTAAGTAGAGAAAAACCCAAATTTTATTTTCAATTTTAACATTTTTTGATATATTGTAATTTATAATATGTAGTTTTTTGTAATTTAAAAAATAAAATGTTTTTAACAATTTTTGGGAAATGTTTGTTTTACATTTTTAAATGTAATAAAAATGTGTATCTTTTTATAAATGTATGTTTTTTCATAGTTTTGGAATTTTAAATTTTTTATGTTTAAATTTTTTACATTATTTAGCACTTTTAGTACATTTGTTTTTACATGTTTTTAATACATATTAGATAATTTAATTTTGTAAAAAAATTATCTAATATGTATTTTACATTGTAATAGTTTGTACATTTTGTTATTATTTAGTATATTGAATATTATTATAAAAAATATATTTAATATATTAAATAATTTACAATTTTTTAAAGAGTATATTTTTGTATCATACATTTGTTTACTTAAACATTGTTATATTTCACATTCACAATACTTTTCTTGTAAGTTCATCAAAGAAATATATATTTTAAATATATTAAATATTTCATGTTTTGTGTTATTATAATTAATTTATATGTTTTACATTTTATGTATATTTTTATATAGTTTTTTTTAAATTTAAAAATATACATTTAATTTTTGGATTTTTTCATTATTTCTCCATTCTTTTCTATGGGAAGGTAGTCTTTTTTCATTTTTATTACGCGGCCATTTTTTTTCTCCATTTGCTCACTTTTCTGTCTATCTGTTTCATTTTTAGGTCCTTTTGGAAGATGGAACCTTGCGGTTGGGAGCTGTGTTTGGTCCCTTAAGGTAAGTTTGATTTAATTTACTTTTAAGGTAATTTTAGGGCCGGGGGGAGGTAGTAGTAGTGTAGTTAGACTTGTTAGGGTGTTAAATGTTTGTATTTGTGTTGCTTGGTTTTGTTTTGGTAGTTTAGTGTTTGATGAGTTTGACGTAGTTTTGAAGAGTAGTAGAGTGTTATGTAGTGTTAGTTATGTGATGTGATGTTTAATTTCGTTATGTTGTATTTAATGTTGTAATTAATGTGTATGGGTTTGTATATGTTATTGTGCGAGGGTGTTGTTTTTTTTTGTAGGCTTCCCGTTTCGTTAAGGTATGGTGCTGAAGACGCGTTTTTGCTTATAAAAGGAAAATGTATTTTGTTTATTTGAAACGAATTACTTTTTTACATTTCCTTTTATTTTTGGGGTTTGTTGTAGCGTTTTTTTAAAACTAATTTTCGGGTTTTTGAGGGTTTCCTTATTGAGACAATTGCGTCATTGGAGCCTTTTGGTATACAGTTGTATTTTTACATTTTTTTGGGGGCATTCCGTTTTTAATGGGTTTGACTTTTGTTTTAAATACTATGGATTTGTTCGTTTTTGAGGACCATCTACTGCGACACAACTGTAAGTTATTTTTTATTATTTGGGTGGGAAATGTTTTTTGTTAATATTTGGTTTGCTAGTTTCTTTTTTATTTTAATAATATTATGTCATATATTTTTCGGTTCATTTTTAATTTTTAAATGACAATTATAATTGTTAATTTAAAAAGAGTGGAAATATGTTGATTAATTGTTTTGTATTTTTTAAATGCTGCATGGTGTTTGCTATTGTTTTATGTTTAAAGTATAGATTTGGCTATTGTGTCTAGGTATTCTAGTCCATTGGTGTTTGGGTAGAGTCTAGTTTTATGTTGTAGGTATTCGTACATTGTTTTTCTTTGTTTACTAAGTTTAGGACCTATTTTAATGAGGGATTGTTCTAGCCTTAGTTCTTGATAACTTTGGGGCTGAATACAATGGTGGAAGGACTTGAGTCCGTCCGCCATCGATGCGGGGACTGGGACGCCTGCTTGTAAGGCGGTGGTCCTGCAACACCGCATTACGATGCGGCCGCCACCGTGGTGGTCGCATCCTGTAAGTTTAACATTGCGGCGGGTGCTGCTGCCTGCAGCACCCTCCGCAATGCTAAAAAAGCATGCTGTGCGTTTCCCTGCACTACGTGGCAGGCACCACGCGGTGCCTGCCACCTGGTGCAGGGAAATGTAGGGGGTACCCATGTACCCCCCCAGTGCACAACCACCTCCCCCCAACACAAGGGGGGCCCGCAACAGGCCCCCGAATCCAATTCCCGCCAGCCTTTCCATGGCGGTTTCACTGCCATGGAAAGGCTGGCTTTAAGCAGCATCATAATTTGGCGGATAGTGCCTGCTAGGCACCGCCACCATTCTACGCATGCTGGCCAGGTCCGCCAGGCAATCGGTACGATTGCCTGTGGCGAACTCGTGGCAGGCAGACTTTGCATCTGCTAGCACATCGCACGCCATCATAATATGGCGGGCGGAGAAGTGCTTGGCGATGAAACCACCACTGGCAGCCTGCCGGTGGCAGTTTCACCGCCATCGTAATCAGCCCCTTTGTTCTTTTTTGATGGCTTCTATTAGTTTGTGTAAAGTTGGTTGTCCTCTTCCTATTGTGGCTTGGAAGGCATTATGCCATCCTTCCTCTGCGTTATTTGTTTTAGCTTTTTGTGCTAGGGTGATTTGATAGACGTTCCACCAGGGGATTTGGAACTTGGGTTGTCTTCGGTGCCCTGACCTGTGCAGTCTTCCTACCCAGGTGTCTTCAAAGTAGTCAAGGAAGGGTGTTAGTTTTGCTTCGTTGGCTTGGTAGAAAGGACTTTCAATAAGTATATTATAGTGGTTGGCTACTTCTGTTGTTGGTACATATGCCAGGGCTATTAGTTTTTTGATTTGGTAAGCAAAGTTGCTGTTTGTGGCATAATCTATTCTTAGGGTGACTTTCTGGAGATGTCTCCAGATACTTTGGTTGAAATGATAATAGCAACCTTGTATTGCAGTATGTGGATATATTTTTAAAATTGACTGAATCATTTCTTGCTCGAAATCTATTATTATTTTTTGAGGGAAGTAGTTTTCTGTCTGTTGTTTTATTATTGTAAGGAGTTCTATGTAGGTAGTATTTTGTTTGTTAGGGAGTAGTGCGTATATGAAGGGGATGTTAGTTTCTTCATATTCGACATGGATGATATAGTGTTGATAAAAAGGCTTTGGGCAAACTTTGAATGTCCCATCCATCATCCATGTTTCACATTGCTTTAACGTTTGAATGTTGGTGTGGGTGGCAAAGATGATAGTTCTTTTTCATGACTGTTATTGTCATAAAGAATGAATTTTTCATCTTTGTTTGTGACTGTGTATTCTTGTAAAATTTCGATTTCTGCAAAAGTTTGGGGGTGGGTGGTGTTTGAGCAGTAGATCTTTTAGTTCTGGCTATTAGGTGTTTTAGAGTTGGTATGTAAGGTAATTGTCCTTTTATATGTTCAGGAACCCTAGTTAGTATGTTTTTAATATTTTGGTACTGGTTTGTTGGGAGCTGGTTTCTAAAGCATCTCTCACCTCAATTTCTGTGACATTGGGGGATGGTTGTGTTCCCTAACATTAATAACATTTGTTTCTATTGTTGTTGCTCTCCCATAGCAAGAATTGGAGTAGTATTTACAACATTTCCAATGGGTTTTATTTTCTGTTATTTTTCTTGCGTATAAGTATAGCCCATGTAGCACAGAAGTAGTTTTCCTTTTTGTGAGGAGATGAACTTTGCTCCTTCTGTCATTTTCTTTGTATATATTTTAATGTATTTAAATATATATATTTATTAATTATTGAAGAGTAAACATGTTCATATATTTATTAAATTTCAAAATATACTTACATATATCTTGTTTTGCTTTTCTTGTCAGATACTTTTTCGATGTTTGTAGTTTATTCACAGTTTTTTTTCTGTTTAAAAAGGAAAATGTTATTTTTATTGAAGTGTTGCATTTAGTTTGTTAGTTTCATTTATTTAGTCTCTATCTTTATTTAGTTGTTTTAAAAAAAAATACTTACTACTTTTAGTTGATGTAGTTTATTTTGTTGATGTTGTTGTTTTGTTGAAGTCTGTAGAAGCAAATAAAATAAAAGTATTTGTTAGTTTTGTTTTGCTTTTTTAATAAATTTTTCAGTTTTAATCATTCAACTCTATTAGTTTGTTAAGATATATACTTACTTTGTTTAATATTTTTCGTTAATGTTGATTTTGTAGCTGTTTTGGAATTAAATCATTGTTTTAAATTTTCTAGGTTGGAGTTTAAGTTAAGTTTAATCTGTGAAATATGAAGGAAAACATATTGTTTTTTTAGTTAATTTGTTTATATATTTTTTTAAAGCTAATTGTATTTATTTATTTAAAATGTTTGTTCTTACCTTTAATGAGAGTTTTTCTGTTTCGTTGTTTGTGTAGATGGTTTTTGTTCTGTTTTCTGTCTCGCAAAGTGTTGTCCTTCTACAGTGTTTGTCCGTGTCACTGTACATTTTGTGTTAATTATTTGATTGTTTTTATAGTGTTTAATTAATTAGAGTTTTCTATTGGTTTGTGTTGGTGTAGTTTAAACTCATTGGTTGAGATAATTCTTTTGATTTTTTTGTCAGTTATAATTTAATTTGTTTAATGTTAATTATGTTTATTTAATTGTTTTTGTTTTGTTTAGTAATATAATTAAAATGTATGCGCTAATAAATGTTATATATTTTTTATATATGTAATATATATGTCTGTTTATTTTTGATAGTTGTGATATTTGTTTATGTTGTAGTGTTTATTTATTTGTTTTTTATTTTTACGTGTATTTGTTTGTGTTTTAGTTTTATTAATTTTGTAATTATTTTTAGTGTTTTTAATTTTGATATGTTATTTATTTGTATTATTGAAAATAGTTTATTTTGTATAGTTTATATGTTATAATTTTGTATAGTTTATATGTATTTTATCGATGTTTGTGTTGTCAATATTATACATATCAATGTTTTTGTTGTAATATGTTATTTTAATTTTATCGATATTTTTGTGTTCTTTTTTTGTTGATAGTTTTGTCATTGAATTTTTTTTTACTTTCGTTTTTTATCGATGTTTGTGTTATTTTAGTTTTTTGTATTGAGTGTCGATATTTTTGTATACGATATTAGTGACTCGATAATTTTGTAGGTCGATATTATAGGAGTCGATGTGCCAGTGATCTGACAATTGCATATAACTGTAAAGCATATATCCAATGTGTAGGTTGTTTCGATTTCAATGCGTGTATAATACAAAGACCATTGTTTTATACATACTGTGTGAAATCTTTTTGTAGTGAACTGAGTATGTTGCGAGGGTTGTGTTTTGCCAATACTTTACACTTTGACACTGAGGATAAGCTTGGCTGCTCTGTGTCAAGCTACCCAAGGGTGAGCACAGGTTATCGGACAAGTGTATCGTACTCATCCTATCTAGGACGGTGGATTCTGTCTGGCTTCGATGCATCCCAGCCAGCCAGAAACCGCTGGGTCTAACATATATATTTATTTAGTTAGTTATATAACAGAGCCTAGTAGCACATCTGCACCCCACAACAACTTTATGTGGAATATATCTGATAAATTCCATAATATATATATATCCCAATATATATAATGGAATTTATCAGATATATTCTAAATAAAGTTGTTGTGGGCTTCAGATGTGCTAGTAGGCTCTGTTATACTATATATATATGTGTGTATATATATACATATATATATATATATATATATATATATATATATATATATCCCACACAAAAAAAGGCGATGCCCCAATCTGAGGAACACCAGCGTTTATTGCAATTTTAAACAGGCAGCATGGATTCCTCTTCCTTACTCCTTGATCACAGGTGAGCTAAATTGTACTGTGTAGCGCTGGAGGCCTTAATTCCCAATTAGCACGTGACCTATAGTGCAAACATCAGTTCTGACAATGCACTTATAGTGTAAGTACACTCTGTGTAATGCAATATTCATATTTTTTATGAATTTTCAAAAAAGAGAAGGGGGCAGGGTAGAAGCACCCTGCCCTCCTAGGCCTCTTAGGGCAGGGTGTTTCTACCCTGCCCTAAGAGGCCAAAGAAAAGCATTTTTGAAAAAACATTTCTGCGAGAATCCACGAATCCCACAGAAACTTTTTAAAAAACAAAGCACGATTTCTCACGCTTTGTTTAATTAGGGGCCTGGGTGGGCCAGGTGCTGGGGGCTATTGAAAATAATGATGCAGGCCTGCACCCCCACAGCCTGGGGACAGCCACTTCCCCGGGACTCTTAAGAATAGGAATGCGGGAGGGGCCCGTCCGGCCTCCCGCTGCACCAGGTACCATCACCTCCCGGGGCACAAACACAATAATTAAGGGGGTCCTTTGCGGGCCTCGTGTACCATCGCCTTCCCAGGGCTACATGAAAGAAAGGAGGGGGGCTGTGCTGTCCCCCCTCCTGGAGCCCTAGATGGCCCTGGGGACCACCACCCCCACAAGGCCAGCTCCAGCAATGTCCCGGGGTGCCCACCCCCGGGACATTGCAGTTTGCTGGTGTCACGTAGCTCCTATAAAATGTATACAGGATCTTCATGTTCGGACAGCATACACTGTAGGATTGGTGTCAGACTGACTCTGAACACCCCCACCGGGTATGCTGGCCTTTTGTACCAACTAGCTCACAGTGCCACTAGAATCTCCTCTTATCAAGGAGAGAATTGTTCCTGGCAACCATCGAACATGACAACCCTGATCCCTTAGGACCGTGGAAACAATATACTGCCTTTCGCTCAGTCACTCGTGCTTACTTAGTCTGTCTCAGAGAGATACACAGAATAAACAGGCTGGGCGTTTTTAATAAATATTTATTGAACAGTTACTTTCAAAGGGCGTGCGCATCACACAAAGTCCAATAGTCAATTGTATTTACAAAAATTATGATTTCTTTATTTTCATCAGTATAAAAAAGCATTGAACATTAACACTCCAGCCAACGCGTTTCATTCCCACACTGGGAACTTCATCAGGGCGAATTAAAAAAGGAAGAAAAAAATCAAGAAAAAAATCGTTTCAAGTCCGTAGTTTTTATATTCCTCGTGTAACTGATCACAATTGAGGTGCAATCACTGATCTGGAGCACAGTGACGCCACGCAACGGTTGGCGTAGGGGCAGATTTGCGCATCAAAACTTTATTTTTTGGAACTGGCACGAGGTGCGGTACCTGTGGTCCGCCGTTGTTCAAACTGATATTTATTGAACAGTTGTTATTCTGGTGTAGAATAGATGAACTGCAACAACCGTTAGACAGTATCAGATATAAATGATTAGCAGTACTATAAAGGTAAATGGATGGTATAGTTCTACCATCTTACAATAGTCATGAATACATATAAGTATATAAAACACATGATAAAAGATGCGTACTCCTACATTGCCTCCCTAACTAGAGGTACCTAAGTGTACCTAGCGTGTGTGTAGGTGTTAAGCCAAGAATCCCTCTGGGATTTAGTCAACCCCATTACCTGAAGTGAGAGACTGTGGGACCCCATCCTGGTCTCGAGTTGGACACCCCGCGAGGGATGTTAGACCACTGCGAGCTGGAGTGTCTGCATGCAGGAATCTCAGCGTCTCTGGTCAGTGTGTCGGCCGGGAAGTCTCTGTCTCCTCTGTCTATCTTAGCAAGATGTGATGTATATATACCCATAGGTTTTCCAGGGGTCCTACCTCATGGTATTACTGTGTCGGCGTAAGGATGACGTCGGGCATGAACTTTATACATAGATATTATACAGGAGATGGTAGTCCTGCTGTGCTTCCAAGAATCCTCATGCATAATGTATGAGATTTCGAACTAGGAAAAACCCGCGTTCTGAATGCAGTGTCGTATGTAGGTAAAAGGTCAGTCCCTGTAAACTGTGACAAGTGTAATGTAGGGAAGAATATAGGTGAAGGCTAATGAAGTTACCGAGGCCTATATTATGGTACCTCTATGGAATATAACACCCACTCCTCTTCCGAATGGACGACATAGTTAAATACTAAACGTACTACTAGGCTGATTAGATGCTGGTACGCAAAATAGTTTAAAAAACAATATTTTCTTGTTTTGCTAAAATCAATGTTAAAAAGGTTCTAAAAAATCTTTAAAAAGTTTAAAAAGGAAATTTTCACGCAAGCCATAGCACTAACGTGCCTGTAGGTATAGTTCGAACTACTATAAGCATTTGAAAGCCATGCATGCTCAAAAGAATGTCAGTTTTGTTATGGAGTTCAAAATGATATTTTGCTTTTCCAAAAGGTCGAATTTTTCCCAGCACACGACAGGCCAAATGGGTCAAATGTTTGTGTCCTGGCTGGTAGACGCAACATTCTCGTTGCCTGCCTCCGCAGACGACGTTCCCTGTAACACCTCGCAGATTATGTCAATTGAGCACAGATGATCTTTTGTATTGTCCACAACAGATGCTGGCACAGCCTGTGCGCAATCCAAGGCCTGGGTGTCAGAGGAGGAGCCTATGTCCATACCAACAGGAGCTGATACTACCTGAGGTGGCTCTATGAATGCCGCCATCAACATAGGAATACGCTGGGGACACTGCAGAACATGGGCTGTTATCGGGTCCAGTAAAGCATCAATGTCCGGTTGCGCACATGATGGGAGTGTCAGACAGAGATCTAACACGCATTCTTCTCCGCAAAACAGGCATCGGAGGACAGGTAAGATGCAGTCCATCCAGACTGGTCTAAATGACAAGAACCAAGACGCACTTAGTTCTCCTAGGCGAGGCGTGCCTAGATGTTGTACCATGTGATCCAGGAGTACTATTTCCATCTCCTTGGTGACTGGGACAGGATCCGCGGCAGTCCTCCAAAAATGCTTCCAAATACAGAGTGTATAAAGTTCGGTATAACTTCGAGGACCGTCTGAAAGGTGCTTAATAGTCCAGAACCTATGGTCTTAAATAGGTGGACGATGCCTGTCGTATCAGACATGTTAAAGATACGATTTACCATTTCTGCAAAATGGAAGGGGCAGTTTGTACGTATGAGTGCCTGTATCTCTGCCGAAGACCTTGCGATCTGGAGATCAAAAGTCTCTCGAGCTGAGGTTAAGGGCACGGATTTCTGTAAAAGCATGGCTTTCATTCTGCTCAAAGCATCATACCGTATAATGAAACATTTAGCGAAGGCCATAACGGCGCCTCTCTGACTGTATGTGTTGGTGGAAACAATACTTGCATACAGCAAGTAACCCCGGAGCTCACGGTTACCAGATATGCGATGCCCGGAAGCATCCCACAGCAACTTTGATGGTTCAGCATCAAGTATCTCCCATTCGAAAGTAGCCTGAACACTGGAGTTATCACGGCAGCTGGGGCACCCCTTATGTAACAGGATAAGTTTGCTACCGAACTGTTACAGGCCCCATGAAGCATTATATCCTGGCATATGAGTGATCCACTTAAAGTATTCTCGCAGTTTGCACCGCTCAAAAACACTTCTCTTTCCCCACTCTGGCATCGAAATTTGTACGGTAATTCCCAAAATTCCTTGATGAATTCCTTCCCCCTTTTTTCATATCTGCCTGACTGCTTTTGTTCAAGGCAATATTGGAATTGAAAAGTAGTGTCCGGAAGAGTTATGTGGCCATGGATTAACCATTCTGTGGACGGTGACTCTGCCACTGTAAAGGCTAATCGGTCCAGTTTTTCAATAGGCAGCATTGTATACTTTGCTCCCCTTTGTGCCATCTCTATCTGTTTTTCCGTTAGATTGTATGAAGAAAACAGAGACGTACTGTTTATGAAACGCCAAGGCACATATCCTGCGTGCAAAGATTGCAGCGTCCAGCTTAATAACATAATAGAACGCAATTGTGATTGCCCGTGCTGTAATATGGACAAATCCTGTTCTAGTACATCAATGCTGCCCAGTGAATATATCCTGGAGGCTAGTGTAGTTAACCCATTGTCAACCACTGCTAGAGCTTTCTCTAGGTTTATACATTTTATTTCTCGTAATCTCTCCGCAGCTTCTTGTTGTGATATTTCCAAATCTCAATATAGACAGCATAATAGAAACGTTTGTGATGTGGCTTCCTAGGACCTAATAAAAAATCCCGTAGGTCCACATCCTCTGTAAGTAAGGATAAGTGTTGTTCCACATGTGTAAGTGTTGAGGTCTTTAGCCAATTGAGGCATAACTTCCCAACACTGTATGATGTCACTACCCCTGGGTGTTCTCTCTGTACATAGCGTGGATCTGGCCTGTTGATACTAAGCCCTTTGGTTTTACCCATGAATATTTCCTGACAGCTATTGGTGTCTGTGGGCCAAATCAACCATCCCTTCCAACCGGGTTCTGATCCATTGTATTGCATGATCATATCTAGCGTAATCCCTTCTTGTGATGTTATGTTGCCCTTGGTGTGTGATGGTGTGGGCGTCCGAGGTGTATTCAAATCTTTGTTCTTGGCTAGTCCAAGACAGGATGTTTGTTGCACCGTTTCATTCAAAAACATGATTTGTTGACGAATAAGGCATGCTCTAAATAGTGCCTCTGTTCCCTGGACCTGCCAGTCTCTAGTACCCCATATAGATTTTAAGTCTATGGTGTCTTTCCACAAGTCGAAACCTTGTTCAGACAACTGGGCAAGGAAGGAAGCAGAATAAATCTGTTTGGTGTTTGTCAACATATTTGTCTGTGCTGGTGTTGGTGCAACCATATAATAATATGAGGCTGGGTCTGACGTGTTAAACCCTGAAAAATATGGAAACTTTTGTGCAAATCTTTTTGAACTGCTTTTTGGCGGTGTTGGGCAATGTTCCCATTGGTGGTATGTGAAAACATTTCTGGGATTAGCAGATTTATGCAGAAAGTGATGACCATAATGCCGATAGCAATACATTGTTTCAAAGTCTGTTGTATCTTCCAACATTTCATTATTAGAAAAGGCAGCAGATTTTTCTAAACCAGACAACATATTATTTACAGTTTCATAATCCCAATCATCGGAAAATGTACTGGAGGTAATGATATTACTTAATGAAATTTTAAATAAATGTGGTATTTTTAAAAGTTCGGTCAGGCCAAATATATCGTAATCAACCTTGTCCCACACTATACCGTCAGGTATAGGAACGGCTGAAATGTTCACTGATGATAGGTCTCTTTTTTCACGATGTGATGATAGATGTGGTTTCAGAATCATATTCACTTTTTGTGCTGCAGAGCTACTCGAAGACAAGTTCCATTTATAAGCATACTAAAGACAGTCACTAAGCCTATCCAGAAAAGAAAGAAAAGTATCCCAGTGATTACCCAGAGTTCCACCCAAGGTGATACCAGGTAAGTCTTTTTAAGTAAGTTCAGAAAATCTTTAATTTGCTGTTGGCGAGTTTTTTGGGCTGGCTTCGTTTCAGGTTCACTTGGATCCAATGAAAAAGTATCAAAGTCAATGAAATAGCCAGATGCAGTTCGATCAATTTTTGGTATTTCCGCAGGTCTTGTGGAAACTGTAGCTTGCTCTTGTTGAGGCATGTTGATGTAAATATCTGTGTTTGTTCGAATTGAAATTTGTCTTTCATTCTGGTTTTGAATTTGAATTTCATTTTCAAGAGGAACGAGTTCCATGGCATTGTGGCAATAGTCCATCATTCCGTGCTGGTGACTCTTCAAACGTGATGAGTCTTTCTGTTTGAACTTCTAGTATAGTTGCGAGAGGAGGGTGTCTGTTACTCCGGAGTCCAGTCCATGTGGCCTACTACTCAGTATCGGCCACATAGTGTGGTTTGATTAGGTCTATTGAGACAAATCTTTTCTCCTTTTTACCGGCAAGGGGTGGCAGAAGTACTGTCCTAGTTCCTTCAACTGCCAGGACAGGTACAGGCTTTCTGTATGATGGCCCAAACTCTTTTTTGTCCGCTATTTCTTCTCTGACCAGGTCCCCGACTTTAGGGATCCAGACAGGTCTTGCCGTGACAGACTTGACTTCCCCAGTGGCGGTCCTTTTCACCTGGACGTTATTTTGTAGTGCCCTGGATTCATTTAGATCCTGTAAAACAGCCAAACGTTTATGGATGTCAAAATGTTTTTCATCCGCCACCATGCCTTCACAATCAAGATCAGGAACCCACATTCTAGTCCCAAATAGGACCTCATAAGGAGTGACACCCCCTAGAGAGCTTCTTGGCTGGTTATTCAATGCCCTTTGAACTCCATACAGATGTTTTACCCAACTTCCACCCGAGCCTAATACTCTGGCTGTTAAAGACTGCTTTAAGTCCCGGTTTTTCCTCTCCATAACAGAATTTCCCTCGGGATGGCACGGAGAGGAATACCGCAATGCTACACCCAAACTTCCCATGGCTTCCTTGTAAGTCCTAGAGCTAAACGCGGGGCCACGGTCAGAATGTAATGTGCCAACTGCGTATGTCCCTATAAAGACTCGCAAATCTTTTATAACAGCTCTAGCGTCAGCCGAGCGCTGGGCCCACACCCATAGGAATCTAGAGCAGGAATCCACTGCAACCATGATATACTTGTAAGCCCCATCTGATTTGTAGGGGGCCGCAGTGGTCCAAATAGACACAAGCGAGCGGTCTGTCTGATATCAGTAATGGTGTCTGCGCTGGACGTGTTATGGTGGAGCCTTTCATGTGCTGACAGATGTCACATTTCAAGACATAGTCCTTAGTTTGCTTTGTTAATCCTGGCCACCAGTAGCGTTGTTTCAGTAGAGAAACAGTCACTCTAACTCCTGCGTGTGCAGAACCTATACCCTCGTGTGCTGCTAGAATGAATCCTAACCTACGATCCATATTCGATATTACTCTATCCCCCACTCCAGGAATCTGAGCAAATGGAACGTTGTTTGCATCTAACTTGTAGGAGTACTTGAGTGGTAATCTTTTCGGTACTGCTGATTTATTGCATATAGCAATAATTGCAACCATAATCTCACCGTCTATTCACGTTTTAGAATGAGTGATTGCAGCTACAGAAGCTGTGCGTACAGCCCCCTTTGCGGCTTCATCAGCCAATGAATTCCCTTCAACATGAACGCCATCACACTGATGACTCAGGGGTCGATTCCGATTCGGGCCGGAAAAAGCACCGACCGACTCGGATCCGGAAAAAATACCGACCGACACGTACCCGTGGCGCACGACACGCCAAGTACGATGCAAGGCGCGAAAATTCCGACCGACACGTAACGAAACCAAGTCGACCGACCGAGCCGCACGGAAAACAGCAATCCGGCCGGAAAAACACGCGAATCCAACTGACCGACACGCACCCGGAACAAATCCGACCGAAACGTACACGCTAACTCCAAACCGCAAAGTACGATGCAAGGCGCGAAAACCACGAGCGAGTCGGACGGAGGACAAGCCGTACGACCGACACGCATACAAAACCGAGCCGAAGCAACACAATACACCGCGACCGACGCGTATGCAGCATAGAAAACTGCACAAACACAGCGTGAACGAAACGGAGAACACCGTACGAGACCAATGCAGGGTCCGACTCGGTCACACGAACGTTTCCAACATACACAAACAGCACAAAGGAAAAATCACCCAAAAAAGGCCAAACAAGCAATTACCAAGCCAATAAATACTGGGGGGTGGGGACAGAGAACAAAGACACACCCACAACTCCACCTATATAAAGGACACAAATCACTACCATGAGCCTTTGCAAATGCCATTCCACTGCCAGCACCCAAGAGAAAGCAACCACACACCCACAGCTCATCCCTCACACAAGCCACACACCATCAGCACACCAACAAATACCTACCTCACATACAACCAGCAAAACACACACTCACACACCCTCACCTGCACACCAACACACACATCACTCACCATCACCACCCATCACCATGCCCCCCAAGAAGAATCACAAGTTCCTAGATTGTGAATTGGAAGTCCTGGTAGACGAGATCCTCAGGGTAGAGCCACAGCTGTTTGGCGCACTGGTCCAACAGACCCCCATCTCCCAGAAAACCAAGATGTGGAAGAGGATCATCAACAGGGTGAACGCACAATCACCATGTCTGCGCACAAAGACCGACATCCAGAACAGGTGGTATGACGTGCGCAGGAGGGTCCGGGAGCTGCTCAAGAAAGACTACCTCATCAGCCAATACACCGGCAGTGGCCCTCCTGCCAAGCCAGTATACCTCAGGCCCTGGGAGGAGAAGGTGCGGGCCATCCTTCCGCCAGTGAGCGTATATGGACTAGAGAACATCCCAGAGCCTGGTGAGTACACAACAAATGTACACAATATTCTGACACAAAACACACACACATCACTGTCAAGGGGAGAGTCAAACCATGCACTCATAGCAATTACACAGCAACCAGAACAGAATCATCCCAAAATGTGTATGTCAGTCAGATAAACACAACACATGCCATCAAAAAAGTTACATCCAACCGTGCCATCACATGTACAAACACAACTACAACTACAGCTAGGCAGTGGCACAAATAGAACTAACAAACACATCCAGACATGTAGCCACCACAACAACACCAACACACAGTGAAGACCACTCAAAGGAAGGAATTCTGTGTATGCTGGCCAAGTCAGTGTAGCCAATAGCATCATGGGAGTCGCAGTCACACATATTGCCCCCCCACAACTGTCCCATCAACACCACCATGAACCATGCGCACATCACAGGGAGTGGAGAAGGACTCACAAGATGGCTGACACTGGCTACTGCTGTGGGGAGCACAAGGCCCTGCTGGCAAATGTGCACCAACAAACAGCAGGACACCACTGACTGACATCCTGAGAGACAACTTCCACTCCCTGCAATGCAAGCACGTTCCATGGTGGGATATCTGGCTGGCTGGGTGGGAAGGGGGACTTGCAGCACTGACTATAGTCACAAGCACCTCCCCTCACACACCCCCCCCAACACAAACTCCACAGTACCCACCTGGTAGAATGCAATGCCCTCCATCCCAACACAAGATCCCACAAAGAACCACCACCGTGGGTTATGTTGTGTGAAGCACAGGGACACTCTTGGGACTCTTAGCCAAACAACTGCCAGGACAACACTCCCAGCCATCCTGTCAGCACAGCCAGCCCACCCCACAGGGAAGCAGAGTCAAAAGGAAGGAAGCATTGGCATGCTGGGAAGGGGGGTGGAGGCAATAGCATGATGGGAGTCGCAGTCACTGATATTGGTCACCCCCACAACTGTCCCATCAACACCACCCTGAACCATGCTCACACGGAGTGGAGAAGGACTCACAAGATGGCTGACACTGGCTACTGCTGTGGGGAGCACAAGGCCCTGCTGGCAAATGTGCACCAACAAACAGCAGGACACCACTGACTGACATCCTGAGAGACAACTTCCACTCCCTGCAATGCAAGCACGTTCCATGGTGGGATATCTGGCTGGCTGGGTGGGAAGGGGGACTTGCAGCACTGACTATAGTCACAAGCACCTCCCCTCACACCCCCCCCAACACAAACTCCACAGTACCCACCTGGTAGAATGCAATGCCCCCCATCCCAACACAAGATCCCACAAAGAACCACCACCCTGGGTTATGTTGTGTGAAGCACAGGGACACTCTTGGGACTCTTAGCCAAACAACTGCCAGGACAACACTCCCAGCCATCCTGTCAGCACAGCCAGCCCACCCCACAGGGAAGCAGAGTCAAAAGGAAGGAAGCATGGGCATGCTGGGAAGGGGGTGGAGACAATAGCATGATGGGAGTCGTAGTCACTGATATTGGTCACCCCCACAACTGTCCCATCAACACCACCCTGAACCATGCTCACATCACAGGGAGTGGAGAAGGACTCACAAGATGGCGCACACTGGCTACTGCTGTGGGGAGCACAAGGCCCTGCTGGCAACTGTGCACCAACAAACAGCAGGACACCACTGACTGACATCCTGAGAGACAACTTACACTCCCTGCAACACAAGCACGTTACATGGTGGGATAACTGACTGGCTGGGTGGGTGGGAAGGAGGTCCGGCTGCCAACCAAACACAACCAATGCAGACCATGTTCACACCCCAGAAAATACATAGAAATGCCCAAATAATGCAGGACAATGTGCCACACCAATATCAACCCCTGACTGTGACGACTCAGGACAATGCAATGTACAGGCCCGCACCCAGAGGCACAGTCACAACTGTCATGTGTGTCAACCATTGATGCCTGCAGAAACATGACATACATTGTTTGTGTCTCCCAAAAACAGGTGATGATGGGGACACAGCAGCAGACGCTGAGGAGTCCCAGTCCCAGGCTCAAGAGGATGCCGAGCTCACTGGCGTCGTACAGCCTCTGTCCTCCTCGGACGATGAAGAACAACCTGGCACATCCGGTGCAAGTCAACATGCAGCACCAGCAGGACCACCAGCTGCAGCACCAGCAGGACCACCAGCTGCACCCCCTGCACCCACCCCTCCAACGACTGTCACCACGAATACCATCCCTGCCGACATGGATAGAATAAGGAGCAACACCAGCACAGTGACCCTGGACCAACCTGGGGCCATGGCCACCACCACCACCACCAACCCCCAAGGTGGACCAGGGTTATCTGTGCGTGCCACTGCACACACTGCACATGTCAGCAGGGGTGGTGGGAGGTGTGGGAGACAGAGGTCGCTGCTTGCAGACGTTGCTGGTGTGCATGATGACCCACAACTGGTATGCATAGCTGATGCATACCAGTCCAGCACCGGAGAGCTCAGCCAGGTAGAGGGGCTCCTCAGAGACATTAAACAGCAGCAGGCTGCCCATCATGCCCGCTTGGACTCCCACATGTCCCACGTGGAGTCACACATGTCCCGTGTGGACTCACACATGTCCCGCGTGGAGTCCAAGTGGGATGCACTGCATGAGATGACGGCGGTGCACAGGGACATTTTACAATGCCTCCGCCAGATGAACAGCAACCAGTCCACACCTCCCTGTGTGCCAACAACATCTGGTGCCGAACAAACTGCAACTGCCACAGGGAGGGAGGAGGACTCTGGCGGAGAGTCCCCTGCACCGCAGCAGCCTGCACTTGAGGGCCCCCCCAAGAAGAGGGGTCGTCCGAGGAGGGAAAAGTGAGAGGCCGATGGCCAAGCGCAACTCCCAGGAAGCCTGAACCTGTTCTGGATGTTCGCCTTTGTGCACAGACTGTTCACCCTGTTGACGGCAACACTACTCCCACACATTGCATGGGGAGTACAAGTTGGACCAATGTGTCAGACAACTGTGGCCCCGATACTGGGGATCCTGTCTACCCGGACTTTCAATTCACCTAGGAACTTGGGATTGCAAGATTCATGTACAGCACAACCCATCCTATGCACTATTAACACAAATGTATCACAATAAACACACTAATACACCATACTTGCCTCTGTCGTGATTCCAACGTGGGTGCTGTTATGGGGATGATGAACTGCAAAATTACACTGTGTATGCGAACTGCAACAGCAAGGACAACACAGGCATGTGAGTACAGGAAACGTGACACACATGAGGGAGACACACCACCAGGGCTACACGACACATACACACCTAGGCCATCTGACTCATTGCCTACACTGATGTTGCCAGGGAAGACGGTGCAATGCACAGACACCACACCCATTCCCAGTTGTAGTCAAGTAGCCCACAGGTGCAGTAAGCAAATGGCAGTCAAATATGTGACCACAGACAACGCACATCACAAAGTGAAGCACAGGTTTATTACACAGTTGCAACATGCCGTAACCACACAGTCAACAACTGTAGACGGAAGGAAGTCCATGGGTGTGGCGCACATCACCTGTAGGGACACAACAGCTACCAGCCTGGATGTGCAATCACGTCGTCGGTGGACACAGTTGACCAAACGAATCTGAAAGTACCCTGTGAAGGACAGAAATGACACACAGTCAAAAGCAATGGAGTACAGGACAGAACAGCAAAACACATGCACAATACATGTTACAAGATACCCACCCAGAACCAAGTTAGCATGTCAACACTGTTGGGGAGTACAGCCCACCTGTTAGCACACATCGCAACACACATCCAGTCAAGTGGCCCATGGACACACTCCCACAGCACCAGAGCACCACCCACACATCATGCCAACTCACATCATTGACATGACACCTCAGGATACTCACATTCAGCTAAAGAAGTTGGTGATGAGCTGTGTGCGGACATCACCATCACCATCATCATCGTCACTGGCATCGTGGTCCAGGCCAGGATCCTCCACAGGTGGCGGATGTTGGTCATTGTCATCCTGGATGAGAGGCAACTCCTTCCGCACTGCCAGGTTGTGGAGCATGCAGCAGACGATGATAATCTTGCACACTTTCGCAGGGGCATATGGGAGGGACCCTCCGTTCTTGTCCAGGCAGCGGAAGCGGCTCTTCAGGAGACCAAAGGTCTGCTCAATCACTCTCCTGGTCCGACCATGTGCCTCATTGTAGCGCATCTGGGCAGGTGTCACAGGGTTCCTGAGGGGTGTCAGCAACCACGGCATGTTGGGGTATCCCGAGTCACCTACGGACAGACAAGTGCACATTAGCTGACTTGGAACAGTGGGCGGAATACTACAGATCAGATCACACACAATGGCACAAAGTCAGTACACACCGACAAGCCAGGCACGCTGGTTCTGCATCTGTGCCATCATCCTGGGGATGCGACTACTCCTCATCACAAAGGCATCGTGTGCTGAACCAGGGAAACGGGCACACACGTGTGTGATGGTCATGTCTGCAAGACACACCACCAGTGCATTGACCGAGTGGTAGTGCTTGCGGTTCCTGTAGGCCTGCTCCTGGGCCTGTGGTGGTACCAAAGCCACATGTGTCCCATCAATGGAGCCAATTACATGCAGCATCCTCCCCAGGGCATAAAAGTCACTCTTCACGTCAGTGAGTCGTCGCAGTCTAGGGAAATAGATGTACCGGTTCAGGAAGAGCAACATTGCCGCCAAAACATCGCGGAGCACACGGCTGAACATGGTCTGTGACATCCCACCAGCAGTCGCCACAGTATGTTGGAAGGTACCAGTGGCAAAGAAGTGTAGGGCTGCCATCACCTTCACCTTGGGGGTCAGCGCTGTAGGATACGGCCGGCCAGGCTGCAAATGTGGGGACAACTGCACTGCCAAATCCTCAATCAGCTGCCTGGTGAAGCGGTACCGTCGGATGCTGTCCCGTTCCACCATCGTTGCCAGGTCTGGGAATGGCCGATGGACAGCAGGAGCCCTGCAGTGCAGAGGAGAAGTAAGCAAGATTGTCAGTCACCCCACATATGCGGCATTGAACACACTCAAGATCCCAACATACATCATTATGAGGCACAACTACATGAAGTGTGCAGTACTGGAGGACATGTATGGTACATACATGGCCAACATCTGTCAACACGGTCCAACAGGTGGCATCAATTAGTCCCAGGTTGGCCCATTGGATATCATGAGGCCATGTCACAGTTCCCATCTCCTGCTGCCGTGTCACAATAACCCCCCACAGGGACATGTGAGGACAGATGTGCCCCAGGCACCACAGCTCAACGACAGGTACATTCCCAGGGACCCTGTAATGCCACATGGACACTGGCATTACATGGAGTATCATGTATACACCACAGCAAAACAACCATGACCCCCACAGGTAGTGGCCCCACTTGCCACGGCAGGACAGACATGGACGTCTGTGACACACACGCACAACATCAGAGTCCATGCACACACAACGTGGATGTGGAGACTGTCTCCCATTGTGCACATGAAATCAGAGACATTGTAAACACCACATGCACAAAGACTGTGGAGGACCATCACTATTGTGCCACTGGGACACCCTGGCTCAAACATACCGTCCCACATGGGACTCACGGGGTATGTGACATGACATACACATACACCACTGTGAAATGTGACCATGGCACATGCACAGATATGAACAGTTGCACATCACAGTGGTCACGTATACGTAACACCCAGGATCCTGTCCCCATGAACACGTGCACAGCCTGGGGGTGGCTGCCCACAGGTGACACCCACAGGACAACATGTACACCAACATACACACAATAGGAAATGCAGCCTTACATGCCTTATGATAAAGTTTGGACAGGCTGTCGTGTGGTAGGTGTGCCCCTCACTCCCTGGGAGCTATCTGTGGCTGGCATATGTCCATCTGAGACAGGCATGCTGACATATGCCAGTCACATGTACAGTGATGCGTTGAACTGCAATGGACCGATCGGTGCCTCCGGCCGGCCCATTGCTTTCAATGTGTGTGGGTACGCGTTGTACCCCTGTGCGCGTTGAACAACAATGGACCGATCGGTGCCTCCGGCCGGCCCATTGCTTTCAATGTGTGCGGGTACGCGTTGTACCCCTGTGCGCATTGAACAGCAATGGACCGATCGGTGCCTCCGGCCGGCCCATTGCTTTCAATGTGTGCGGGTACGCGTTGTACCCCTGCGCGCGTTGAACAGCAATGGACCGATCGGTGCCTCTGGCCGGCCCATTGCTTTCAATGTGTGCGGGTACGCGTTGTACCCCTGTGCGCGTTGAACTGCAATGGACCGATCGGTGCCTCCGGCCGGCCCATTGCTTTCAATGTGTGCGGGTACGCGTTGTACCCCTGTGCGCGTTGAACAGCAATGGACCGATCGGTGCCTCCGGCCGGCCCATTGCTTTCAATGTGTGCGGGTACGCGTTGTACCCCTGTGCGCGTTGAACAGCAATGGACCGATCGTTGCCTCCGGCCGGCCCATTGCTTTCAATGTGTGCGGGTACGCGTTGTACCCCTGTGCGCGTTGAACAGCAATGGACCGATCGGTGCCTCCGGCCGGCCCATTGCTTTCAATGTGTGCGGGTACGCGTTGTACCCCTGTGCGCGTTGAACAGCAATGGACCGATCGGTGCCTCCGGCCGGCCCATTGCTTTCAATGTGTGCGGGTACGCGTTGTACCCCTGTGCGCGTTGAACTGCAATGGACCGATCGGTGCCTCCGGCCGGCCCATTGCTTTGAATGTGTGCGGGTACGCGTTGTACCCCTGTGCGCGTTGTACCGCAATGGACCGATCGGTGCGCACCCATTGACAATGGGCTTGCCTGGCAACGGACGCGTTTTCGAATTTCGAACGAGTCGGTTGCTGGAAAATCAGTTGGTCACCCACAACAATGTTGCAAAATCATGTATGTCATGAAGTTGAACATTTGAAGGATGCTGTGGGCGTGTTTTGGTGCTGCTATTCCATGGATTGGCCAGATTCAGAAGATGCAAACGACTTGGACCTATCACTTTGGACACAAGGGACAGTATCTGCCTCTCCAGCACATATATATTGCTGGCTGTTCCCCTGAGAGCCCACTTGCCTGCACTACATGCTCCAAGACGACATCTGCCACTGCACTGCTGCTGTCTCTGCCCCTCTGGACCCTGCAATGGCACGTACTGTGGAGAGAGCCCCAGCCTTCAGCCTTGAAGAGAACCAGGCCCTGCTGGACAGCCTACTTCCACAGTACAGCAAGCTGTATGGGACACCAGGGGTCAGGTGAGTGTTCTGTGCACTGCCTTTCTGAATGTGCATTTTGTGTGACTAGCAAGGCTGAGAGTCTGCACGCCACTGGCTAGCAGGCTCACTGAGTAGTTGTCACCCCCCATAGTGTGTAGTGACTTGCACTGGACAGGTATGGTGCAGTGACAGTGCATTTGAACATGGTTTTACTTCCCATGCAATTATACCATGTAGTGACGTCTGGCAAACTGTCCATGGTCAGCTTTGCACTGCCTGTGTACATCATGTGCCCCTGTGATTGAGACATGTATATACAACTGTGTCATGTACGGATATGTTGCATGTGTGGTAATGGCCTTTTCACTTTGTCATCCTGGCAGGTTAATGCCCATCGGAAGCAGGAAATCTGGAAGGACATCGTCCGGGCTGTCCGGTCCGTGGGGGTCTACAAGCGCCGGATCCGCAACTGCCAGAAGAGGTGGCAGGACCTTCGGGGCTGGACCCGGAGGATTGCACGGGTCCAGCTGAAGCTGTCGCCTCCTCGCAGGAGGGGCGGAACACGGACCCTGACCCCCCACATGCTCCAGATCCTGGCGGTGGTGTTTCCAGACCTGGATGGGCAGCTGAAGGCCAGACAGCAGCAAGGAGGGGGTGAGTCAAAGACTGCACTGTGAACTCTGTATTACATGCTTTGTGCCCTCCTCTGGCCTGGTTCAACTGCCACAGTGCAGCAGTCATGTTGTCCAGGAGCCATGTCCCTCTATTGTGCACTGCCCACTGCTCATCTGATACCCAGGTGTGGCCCTTACAGTCAGGGAATTGTGTCACTTGGGACTGTGTCCTTGCAGTTTGCTTCACTAAAGGTGGGGGACAGCATCTGTTTCCCTAACTCTGTTGTGGGCATCATGGGTGGGTCCATTGTTCACACAACGCCTGGGTTTGGACATGTGATCTGCGTGTTGCTTTGATATGCGGTCCACTTGCTGAGCTGAGCCACCACATGTGCCTGGGGTATGTGGCACACGCCCATGCAGCGGGTGGGAACAATGTTTGTGCCCCAGGAGTGTGCAGATTACGTGTGTCACACATACATAGCCAGCTATCCACTGTCCAGGGCACATCCCTCATTCATGTGGAGCAGGACAGTCATGCCTACTCCAGGCCATGCAATGCACTCTGTACTCCCACTCCTGTGTATCAGCTGACACATTGTGCACAGTGATTTGACCCCTCCGGTGTCTGCCTCTGTGTCAGTGTGCTGTGGATTAGTTGCCAGGACTGCTGGGGTGTTTCTTGGTAGGGGCTCAGCATGCCCCTGGAGATGTGACCATAGGAGACGATACTTGTGTGTCACATAGGTGTTTGATCAGCTGCTCGTGCAGACTGGGGTATGCAAATGTGATGTTCAGGCAGCTGTTCCCCATTCACAGCAAATTGTGAGGGGCTCAGGTTCAGAGGGTAGTGTCACAGGTCTCCCATATGTCCAATAGGTGTGACCTGGACAGATGAGGGTTGAGATGATGTGTTGTGTGGGGGATGTACATGTGCACTTGTGCAGCTCCAGGACTTGCATTCCCCATGACCTACTATTGTGACACAGTGCATAGTGTTGTTGTCTGGCTGCCAAGTCATACATCACTGAGACAGTGATGTATGACTTAACAGTCATGCCTCTGCCATGGCATGTGTCAACTTATTTGTGGTCCTGCAGGGGAGTGACATGTGCTACATGCACACCATAGTGGCGCTGGCTATCAGGACATGGGTGCATCATGGTGTCTGTCGCTGGTATGCATCACATGCATTTCCTATTTGACTCTGGGCATCCCTTTCATCCGGAAACCTATACTGACTCAGTGGCAAGAGCTGTGATGTGTCCACACCGTGTCCTCTGCACTGTCCAACTACTGTGTACTTGGTGCATGTGTCCACACTGGGGTGTTGCAATCCAACAGATACCAGACAGATGGGTGCAAGGCCATGCGGGATGTGAGTGCCATGCTTGGCATCAGACTGACAATTGGCTTCTCCTGTTCAGTTAGGGCACTTTTAGCAATGTACAACTAATGATGCCAGGCCTTGCTCTGTGATGTGCTGTGCTCACAGTGGTGTGTGCGTTTGGTACAGGTGACTGATGTCTGTCTGTTTCCCCATTGTTTGCAGATACATCCACGGCCACGGAAGGGGACAGCTCCACGGACCAGGAGGAGCCAGAGAGCCAGACTGGGTCAGCAGCCGAGGAGTGGTCGGAGGGACCCAGTGGCACGGAGGGCGAGGGGAGCCACACCGAGGAATCCTCAGCACCATCCACCTCAGCTGAGGACCAGAGCAACTCGGAGGATGACTCCCTTGTGGAGGCGGGTGTCAGCAGCCACCACACCCCAGCTAGTGTTGCTGTCCCCACCACCACCAGCACCACCACCACCCTCCCATCGGCTCCCATTCCCCAGGTCCGTGGAGGCTCCCATGTTCGGGAGCGTGTCTCCTTTGGCCCAGGCACCGCACCCCCTGCCCCTGTGTCCCCTGCTGCCCTGAGTGAGGAGTCTGTGTACCTCCTTCGCCAGCTCCATGTAGGGCAGACAGCCATGCTGAGTGTCCTCCATGCGCACACCGCACTGTTGACTCAGCTGGTGTCGTTCATGGAGGGCATCTCATCGGGCATGTCTGACCTACAGAGGGGCAACAGGTCCATGGACTCCTCCCTGATGGCAGCAGTGTCCCTCCTCAGACAGTCCCTCACCCCTCCTGCCTCTGCTCCATCCACACTCCCCAGCACCTTGCCCGTCCCAAGCACACACACACCGGCACAGGCACACACCAGCACACACACATCCAGCACACAGACACACACGCCACAAACTAAACGCACACGCACGCACAGTCAGGGGACTGAAACCAGACTCACAGGGGATGGGGCCCTGGTACACACACACGCATCCACGGGCACTGCGCAGTCCTCAGTTGCCTCTCCCTCCAAAGCACCCTCCCTTGCCTCACCTGCAACCCCAAAGACCCAGCGCCTCTTCCTCAGTGACCTCGGCCTCTTCCCCTCCGATCCAGCTGCCCCAGCATCCAGGGTGAAGAGGAAGCCCCCCCACACGGAGCAGAGTGCCCCTCGCCCCCGGACACCCTCCCCCAGGCGCAG
The DNA here is from genome assembly GCA_963921515.1 of Calotriton arnoldi. NCBI lineage: Eukaryota > Metazoa > Chordata > Amphibia > Caudata > Salamandridae > Calotriton > Calotriton arnoldi. Next base: position 59,406 of record CAWUFW010019377.1, read on the forward strand.
ACAGACTGAGGCCCCCACCCGGAGTGGTAAGAGCAAGACCCCGCCGCCGCCCTGCAGCTCAAGCACCAGGTCACCTTCTTCCATCCCTCAGGCCCCCACTCCACAGGTGCCCCCACCACACCCTGCCCCAGGTTCCCCCACCCACAGATATACCATCCCCAAGAGGCTCCGGCCTTCTCCCCTGCCACTTGCTCTCCCGGCACCACACCCCCGCTGCGCTTGTCTGTGCCACTGATGTGGTGAGGGTGTCCTCCCCCTCTGTCCAGCCCACCTTGCCTGTTCCCCATTCTCCTCCCCTGGTGGTAGGCACTGCAGTGGAGTCCACTACCACCCTGTCTGACTTGGGCACTGCAGTGGCAGACCTGTCCACTCCATCTGCAGGGTCCACTGCAGTCGTGCCGGCACCCACAACATCTGAGCCATGCCCCCAGTTGTGCCGGCACACACCATGTCAGACACCTCCACTGCAGTTGTCAGTGGCTCTCCAGCACCCACCACCCCTTCCCTGCTTCCTCCTGGTGAGCCCTGATCCTGTCCCTGCGGTGCCTGGCCTACCCCCCGGTTGCCCCTCCTAGTGGATTGTCCCTGGTTTTGTGCAGGCATGTGTAGGGTGGCATCTGCCACTGTCACCCACTTGTGACTTTGTTGATGGACTGGCCATTGGCCTTTGTTTATGTTCTACCGGACTTCTACTTTTAATGCCACATATGCTGAATAAAGCAACTTTCTGTTCTCTAGTGCTTTTACTTCTGATGTACATGATGTTGATGATGCTAACAATGCCCTTGCTGCAGTGATGGTGATATTTGGTCTCATGATAATGAAGTGTTACTGTGCAGGAACCCATGTGGTCCAGGGGTTATGTGTCCTATCCTGTGGTGTATCCATGTCATCCATAGCAGCATCTCAGGGTGTCATGTGTTCAGTATTTGGCAATGAGATTTCCTACTTAGATTGGCAACTTCACATCTGTGGCTTCCACCCCTGCACATCTGTTGTGCCTGCCATTGTTCTATTCGTCTACTTCCCTGACCGTGTGGCCATCTCCAGTGAACATGCAGGTTTTGGCATCAATGGGGAAGGACTCATCTGTGTTGTCAGTGCAACATTGCTATACAAGTGTGTTGGATCTGTGCTGATGATTCCGTTGGCACTTCCATGACCAGGCTGATGGGACGGGAGCCCTCATTTGTTGCTAATTGTTGATTGTGTGTCCCATTGCTGCCATGGTATGGTATCTGTTCGCCTCACATCTGCAGTCTCCACAGGGTATCTGCATGTGTGTGCCCATTGGTGCAAATATGTGGGTCTGCATTCGGATGGTCACTTCTGTCATTGTGTCATTGATGATTGTTGACGGTGTCAGCCCCCATGGGTGTTGTTTGTCTGCACATGGCCAAAGTTATGTCTTATTTGCACTGCAGGATTTGGCTCCCCCAATTTATGTTGCAATGGGACACATACACTACTTTGCCACTGATGTGTTTCTTGTTCTGTGACCAGGAATCATCCATGCAGTTTGGCAGTTGCACCTCTTACTTTGTCAACACTTGCCTTTTGGTCACTGTGATGATGGGGGTTTGGACCCCATTGCCACAATGTTCAAGATGTGCTGCAGCTATGGACCCCACACTTGCCTTTTGGTCACTGTGATGATGGGGGTTTGGACCCCATTTCCACAATGTTCAAAATGTGCTTCAGCTATGGACCCCACACTTACCTTTTGGTCACTGTGATGATGGGGGTTTGGACCCCATTGCCACAATGTTCAAAATGTGCTTCTGCTATGGACCCCACACTTACATTTTGGTCACTGTGATGATGGGGGTTTGGACCCCATTGCCACAATGTTCAAAATGTGCTTCAGCTATGGACCCCACACTTACCTTTTGGTCACTGTGATGATGGGGGTTTGGACCCCATTGCCACAATGTTCAAAATGTGCTTCTGCTATGGACCCCACACTTACATTTTGGTCACTGTGATGATGGGGGTTTGGACCCCATTGCCACAATGTTCAAAATGTGCTTCAGCTATGGACCCCACACTTACCTTTTGGTCACTGTGATGATGGGGGTTTGGACCCCATTGCCACAATGTTCAAAATGTGCTTCTGCTATGGACCCCACACTTACATTTTGGTCACTGTGATGATGGGGGTTTGGACCCCATTGCCACAATGTTCAAAATGTGCTTCAACTATGGACCCCACACTTACCTTTTGGTCACTGTGATGATGGGGGTTTGGACCCCATTGCCACAATGTTCAAAATGTGCTTCTGCTATGGACCCCACACTTACATTTTGGTCACTGTGATGATGGGGGTTTGGACCCCATTGCCACAATGTTCAAAATGTGCTTCAGCTATGGACCCCACACTTACCTTTTGGTCACTGTGATGATGGGGGTTTGGACCCCATTGCCACAATGGTCATGGCCTGCTTGCATTGTGGGTGCCACACACATATATGTGTGGCACATGTGCTAGGGGTCACATTGTATGTTCAAAGTCATGTTCGGTGTTGTAGGCATTTGACACAGTCTACACACGCTTGTCATGGTGTTGGGGGATGTCTTCTTCTTGCATTCCCTAGTTTGTGGTGTGCTGGTTGTGTCATGCATTGTCCATCCTATGAGTGGGGGTGGTAGTAGTGGTAGGCATCCTGCCCCCCCTGTGTGAGGGTGGTAGTAGTGGTGGGCATCCTGCCCCCCCTGGCTAAGGGTGGTAGTAGTGGTAGGCATCCTGCCCCCCCTGCGTGAGGGTGGTAGTAGTGGTAGGCATCCTGCCCCCCTGGGTGAGGGTGGTAGTAGTGGTGGGCATCCTGCCCCCCTGGCTAAGGGTGGTAGTAGTGGTAGGCATCCTGCCCCCCTGGGTGAGGGTGGTAGTAGTGGTAGGCATCCTGCCCCCCTGGGTGAGGGTGGTAGTAGTGGTGGGCATCCTGCCCCCCTGGCTAAGGGTGGTAGTAGTGGTAGGCATCCTGCCCCCCTGGGTGAGGGTGGTAGTAGTGGTAGGCATCCTGCCCCCTGGGTAAGGGTGGTAGTAGTGGTAGGCATCCTGCCCCCCTGGGTGAGGGTGGTAGTAGTGGTAGGCATCCTGCCCCCCTGGGTGAGAGTGGTAGGCATCCTGCCCCCCTGGGTGAGGGTGGTAGTAGTGGTGGGCATCCTGCCCCCCTGGCTGAGGGTGGTAGTAGTGGTAGGCATCCTGCCCCCCTGGGTGAGGGTGGTAGTAGTGGTAGGCATCCTGCCCCCCTGGGTGAGGGTGGTAGTAGTGGTGGGCATCCTGCCCCCCTGGCTAAGGGTGGTAGTAGTGGTAGGCATCCTGCCCCCCTGGGTGAGGGTGGTAGTAGTGGTAGGCATCCTGCCCCCTGGGTGAGGGTGGTAGTAGTGGTGGGCATCCTGCCCCCCTGGCTAAGGGTGGTAGTAGTGGTAAGCATCCTGCCCCCTGGGTGAGGGTGGTAGTAGTGGTAGGCATCCTGCCCCCCTGGGTGCGGGTGGTAGTAGTGGTGGGCATCCTGCCCCCTGGCTTAGGGTGGTAGTAGTGGTAGGCATCCTGCCCCCTGGGTGAGGGTGGTAGTCGTGGTAGGCATCCTGCCCCCTGGGTGAGGGTGGTAGTAGTGGTAGGCATCATGCCACCCCTGGGTAGGGGTGGTGGTGCGCATTCAGGCCCCTGTGTGCATATGTGGCATTGGTGATGGGCATCCCGCCCCTATGGTGCTGCTGTTGCTGGTGTAAGTATATTCAGCATCCCCGTGTGTGTGTGTGATGTGTCGTGTACGTGTTGTATGTGTTTTGTGGTTGGTGTCTGGCTTACCTTCTGCGCCGTACGCGTCCGTGCCTGTTCCGGTAGTAAATGTAGAATATTGGTATGATCGGGACGAAGGGATTCATGGTTGGTTCGTGTCGTTCGTCCTTCTCGTTGCTTCGCGTCGTCCTCGTCGCTTCGCCTCGTCCTCGTCGCTTCGCCTCGTCCTCGTCGCTGGCGTGTTCGTCTCGGAGCCGTGGATCGTGTTGTGGCGCGAATCGGAGCTTATGTGCGCCTCTCCCGGATGCTTTGACGTGCCGTGCGTAGCGACAAGTTCGGCGCGTACGGAAAGCGCATCGTACTTGTCCGGCCGGACGGGGCTGCATTTTTCCTTCCGTGCGACTCGATTCGGCGTTTCCGGATTCGCCTCGGTCGGAGAACAGGACCTGGATTGGGTGAGTACGGCTCGGCCGGATTTTTTGCTGTTGTGCGCATCGTACTTGCTCATTCGGTGTACTGTACGGATCGGTCGGGAAACAGGCTTTCACATGGCTTTTTTCCCGACCGAATGGTATTGGGTGCACCTCCGACCGAGATCGGAATCGGCCCCTCAGTGTGTGTATCGCGTGAGCCCTTGGTAGCTCGTTTTTCAACTCCACTACCTGTTCCCATAGCGTTTTGTGCTTAATTGTGCCACCTTTTGTATTTCTAAATCCCTTTTGTCTCCAGTGGTGTAAATATTCATTGTATGACTGTACACAGTAAAAGGAATCACATACGATTAGTGTGGGGAATTCTCGATCTGTATTTACCAGTGCCAGTAATAGTGCTTTTAATTCTGCCAGCTGCGCCGTGCAGTCTCCTAGAGACTGTTTTTGTATAATTCGGATGAAATTTTCCATCCTGCATGCGCCCTTTAACGATAGCACACGCGGCGCTGTATTGCTGTTTACTCCCTATGGCCGGTTGAGCAGAACCGTCAGTGTAAATTATATATTCATACTGATCTAGAGGCATTATTTCATTTGGTAGAGGATATTCTTGTTCGTATTGCAGGAATGCTTGTGTTTTTAAACTCGGGTCGTACCTGTATTCTACATCTGTTACAGTAAGAGAATTAGCCCATTGTATCCATCTTGGATGTAAGGCTTTAGCGTTGGGGACGCTTTCCTTTGTCGCAGCCTCTAGGGCTGGAACTGGGGTAACGACAATTTTACGCTTCCCTTGAGCCAGTGCTCTTTCTCTTACTACAGCAGTTTGTACTGCTGTTAGAATTTTTTCTGTTGACGCAAAGCGCATCTCAGCATTCGTGTACAAATGTGATTTGTATGCTATTGGTACTGTCTCACCTTCATTATATGTTAGGTAGGTGTACCCTGATTGACCCGCAACTATACGAATCACCAGGTTGCGTACGTTTACTCATGTCTGTAAGTGTTTAGAAGCTATCATATCAGCTTGCAGGGACTGAAGGATATCTGTGTGTTCCTGTGTCCATTGTCTAACTGAAAGGCAGGTTTTATTAAATCATAGAAAGGTTTTACTCTTTCTGCATAATCCAAAATGTATGTTCTGCCAAAGTTCAGGAATACCAGAATCGATTGTAAATTTTTTAATGTTTTCGGAGGTTGGAGCAGTGAACACTTTTTTAAAAAGTTGGCTGCTAGGCTCTTTCCTTCACTCGAAAGCTCATATCCTAGAAATAGGACATTAAGGTGCGCTATCTTCGACTTTTTAAAGTTGAATTTGTAACCCTCAGAGGCAAATCCCAAAATTATGGTATTCACCCTGTTCAAGTGTTCCTCCAGGTCATCATCGTTTAGATAAATATCATCCACATAGGACAATGCCTCTTCATCCAAATTTTGAAGTAATTCAGTTACCCTGGCTGAAAACAACCCCAGGCTGTTCTTATACCCTTGGGGGAGTCTACAAAATTGTCGCTGGGAGCATAACGCAGAGAATGCTGTTAAATACCTGCTCTCCGGTGCTATATTCTGGCAGAAAAATCCATTTGAGATATCAAGCGTAGTTTAATATTTCTTCCGCACAATGTTATTCATTGGTGCGGCACTGTGTGCATTTTGAACTGCAAATGTCTTAGTGCAAGTGTTTAACTGTCTGTAATCCAAAATGAAACAATATGTATTGTCTGGTTTTGATACGGGAAACAAAGGGTCATTCATTTGAGAGGTGCAAGTTTCAATCACCCCTTGGTATTCATGTTGAACTAAGATCTCCCTGACCTGTTTTTTAGCTTCTTGCTTTATTGGATATTGCCTCTGTGCAGTCGGTGTATTTTTTAATGGAATAATGTGGTGGGTTGAATCCTCATCCCATCCAACATGGTTTTTGTATAATGCCGGGGCCAGGGCTACTGCCCACTCCTGTGCATATGTATATTTTAAATATTTGGGAACAGGGTCGGAAAATGCTGGTAAAATTACTGTTTCTCCCCTAGGGCAATCCATAACGAATGCTGGTGGCCAATCTTGTTCAGCTAATAAAATGTCATAGCCAAACGTCAGGTTCCCCCAAAAGAGACCTCTAACTGTCCTGCATTTTCCCCCCTCCATTTGGAGTGTTATTTCATACAATTTATGTGGGACACTTACCCTAGTATCAGGTGTTTCCACCGTGATATAATAATTCAAGTCTGCTGTCACCAGAAATTCCATCAGGTTCTGGCGAGCTATTGTTACTTCTGCCGCACTGTCTAGCATCATCAGAGCCCATTCCCGTTCAGTAGTTGAGTCCTCAGAATTCTGGGCATGTCTGATCTTTAGACCTGCAACCTTCTGCTTTTTGATCTGTGGTTTTTGTTTTGGTTTATCTTCTTTTTTGGAAGTATAATCTTGAGCGTGCTGCTTGTCTCTGGACTTTGTACGCTCTTCTTGTCTGTCTGACCGTCCTTCCCTCTCGGAGTTTTTCGTTGAACCCTGAAAGGAACGAGAGGAACGTGTGTCAGTATCCTGATACCTGTCAGGTTTCCTAATATTGTCCCTATTCCTAAGGTTATACCTCCTTTCGGAGGACTCCTGTGGAGGAGATCTACCTCTGGATTGAGATCTGTTTTCTTTATTTTTCTGTTTTTTGTTATTCTCCCACTTCTTTTTCGAAGACGCAGGTGCCTGCTTACCAGTGTCCTTCTCGGGACTACCCATCAGTTGGGGTTTTAATGCTTTCCCACCCAAACTGTCTCTGCCCAGTTCTGCATACGCAGTCTCAATTATTTTTGGTAATTCATGTTCCTGTTGTAAAGGACTGAACTCCCTTAGGCTTTGACGTATTGCCACTGATGCTGCTTCCCCTTTAATTGCTAATATTATGGCTGATACCTGGGCATAATTACCTGGTAATTTCATCCCTAAGTTCATCGCTGGTTCTGCTCCGTACTCATTTTGTATTTGTCTTAATACATCTGGTATTACTGCTAATGACGGGATACCATGTGTTCTAGTATATATGGCAGCAAAATCTGTACCCCACGAGGTACAATCCTCTATCTGTGATGTTATCCCCATGGGCAAACAAATTGTCAGCATTCTGTGTTTTTCATAAGGGCTAGTATTCGGGAATACTGCTTCTAGCTGTGTTATTTTCTGAGCTACCCAGAATGGCATTTGTTCACGTTTTGCGGGCATTTTACCCATTACTGCGTGTAAAGTTTATGGTGTGATTTTAGTTGCTGTATTTTGACCTGTATTTGTGTTTGTTGTAACCGTTGCCGGCTGGACTGTAAGTGTCCTCATGACGAACTGTCATGTTTCTGCAAATTGTTATTAATTCTTTGTGAAGTATAAGTAAGTCTTCACCTGGCATTGTTTCAATGTCAGGATGTGGTGTGTAGGCCGCTAATATTGGCCATGTTGCTCCTTCTCTTCCGAGCGGACCGAGTCTTACTCTACTTCTTGTATGGGGGAGGGCACCTTTAAACCAGTATAAGTGTTTCTGGTACGTCAGCGGAACTTCTATGTCCTCATACGGGCAATATTCCACTGGTGGTTCATCTTCTATGCAGAAATTAAATGTTTTAGTTCTTGCATTTGCTGCTGGGAATGTAACCCATGAATAAAATACCTCTGTTCTGTATGATTCGTGTGCCTCAATCACAAAAGCTACTACGCCACCCCTAGGTGTTAGACCATGAGCAAGCAGTTTCAGAGTGACTGCATTTCTAATATTTGCAGCAATATGTATTGCGTTTGCATCTTCCTCGTCTTTCGAGAGTGGTAGTGGCTGGTCTAGTGGGTCTAAGACATGGTTAGTCATTGTGTTTAGAACACGTAATAACTTCTCAAGGGAACTAAGATAAGGTGTTTTGCACAATTTTTAGGAACACTGTGTCCTTCAAGCTTGATTAACCAACAGCCAATAAATAGTATTTTGTCTACTCAGCTGTGGCAGAGTTTGTGCCCACCAACTCCAGATGTCTCTGGGGATTTGTGAGTAGGGGTCTCTGAGAATAGCACGACTGAACTACTCTGATTCTACTGTTAAATAAGTACCAAACCAACGTTGGGCGCCATGTCGTGTAGCTCCTATAAAACGTATACAGGATTTGTGCGTTCGGACAGCATACACTGTAGGATTGGTGTCAGACTGACTCTGAACTCCCCCACCAGGTATGTTTACCTTTTGTACCAACTAGGTCACAGTACCACTAGAATCTCCTCTTATCAAGGAGATAATAGTTTCTGGCAACCATCGAACATGACAACCGTGATCCCTCAGGACCGTGGAAACAATATGCTACCTTTCTCTCAGTCACTCGTGCTTACTTAGTCTGTCTCAGAGAGATACACAGAATAAACTGGCTGGGCGTTTTCAATAAATATTTATTGAACAGTTGTTATTCTGGTGTAGAATAGATGAACTGCAACAACCGTTAGACAGAATAAGATATAAATGATTAGAAGTACTATAAAGGTAAATGGATGGTATAGTTCTACCATCTTACAATAGTCATGAATACATATGAGTATATAAAACACATGATAAAAGATGCGTACTCCTACGATGCCTCCCTAACTAGATGTACCTAAGTGTACCTAGCATGTGTGTAGGTATTAAGCCAAGAATCCCTCTAGGATTTAGTCAACCCCATTACCTGAAGTAAGGGGCTGTGGGACCCCATCCTGGTCTCGTGTTGGACACCCCGTGAGGGATGTTAGACCACTGCAAGCTGGAGTGTCTGCATGCAGGAATCTCAGCGTCTCTGGTCAGTGTGTCGGCCGGGAAGTCTCGGTATCCTCTGTCTATCTTAGCGAGATGTGATGTATATATACCCATAGGTTTCCCCAGGGGTCCTACCTCGCTGTGTTACTGTGTCGGCCTAAGGATGACGTCGGGCATGAACTTTATACATAGATATTATACAGGAGATGGTAGTCCTGCTGTGCTTCCAAGAATCCTCATGCATAATGTATGAGATTTCGTACTAGGGAAAACCCGCGTTCTGAATGCAGTGTCGTATCTAGGTAAAAGATCAGTCCCTGTAAACCGTGACAAGTGTAATGTAGGGAAAAATATAGGTGAAGGTTAATGAAGTTACCAGGTTTATATTATGGTACCTATATGGAATATAACACTGGGGCTTGGCTGGAGCCCTGCTCTCGCCAAGCTTTATCAAACATTGCTCCAAATTCAGCAAGCGAGAGCAGAAAATGCTCTTGCTTGCTGAAAGCGGAGCGTCTGTTTCCCTGCACACTGTCAAGCAATCAAGGAAACAGACAAATTGCTTTGAGAGCCAGGGAGCTGCATGTTCAGCAGGAGCAGGGGAGCTGGCAGGGACAGTGAGGGCCTTCAGGCTCCCCCCGCGGTCCCCAACAAATGTAAGTGGGTGCCCTAGGTGAGACCAGGGCACACATGCTACAGGCTGGGCCACAGGGGATGGGGCCCCCAAAGTCAAAATCTGCCCGGGAGGAGGGCCGCACAGCCCCACTGCCTTTTGGAAAAAAAAAATATATGCACAGAAGTGAAAAAGGGAGCAGGAGGGGAAATGTCTCCTCTGGCACCTTCTGGAGAAACAGTGTTTTCAAACTGATGTGACACAGGCAACATATTCAAGCTAAGACTGGATATATATACGTGACTATTTTTTCATTGTAAATACGTGCACTTGGACTATGTCTTTCTTTTCTTTTTCTAATAACTTTATTCGGAAGTATAAAAACATCCATAAAAGCATCACACAGAACAAATATCATTTATACAGTTCATATTATAAGACTAAAAATGTGCATATCATTAAATGCAGTTTAAAAAACAGGCTAAAATTGTTAGATCATATGATTGCCAGATTTCAAAAAGCATTAGCTTAAGTGTGTGTCCTACACAAATATCTCAGAATGCCCACTATATAATACACTTTCCTTGTTGATTACTTACTAAGAATAAAGTATTAAAAGCAGTCTACATCAATCAATATTGGAGCAAAATAAAGTCTTTTACAATTTTCACCGAGTATTAATGATTCAGAAATTAATATGTAACTGTTGATGAAGAAATAAAATAATAAGGTAAAGTGCATTCATATTTACATAAATTGATTCATCAATTGCATCTTGCATTCAAGATAAGGAAACAAAGAAGCGCAAATTCCCATAGTACTGCTGGCCTATATTTTTTTGACACTATTAAGCAAGACCAATATGAACAATGCATTACACAGAGTTCACTTACACTACAAGTGCATTGTGGGAACTGATGTTTGCACTATAGGACATGTGCTAATTTGGATTTAAGGCCTCCAGCACGATGCAGTGCAATTTGGCTCACCTGTGATCAAGGTGCATTTTAAAAAAGGGGCAGGCCCCGGGGCATGGGGTTCCTGGGGCTGAAATCGGCCCTTACTGGAGGTAACAGGAAGGGTAGTTGGCCCCTAAGGACATCCTTGAGGGCCAACTACCCCTCCTGTTACCTCCAGTAAGTCTCACAAAGTGGGATTGCTAAGAGGTCTTTGGAGGCCATGCCCCCTTTCCCCACCACTTTGCAAACTCAGCTCTGCTCGTGGTGTACTACTGGTTGGGGGATGAAGTCCACTTTACTCCTGAGGGACCTTAGGGGCCAAGAAGCCCTCCTGCTACCTCCTGTAAGTCCTACACAGCGGGATTCCTGAGAGCTGGTCAGAGGCCCAGCCACCTTTCTCCAACACTATTCAAACGCCATTACTATTTAAAAAACCATAGAAATTCACTGAAAAAACCAAAGGTTACAGGGACCTTATAGTTAGGAATTAGCTTTTAAAAAACTTTAGAAATTCACTGGAAAAAACAAAGGTTACAGGGACGTTATAGTTAGCAAATACAATTAAAAAAACCTTAGAAATTCACAGAAAAACCAAAGGTTACAGGGACGTTATAGTTAGGGTTAGATTTCACTCATACAAAACCAGAAAATTCAGCAGTTATAGTTTGCTGAGCTAATGATAACTTACGCCCCACAATGCACTGCTTATGACCTCACATATTACATCACTCATGACATGGGCAGTGACATCACAGATGACATCTCAAATGACTTCACTGATGCCATCACTGATGACACCATCAGGTGAGTGTAAATATTTTCTAAGAGTTTATGATTTCTAAAGCCTCGAAAAAAACGGGATTGGAGCTGGAATTGTTGTGGATTCGACAAGGCTGTTCTCGATGTCTAGCACCCCGTGTGAGAGTCTGTGAGTTGTTTAAACACAGCCTACGTGGTATTTTACTGCTGTGCACGAAAGTGACATTAGACGCAGCGGAGGCAGGGAGTAGCGGAAAGAGGACACCTGCATACTGGTGATTCAGGAGCAGCCAGGAGGGGATTGTGAGGGCACCTTGCTGGTACAGAAGGACATTGAAACCACATCGGAGGACTCGGGGTGAGGGGAGGTTGATTGAAGTGCCGGGTGAGTTTAATCCTCGCATAATTCTGTTTTCGGCTTGTCCCTGTGGTACGTGAATGTGATATCGGGGAAGCAGAGCTGACTGGATTTGGGGCTTATTGGTCCCGATTTGTCAGCACTTGTATGCCGATTAATTGATTTATATGGAATTAACTGAATTAACTATAATGGCTACAGGTCTGGAAGCCAGGAGAAAAGAAACTGGAAATACATTGTTTTTTACCCAGATGTTGACGGACAGTAATACTACTAGTGCAACCAAGGATATCAATGTGGAGATCAAGGTACAATTAATGTACCATCAGTTAGAGAAATTTCATAAGAAACAACTCTCAAAGTGGTGGGAAGCTGAATCTCTTCAGTGGTGTATTGATGTTGGGTGAGTACCACAGGATTGAGAATCTTCACAATACCCCATATATGAAGATCCAGATCCTGACTTCCTGGAGGAATGGGCCAATAATTCCAGAGACTTCTCGGTAACAATTATGAGAATCTTGGTTAAATATGCCTTGAAAGATCAGAGCAAGCTTCTGGGTGAGATTGAAATTCTGTTGGCAGAACTGGGAAAGTTAGTATCCAAGGAAACTCTGGATGAATTCATGAAAAATTTGATGGTGCGTCTAAACAAAGCTGGAGAAGAAATTATGATAAAAAAACAATGGAAGTTCATTCGAGACTTTAAAGATTATCAAGCAGGACAGACTCTAACTTTTCATAAGAAGTATGACCATATGTTCAATGAGAATAAAGATATTGAAAATGTTTTCTAAAAATATGGAACAACTGAGTATCTCAGAAACAAGTGAGAGTGATATTTCCGATGGGAATTTGTCAAATGTTTCGGTAACGGCATTAACCCAGGGTGTGCATCATGAACAAAATAAGAAGAATTATTTAAAGCAGTTCCAGCTGCTAAATCAGGGCAGGACAGAGTAATTTCAGAAACAAAAAGCTCTAAGGGGCAGAGGATGAGGAAACAGAGGAAGAATGCAAGGAACAAGCAAGCCAAAAAAAGATACAAGAAAAGAAGAGAAAGAGCTCATGGGAGTGACAACAAGGGGCAGACAAGACAAATCATGAATGTGGTAAATTTGTCATCACGTATTTTGACTGATGACGAAACTAAACTTTTATCTTTAGGGTTGTCGTTTCGTCCTTTAGCCAATTTGTACTGACAAAGATATATTTATTCTGTTTTTCAAGAAAATTTAAACTGAAGAAGTAGATCGATATTCAACAAGGTAGATCCCATACCCCCAAGCTTACACCTGCTTTCAGTAATTTAAGTATTGATGATATTGAAACTCTGCATACTCTATCTGCATTAGATGTTAATTTTGAGAATAATTAGAGTTCTGTTTTGAATCTTTTGAATTTTGATCTCGAACCAGGGCTCGATCAACCAAGCTTGTTTAAGCCAAAATCGGTCTTGTTACCCAATATTCAAGGTGATGCCATTGAGGTATTTGAAAGAGTTGTGGTGAAGAATTTGAAAAAATTGAGATATAAAGCAATGTATGTGAGAAAAAAGAATGTAACTTATCATCAAATATATTTATTATGTTTTTTAAGAAAATTAAAAATGAAGAAGTGGTTCGATATTCAACAAGGTAGATCCCATACCCCAAGGTTACACCTGCTTTCAGTAATTTAAGTATTGATGATATTGAAAGTCTACATACTCTATCTGCATTGGATGTTAATTTTGAGAATCATGAGAATTCTGTTTTGAACCTTTAGAATTTTGATCTCGAACTAGGGCTCAATCAACCAAGCTTGGTTAAGCCAAAATCTGTCTTGTTACCCAATATTCAATGTAATGCCATTGAGGTATTTGAAAGAGATGTGTTGAAGGATTTTAAAAATTGAGATATAAAGCAATGTATGTGAGAAAAACTTATGATCAAATTGTAGCAATGGAGAACTTGAGGTCGGATGAGTCTACTGTCATACGTCAATCTGACAAAGGAGGCAACATGGTTATACTGTCTAAAATTGATTATTTGGATGACGGAATGAGGCAGCTAGATGACACAACATGTTATTGTGTCGCAAACAAAAATGAGGTGGTTGGATCTAATGTGTTGTTTGGTGAGAAATTGATCGATTGGAGGGAAAGAGGCTTACTGGAATGGGAGGAGTATACTTATTTGAGATGTACTCACCCTAAGATTCCAGTATTGTATCTCCTACCCAAATTACACAAAAATGTGAATAACCCCCTGGAAGACCCATTGTCTCCTCTATGGGATAATTATTAGAAAATACCTGATGGTACTTTGATCATTACTTGAGGATCTTTGGGAGTGGCCTACCTGCATATATTAGAGACACTACTCATTTTTTTAACTATGATTGATGGCACCCATTGGGAAAAGGACTACACACTTGTAACTTTGGATGTGAGTAGTATCTATACAAGTATAGTACACAACTTGGGTTTAAAAGCAGTGAGACACTTCCTTAAAGCTCGCTCTATCTCTGTTTTGTTTCATTCAGAGATGATTTTGGACATGATTCATTTTTGTCTGGCCAATAATTTTTTCCTTTTTGACAACTGCATATACAGACAGAATCAATCGCGATTTATAGATGCCATTTTTTGTATTTGGAAGGTGGACGACGAGTCTGTCAAATGTTTTGTGAACAAACTGAACCAAAACTCCTACAATTTGACTTTTACAGAACACATCAGTAAATCAATGATTGAGTTCTTGGATGTTAAGGTATGTGTTGCGCCTTGAGACCCTCCCGGGTGAGTAGCGCGCTCTATAAATGCCGTGATTGATTGTTAAAGGGAATAAGCTTGAGACCGAGCTATTCCGGAAGGAAACTGCAGGAAGCAGCAACTCGGTGCAAGCAGTGCACATCCCTCTAATTTAGTGTATTGTATACCATACGGGGAGCTATTACATGCTAAACATAATTGTAGCACGGTAGAGGCATTTCAAAAGAGAAAACAACTATGTGCAAAAGATTTACTGAAAGAGGGTACAGTAAGAAAATCATACGGCAAGCGAGTACAAGATTAGACGCAGTTTCAAGAAATGAGTTACTTCATAAGAAAAAGATTGTGGATTGTTCTGGGAATGTGAGGTTTATTACCACATTCTCAAATCAGGAATACAATCTAAATACTATTTTGAATAAACATTGGCACATATTAAAAACAGATGATGTGCTACGCACGTATCTTCATCCTAATCCACAAATCACTTTCAGAAAAAGTCGATCGCTGACGGACAATCTCAATCATAATGTGATAACCACCCAGAGAAGTATCACCAATAAGCGGGGTAGGGGTGGATTCTTTTGCTGTAAGAACTGCAAGGCATGTAGCGGCAGCGTTGATTGCTCGAAGTTCCAGGAACCAAAGACAACGAGAGAATTTGTGATCAAGAAAACACTAACATGCAATACAACATACTGTGAATATGGTTTAATATGTCCTTGCAATAGGACTTATATTTACAGTACCCTTCATAAGGTGAAGAAACGTATCCTGGAGCACATGTGGGCAGTTAGACATAATGACAAACACTATACAGTGGCCCAACACTTTTTTGATGCTCATTTTCAGAATGAAAAATTGTTGCGAATTATTGTGATTGATTCAGTAGAAATAGATATATGAGGTGGCAATCGAGAACAAAAACTGTACAAGTGGGAATCTAGGCACATCATTGATTTTGAAATCATGACCCCACAGGGCCTGAATTGCAGAGAAGAACTAGCAGTACATCTAGGGTAACTAGTATGAGAAAAAAGAGAAAGGATTAACTTTGCAGTTTCGTTAATTTATAACTTTTTTGTGGGGAGACATAGATGTCTTTTTATTGATTTTTATTCATTCTATTTTTCATGTAGGTGACTGCACTTAATGGGACATAGAGTAGCTGTCCGAACATCTGTCTCCAAACATCACAAGAATTTTGCTCTTTTAACACTGTGACGTAACTATGTGTTGTGTTGAGCCTACTTGGACAAGATTAGTTTTTCAGACTTCATAGCATGCTGTTTAGACAAATGTATATTGTAATTCATTATGTCGATGCATGTGTATTGATATTGGGTTAATATTCTGCTTTGTATGAATTGCCCACTTGGGCAGAATCAGTTGGGTCTCTTGTTTTGCATGAACTTCACACATGCGCAAGACAGTCCTGTATGGCTTTAACTGTCTGTTGCTACATTTATTATTTACTGGTTTTGAAGCATGATCATTTTTGCATGCATTGGATATATGCATATTTGTGCATATATCAGTGAAATAATTCTCAGAATGATCTTGTTATATTTTTATGTTTACGATTAATATTCATGAAATATGTATGACAAGAGCACTGCTGCTAATTTCTCACCAAAAGTAAGCCCGGGTGGCGAACTCCGCTCTGCCAGCGGAGTTTGCAGAGTTTGGCAACTCTGCACTCTGTTGGGAACGTGGAGTTCAGGCAAAAACTCAGACTCCGTGGCGTAGTGGAGTTGGCCCCTGTGCCCACACCCACCTCACACACCTTTGGTAAAACAACTTTTACCTTTACATGCTAAACAGCATATAGCCACCTCACAAAAGTGAGCTTGGAAATTTATCAAGCAGTGAGAGAGGTGATGATTTTGGAGTCCCCCTAACCTAGGGAGAGGACCAAGCAGATGCCTTGAACATAAGAGCACATCATGCTGAACGATTCGGTGGTGGTCCCATCCTCCTAGGACCACCCCAAGCAAAGTTATGGGCAAAAATACAATCCCAACCAAAGGCCCTGCAAAGCATTATGGTGCAAGATTCTAGAGTGCAGTGAAAATCATAGTATCGGCTCTCCCGCTGAGCCAGGGAGAGCCGCTGCGGCTTCAGGAATGGTTTCCTCTGGGTCTGGCGGGTCTGATGGAGGTGCCCATCCCACCGGGCACCTCAACAGTGAGCCTTGGTGGAGGGCAGCCCACCCCCGGCTGTCCTTGCGGGCTCCCTAAACCAGCAGCACCCACGCGTGCTGCCTCAGGAGCCGGCAACAGGTATGGAGGTCTGACGGCAGCCCTCTACGGTCGCCTACCGCTCCCCCCAGACACAGGCACAGGGAGAGCGGACCAAGCGGGGGAGGCAGCGGCCCTCCCCTGTCCTTACTCTCTGAAAAGCGCAACAGCGCTTCCCCACCTCAGGAAACACACGGGGGCTGCGGATGGGGTCCCGTCCCCCTTTACCAGGAGCCTGCCCGGGGATGGGGTCCCCAGGGAGATGGAGGACTTGAGGATTCCGGACGTCAAGCAGGAGGGCAGCCCGGAGATGCCAGAGCAGGTCCCGAGCTGCCCTCCACCAAGGATCACTGTTGAGGTACCCGGTGGGATGGGCACCTCCATCAGACCCACCAGTTCCAGAGGAAAGCATTCCTGAAGCTGCAGCAGCTCTCAGCGTTTCTCCCCGGCTCAGCAGGAGAGCCGATACTATGATATTTACTGCACTCTAGAATCTAAGACGTGGTCCTGTGCTCTCTATGCCACTGAGTCAAGCTATCCTGGCTGATGAGGGGTGAAACCCCAAAACCGGTCCTAGGATCATTGTTTCCAGTCCAGGGAGGACTTGGCCTGGCAGTTCGGGCTGGGCTGTTTCCATTGGGCACAGGTTCAAGACTGATTCACATATGGCTGGGTTCAAACTGGAATGGCATGGGGAGCAAAAAAACGATGGATTTAGGCCCAGCTCTCTGTACTGGGGTGAATGTATTACATTGTTCTGCAGTCTGTCAATCATTTGTTTTTTTTTAATTTGTCACCCCGAGTGGGACGGTTATGCCCAGACGTGGGTCCTGTGCTCTCCATGCCACTGGAGTCAAGCTATCCTGGCTGATAAGGGGTGAAACCCCAAAACCGGTCCTAGGATGCTTGTTTCCAGTCCAGGGAGGACCTGGCCTGGCAGTTCGGGCTGGACTGTTTCCATTTGGCACAGGGTCAAGACTAATTTGCATATGGCTGTGTTCAAAGTGGAATGACATGGGGAGCAAAAAAACTGTGGATTTAGGCCCAGATCTCTGTACTGGGGTGAATGTATGACATTGTTCTGCATTCTGTCCATTAGTTGTTCTTTTTGCATTTGTCACCCCGAGTGGGACGGTTATGCCCAGACGTGGCTCCCGTGCTCTCCATGCCACTGGAGTCAAGCTATCCTGGCTGATGAAGGGGGGAAACCCCAAAACCAGACCTAGGATGCTTGTTTCCAGTCCAGGGAGGACCTGGCCTGGGAGTTCGGCCTGGACTGTTCCTATTGGGCACACAGTCAAGACTGATTTGCATATGGCTTGGTTCAAACTGGAATGGCATGGGAAGCAAAAAAAACTATGGATTTAGGCCCGATCTCTGTACTGGGGTGAATGTATGACATTGTTCTGCATTCTGTCCATCAGTTGTTCTTTTTACATTTGTCACCCCGAGTGGGACAGGTATGCCCAGACATGGGTCCTGTGCTCTCCATGCCACTGGAGTCAAGCTATCCTGGCTGATGAGGGGTGAAAGCCTGAAACCTGTCTAGGATGCTTGTTTCCAGTCCAGGGAGGACCTGGCCTGGCAGTTCGTGCTGGACTGTTCCGATTGGGCACATGGTCAAGACTGATTTGCATATGGCTGGGTTCAAACTGGAATGTCATGGGGAACAATAAAATGATGAATTTAGGCCCAGATCTCTGTACTGGGGTGAATGTATAACATTGTTTGGCTTTCTGTCCATGAGTTGTTCTTTTTGCATTTGTCACCCCGAGTGGAACGGGTATGCTCAGACGTGGGTTCCGTTCTCCCCATGCCACTGGAGTCAAGCTATCCTGACTGATGAGGTGTGAAACCCCAAAACCGGTCCTAAGATGCCTGTTTCCAGTCCAGTGAGGACCTGGGCTGGAAGTTCGGGCTGGACTGGTCCCATCGGGCACAGCGTCAAGACTGATTTGCATATGGCTGCGTTCAAACTGGAATGGCATGGGTAGCAAAAAAACAATGGGGCATATTCTCAAGGACTCATCGCCGATTTAGCGGCACTTTTCTGCCACAAAAGTGGCGATAGATTTATCGCCCTATTCACAAGCCTGCGCTAACAGCCGACATCGTCAGTTTACCTGCGATAGCTGCCGCTAAAAACATCGCCAAGGCTGACAGCGACAACTAACGCTAATCATATGCAGAGTAGGCGTTCCCGTGAAAAAACTCACAATAACACCACTTCGCGATATTCTCAACGACCAGCCAGATCGGCGATGCGGTCCAAAAACAGGCGATAAGGCACTTCAGCAGCAGGGACTTAAGACCTGCTTTTTTCTGGTCTTAAGTAGGACGAAAATCTGCAGTATAAAGGAGCCCAGCCCAGAGCCACATCTGAAGACCAACAGATGCCATGGAGCTACTAATCATGCAGCTTGGAGTCCCAAGAGGGCCACAGCACCCACCACCCCCACCCCCAGGACCACTCCCCCGGACTACCACCGAGGCAGCGCAGAACAAGACAGCGGACCTTCCGAAAACTGTAGTTGCTCCAGCTTCCTCCATGGTGTTTCTCAGTTGTTTGGGTTTTGTTTTTATTTTTTTGCAGCCTTTATGGTGATTTTTCCCGCCTGACGTGGGAATAGCAAGCCTGGCGCTGCTTATCGCTGATATTTTTATTGCTGTTGGGCCCATCGCCACTTTTTTCACGTTCGGGTTTACTTTTTTATCGGCGTTCCGGTAATTTTAACGCGGACATTTGACACGTTATCGGGAAACTATCTTCTGTTGCCGGCTTGTTGAGAATGCGCCGTTAACACAGCATTGGTTTCCCGCGATAGACGGCGTTATGTAAAATTGCGTTATCCTAGGTTGGCGATAATTATCGCCCGTTCTTGAGAATATCCCCCAATGGATTTAGGCCCAGATCTCTGTACTGGGGTGAATGTATGACATTGTTCTGCATTCTGTCCATCGGTTGTTCTTTTTGCTAATTTCTCACAAGCATTACATCCAGTGATGTAATTCTGTGTTTACATTAGTTCATCATATAAGATGTGTTATATTACTATTATAACTATTGTTATGGTGGTCTGCTCCAAGATGGCAGTCGTTGCTGTTCTGGGTTTTGCACACATTATGTATAAGTACTTTTTAACTTTTGTATCTTTATTTCAGCACGGAATTGCTTGGCTTTTGTAATTTGACCGTGAACAAGGCATAATGCCAAAACGCGTCAGAAGTCATTAAATTGAATTATTTGGCATACAGGAGCGTTGGAGAATTCTTCAAATATGAGTGGAGGATTCTTGGCAATATTGGTAGGTTACCAGCAACCTTTCTCAGACCACCACACACAAGCCTCGAGAAAACCGGGATTGGAGCTGGAAATATATATATGTATAGATATATATGTATATATATGTATATATATATACATTTATATGTGTGTGTGTTGGAAAACGAGGCAGTATCTGTGTGGCCTGCACAAACAACATGACTACATTTGTCCTTCACTGGGAACCAAACACCCAATTGTAGCGCCTGACTCTCAGAGGGTAGCGTTGCAGAGCAGTCTGAGGCTTTACTCAAGGGAGGTGGTGTGGGCTAGTAATCGCCATTTGCAGGTGCGCAGAAATAACACTCAATAATTGATTGTCCAGTCTGTACTTTGCTTTATAAAAGTAAGAGTACATTTATTAAACACACACACTACTCAATACTATGCACCAATTTACAAATATACATAAGCTGTTGGAATTACTTTGTGACATTGCGTAACATCTCCACCCCTCCCAAAAGGGGGTGGGGTCTAGTACCACCACTCCCATGTATGCACATCATCTTGCCCCCTAATGCAGGGTGTTGAGCCTAACCTGGAGCGAGGGCCCTGCGCACTGGCACCATCCCAGTGGCGACCCACCCCATTACCTCAACGCGCATTAAAAATGGGCACACCTGCCTTGGTGACACATAACCCTGACTGAGCATTTCCTACTGACCATAAAGTATGCACCTCTATATCTTAAGGGCTAGCAGTCTGGGTCTTCACCTAAGTGCAGCAGCAAGAATACATGTTTACGCACACCTTAGAATGACAGTACTCATCACCTTTGTTGGACATTAGAATGCATTGCAATTACAGCCCCTAAGGGCATCAGAGATGAAATCACAGGATTACACCGATACAGCCAGACACCCTAGCAGGAATGTCTGGCAACATAACCCACTTTGCTTATGACATCACCTTACACAGGTACCTCCCATTACATATGTGACCTCCAGTCCCTCTAAAAAGGAATAACCGTTAGTAAATGCAGTTCTGGTGCAATTACACCTCTTCACCTCCAGGGGATGCCCTTCTCAAGCCATCCACAACTCAGCCCTTCACTCCATGAAGCACCTCCAAATACACCCTCAGCTGTAGAACAAAAGTTCCCGCCTAGAAGGTGATAATGGCCGGTCGAGCCCTTGAGGGGTTATCCTTTTTAAGTCCCCAAGACACTTAGGGTGGGACTTTTCTCTTCGTGCTGGGGGAGACTGCGTTGCTCCTGCAGCTCCCCCGGCACCTTTTACAAAGTTGGCGGTGACCCCATGCTCCTGGGGCTACCGCAAGCATCAAAACAACGAGTTTCCCCATGCCTGGCAAGGCATTATGGGGCGCTTCAGCTCCGCTTCATGCATATCCTAACAGCGGCTCTCCCGCTGTGCTGGGGAGAGCTGCGCAGCCTGCCTTGCTTCGCGGGGGCCCGGTCCCACCCGGGTCCTCCCGCATCTCTTCACTCGTTGGGGCCTCCTGCCCGTGGAAGCCGGCTCGGGGAGCCCACCCCCGGCCGCTCCGGCCGGCTACCTGTCCGGCCCGCACCTCCGTGTGCGGCCGCAGGAGCCGGCACATCACTTCTGGTCTGCCCGCTCTGGCGGCCAGACACGCCGACAGCCGCTGGCCCAGCGAGGGCCCGGGGAGTGCGATGGCACTCCCCCTCTTCACCGCAGCACACGGGGGCGATCTTCGCGGGGAGCGCGCCGGCGCTCCCCGTCTTCGATTATTCGCCGGGGGCCAGGGTGGGCTCCTGGCACCCCCGCCTCCCGCATCTTCGCGCTTCGATTGTTTGCCGGGGGCCAGGGTGGGCTCCTGGCAACCCCGCCTACCGCATCTTCACGGGGGCGCGACGGCGTCCCCGGCTTTACTTCGGGGCCCGGGGATGGGGTCCCGGGTCCCTGGGGGCCTCTTCACGGGGAGCGCGACGGCGCTCCCCGACTTTGCTTCGGGGCCCGGGGATGGGGTGCCGGGCCCCTCGAGACCTCCTCGCGGGGGGCGCGACGGCGCTCCCCCGCCTCCATCTTTGGTGGGGGCCAGGGTGGGCTCCTGGCCCCCCTGCAGGGCACCTTCGCAGGGAGCGCGACGGCGCTCCCCGGCTTCCCTTCCTCCCCCAGGGGTCAAAGGTCGCTCACCTTCCGGGGGCCCTATCTCAGCCCCTGGGGGTCCGATCGGCCTCATTTTCGCGTCCTCTTACTCCTGGTGGCCAGCCCCAGCCACGAGGAACACTCTCCTTTGCCCTCGGGGTCTCTGAGAGGGGGATTCGGCAGGGAGCTTTCTTCACTGGCTCCCTGCGCCAGCCTGTCGCCTGTCTCTCCTCCTTGGCCTCTCTTCTCCCTGCGCAGAGGCCTCTGCTTCTGCGCACTGGTCCTGGGCTCCTCTTCTGGTGCTGGCAGGGCCCTGGGGGACAGTCAGGGGGTTCCTCCTTCCAACTGCCCATTGCCAGGCTCCAGCACCTTCCGCCTCCGCAGACCACACCCCAGAGAGAGCTTCTCCTCCTGTGCAAGCACTTTTTAAAAGTTGAGTAGGGGGCTGGCAGGAAGTCTCTGTTTGTCCTATCAAACAGCGACACATCACTTCCCTGCCTCTGCTCCCTCCTCCTTGTCCAGCCTGTAGCTGGTCCAAAATGGCGTCGTCCAGGGTCTCTGGCCTCATGGTCTCTGAAACCAGACCCTTTCCCCAGTACTGCCTTCCCCTTGGTTCAGCTTGGTGCCTGGCACCCAGCGACAGCTGCTGATGGATTAGCCTGTAGCTCCACCTATCTTGTCTCCGTGGAGGGAAGATCTTGGCTCTGCGAAGAAGGGTCATTAATCTACCCTGCCAGGGCCAGACCCCAGCCAGGGACTCAGAGAAATATGACATTCCTGGATGACCCAAAAGCAGTACAAATATGACTTTGGACTCTGCAGAATACTTCTTTTCACATCCGCTACCGTGGACTTTAGTGTGTGTCTGGAATTTGTAGGCCTTATGGAAGTTAATTTAACACATGGGCTCCACATTCCCATAGGGGAATAATGAAGTGAAAAACACAGTAAAGCACACTGACTTTCCCTGGCATGTTCCTTCCTAGTGTATAAGGCCTATTCCGGATCACCACCCAATGCTGCATAAGTCCTGCCACACCATTCACTTTGTAGCTGCTCCTGGACTGCGCACGCTAGGAATCTCCCCTGCGCAGTCCCTACACATGTGCACACGCATGTACACAGGTGTCTGCATGTAACCAGCCCAGTGCCCCTTACTCCAGCTGCTGCGCAGCGGCCTAGTCAAGCTAGGGGGACACCAGTAAAATCCACATGCAGTCTCTTCCTTCATGAGTTCACTGTGGATGAGTCCCAATTTACGAGGCTCTCCCACAGTAACAGCTCAACAATTAGGTCCTCAAAAGCGAAAAATCCGGGCGGCCTATAGTGTCAGAACCACTTTCTAACACACGCCGCGCCCAGCTGAATCCTACAGGGAAGAAGTAGCCACTCTACATGGGTATTCTTCCCGTAGTCAGCGATAACTAGTTATAAGGGGTTCTGACCAGACCCCCTTACTCACCAGTTATCCGCTCAGACCACCTACTCCTCCCATCCATGAAATCTCCACCCATGACAGGGATCCCAGACTACCCTAAGAACCCTCCGGGCTCTAGGTTAGATACCTCTAGGTCACTCATGGTCTACATGGACTTGGCCTCACTAGGCCCACCTTTGCCCTTGGGCATGCAAAACTATGCCTACCCCTTCTCGGGACAAGGGTCCAGTGCCTCAGCACCGTTGCGGTCTTCCGGGACAGGTCTACATCCCATCCCCTGGGTCACTAGCTGGTCTCCCTTCTGGAGTTTGTTCCAACCAGTACCCTCTCTCCGTTTGGTCCTTGCACCCTAAAGATGCAACCTCTCTGGACCCTCCCCCTCAGCCTGCCGCTGAGGTCATTCTGCTGCCACCACCCTTTCGGGACGACTGGCTTCCCTAAAGAAAGCACAGCCACTCGTGCTTTCCCCACACAGAAAAGCACCCATTGGCCACTGGCCTGGGTCCCTGATAGGACCTCAGACCGGCCTCACTACCGCACTGGCAGTGCCAGGGAGGAACACTGAGGGTGCCCCGTCAGACATTCTACAGCTCATTCCCCCCGTCAGTAGCTCCACACGGAAACTACCCCGGGAACCTAGACCCCTTCCTTGTTCTCCGCTGCGAGAACAGGGCCTACGCACCCTTCCCTCCGAGAGGCGCGCTCTCCTCCCAGAGTACCCTTAGAGAGCCTGTGGGCCCCGAGTTAGCTAGACCCAGGCCCACCTCTCATGGCTCTCCCCGGTCTCCCGGCAGCGCCTTGGGAGACCGTCCAGGGACCCACAGGGTCCCTGGATGGCCTGCACCACCCCTTTGCGACACACAGGGTCCCTTCACTTAAGATAGGCCCCACCTGTGGTCAGGGTAGCACGCCCACACCAAGCCAGGGACCCTAAAGATCCCGGCTAGGCCTGCACCACCCCTTTGCAAAACACAGGGTCCCTTCACTTAAGATAGGCCCCACCTGTGTTCAGGGTGTTACTACCTTGCAGGAGTCCACCTCCTGCCTCGAGCTAGGGGAACACCCCCATGCTCCTGGTCCTTGGGTTCAAGACCCACAGGACCTACCGGACTGGTCACCGTCCACCCGACCCTGACGCCTCAGGGTCCACCACTAACCCTTCACCTGGAAACTAGGGAGTACATCACCCCCACTCCGATCTCCACTGGGTCAGTTACCTAGCCCACCTAGGTTACCTAGGGGCTACCACTACACACTATCACTCAAGAACTACCCTCCTCTGGGGCCACCCCCTACCAGGGGCCACCCCTGGGTCGCTCACCTCCCCACCAGTTAACCTGGGGGCCTGCCGGACACCCAACTCTACCACATCCTCCTCCCACCGTGGGAAAAGTTCCTGGGGGTCCCCCACCATGCGAACCCCTGGGGCGTTACTACCCGGGGTAAAGAAACCTCCTGCCCCACCCTTCCAGTGGTTTTGGCCTGCGCCAATGCAAGTACTTTCAGCGGGGGAAGAATACCTGGGGCCCCTTCTGTGGAAACCCTCCCTGCCCTTAAAAAGCGCGGGAATCTCCCAGGACCCCCTCTCTCTCCTGTCCCCCACAAAGGTCAATCCACCCCTACACCCCCACCTGTGATGTAGGTATCAGTTGCTGTCCCTATCTCTTGAGGAGACACCCTCCTCATGCAAGTGTAGTGCGTGTAGTGTTAGGGTTCAAAGGTATACAATATGGCTTAGAACATTTGTATGCAATCATTTCTAGGAAAGCACCATCCCCCTAGCACATGAAAATCAGCGTTGCGCGGTCATATCAATACAGTTTACATTTCAACCATAATATCTTCACATGACCCGTATGTGCGCGGGGCTTTCCTTTCCCATACCTTTAGTTCACCTAACCAAAACTTTGAACCCTTCTCAGAGCCTTGCGCTCTTCCATTTGCTCATTACTGCATAGGTAATGTGTGGCAAAACTGGACTTATCAAATGCTATAAATGCGCACCAGAATGGGATACTATGTTTCCCGCCGCTAGCCACCAATGTTGGAAAACGAGGCAGTATCTGTGTGGCCTGCACAAACAACATGACTACATTTGTCCTTCACTGGGAACCAAACACCCAATTGTAGCGCCTGACTCTCAGAGGGTAGCGTTGCAGAGCAGTCTGAGGCTTTACTCAAGGGAGGTGGTGTGGGCTAGTAATCGCCATTTGCAGGTGCGCAGAAATAACACTCAATAATTGATTGTCCAGTCTGTACTTTGCTTTATAAAAGTAAGAGTACATTTATTAAACACACACACTACTCAATACTATGCACCAATTTACAAATATACATAAGCTGTTGGAATTACTTTGTGACATTGCGTAACATCTCCACCCCTCCCAAAAGGGGGTGGGGTCTAGTACCACCACTCCCATGTATGCACATCATCTTGCCCCCTAATGCAGGGTGTTGAGCCTAACCTGGAGCGAGGGCCCTGCGCACTGGCACCATCCCAGTGGCGACCCACCCCATTACCTCAACGCGCATTAAAAATGGGCACACCTGCCTTGGTGACACATAACCCTGACTGAGCATTTCCTACTGACCATAAAGTATGCACCTCTATATCTTAAGGGCTAGCAGTCTGGGTCTTCACCTAAGTGCAGCAGCAAGAATACATGTTTACGCACACCTTAGAATGACAGTACTCATCACCTTTGTTGGACATTAGAATGCATTGCAATTACAGCCCCTAAGGGCATCAGAGATGAAATCACAGGATTACACCGATACAGCCAGACACCCTAGCAGGAATGTCTGGCAACATAACCCACTTTGCTTATGACATCACCTTACACAGGTACCTCCCATTACATATGTGACCTCCAGTCCCTCTAAAAAGGAATAACCGTTAGTAAATGCAGTTCTGGTGCAATTACACCTCTTCACCTCCAGGGGATGCCCTTCTCAAGCCATCCACAACTCAGCCCTTCACTCCATGAAGCACCTCCAAATACACCCTCAGCTGTAGAACAAAAGTTCCCGCCTAGAAGGTGATAATGGCCGGTCGAGCCCTTGAGGGGTTATCCTTTTTAAGTCCCCAAGACACTTAGGGTGGGACTTTTCTCTTCGTGCTGGGGGAGACTGCGTTGCTCCTGCAGCTCCCCCGGCACCTTTTTACAAAGTTGGCGGTGACCCCATGCTCCTGGGGCTACCGCAAGCATCAAAACAACGAGTTTCCCCATGCCTGGCAAGGCATTATGGGGCGCTTCAGCTCCGCTTCATGCATATCCTAACAGCGGCTCTCCCGCTGTGCTGGGGAGAGCTGCGCAGCCTGCCTTGCTTCGCGGGGGCCCGGTCCCACCCGGGTCCTCCCGCATCTCTTCACTCGTTGGGGCCTCCTGCCCGTGGAAGCCGGCTCGGGGAGCCCACCCCCGGCCGCTCCGGCCGGCTACCTGTCCGGCCCGCACCTCCGTGTGCGGCCGCAGGAGCCGGCACATCACTTCTGGTCTGCCCGCTCTGGCGGCCAGACACGCCGACAGCCGCTGGCCCAGCGAGGGCCCGGGGAGTGCGATGGCACTCCCCCTCTTCACCGCAGCACACGGGGCGATCTTCGCGGGGAGCGCGCCGGCGCTCCCCGTCTTCGATTATTCGCCGGGGGCCAGGGTGGGCTCCTGGCACCCCCGCCTCCCGCATCTTCGCGCTTCGATTGTTTGCCGGGGGCCAGGGTGGGCTCCTGGCAACCCCGCCTACCGCATCTTCACGGGGGCGCGACGGCGTCCCCCGGCTTTACTTCGGGGCCCGGGGATGGGGTCCCGGGTCCCTGGGGGCCTCTTCACGGGGAGCGCGACGGCGCTCCCCGACTTTGCTTCGGGGCCCGGGGATGGGGTGCCGGGCCCCTCGAGACCTCCTCGCGGGGGGCGCGACGGCGCTCCCCCGCCTCCATCTTTGGTGGGGGCCAGGGTGGGCTCCTGGCCCCCCTGCAGGGCACCTTCGCAGGGAGCGCGACGGCGCTCCCCGGCTTCCCTTCCTCCCCCAGGGGGTCAAAGGTCGCTCACCTTCCGGGGGCCCTATCTCAGCCCCTGGGGGTCCGATCGGCCTCATTTTCGCGTCCTCTTACTCCTGGTGGCCAGCCCCAGCCACGAGGAACACTCTCCTTTGCCCTCGGGGTCTCTGAGAGGGGGATTCGGCAGGGAGCTTTCTTCACTGGCTCCCTGCGCCAGCCTGTCGCCTGTCTCTCCTCCTTGGCCTCTCTTCTCCCTGCGCAGAGGCCTCTGCTTCTGCGCACTGGTCCTGGGCTCCTCTTCTGGTGCTGGCAGGGCCCTGGGGGACAGTCAGGGGTTCCTCCTTCCAACTGCCCATTGCCAGGCTCCAGCACCTTCCGCCTCCGCAGACCACACCCCAGAGAGAGCTTCTCCTCCTGTGCAAGCACTTTTTAAAAGTTGAGTAGGGGCTGGCAGGAAGTCTCTGTTTGTCCTATCAAACAGCGACACATCACTTCCCTGCCTCTGCTCCCTCCTCCTTGTCCAGCCTGTAGCTGGTCCAAAATGGCGTCGTCCAGGGTCTCTGGCCTCATGGTCTCTGAAACCAGACCCTTT
Source organism: Calotriton arnoldi (assembly GCA_963921515.1). Lineage (NCBI taxonomy): Eukaryota > Metazoa > Chordata > Amphibia > Caudata > Salamandridae > Calotriton > Calotriton arnoldi. The sequence goes on from CAWUFW010019377.1 coordinate 87,420, forward strand.
CCCCAGTACTGCCTTCCCCTTGGTTCAGCTTGGTGCCTGGCACCCAGCGACAGCTGCTGATGGATTAGCCTGTAGCTCCACCTATCTTGTCTCCGTGGAGGGAAGATCTTGGCTCTGCGAAGAAGGGTCATTAATCTACCCTGCCAGGGCCAGACCCCAGCCAGGGACTCAGAGAAATATGACATTCCTGGATGACCCAAAAGCAGTACAAATATGACTTTGGACTCTGCAGAATACTTATTTTCACATCCGCTACCGTGGACTTTAGTGTGTGTCTGGAATTTGTAGGCCTTATGGAAGTTAATTTAACACATGGGCTCCACATTCCCATAGGGGAATAATGAAGTGAAAAACACAGTAAAGCACACTGACTTTCCCTGGCATGTTCCTTCCTAGTGTATAAGGCCTATTCCGGATCACCACCCAATGCTGCATAAGTCCTGCCACACCATTCACTTTGTAGCTGCTCCTGGACTGCGCACGCTAGGAATCTCCCCTGCGCAGTCCCTACACATGTGCACACGCATGTACACAGGTGTCTGCATGTAACCAGCCCAGTGCCCCTTACTCCAGCTGCTGCGCAGCGGCCTAGTCAAGCTAGGGGGACACCAGTAAAATCCACATGAAGTCTCTTCCTTCATGAGTTCACTGTGGATGAGTCCCAATTTACGAGGCTCTCCCACAGTAACAGCTCAACAATTAGGTCCTCAAAAAGCGAAAAATCCGGGCGGCCTATAGTGTCAGAACCACTTTCTAACAGTGTGTGTGTGTGTGTTTGTGTGTATGTATATGTAGATAGATAGATAGATAGATAGATAGATAAGGAAGGACTGTGACAGACAGTCTTGCAGTGGGGAGGGATGAAGGACTGTGACCAATAGTACAGTGTGCTCAGGTAAGCAGATTCACTTAACTACAGGATTAATACCACGGTGGAATCCAGACTAAACACACTGCCTGTTTTACAATAGCAGCATCTACCTTTCAGTGAAGGGCGAGTTTGAATTCCTACAAAAGAAAAACAAACTACCAGATTCTCAAAGGCATCTGCAAGCTTAAATTGAGCTTTTCAGGGGAACACCTAGAATTCTCTTTAATGACAAAAAACTTGGAAATGTACTCAAAATATAGTTGTTAATCTGTGACAGTAAATGTTTGACTTTCATTTCCTAACTGGAACTGAATCTTGAAATTAGTAAGCCTGGGCGGAGTATGCGGAGTGGTGCTCCGCGTAGTTCCACGGAGTTTAAATAAAATTCCGTGGAACTACTCTCCGCTCTGCCCCAGGCCCACGAAAGTTTTAAAACAATAACAAAAAAACACTTACCTTCTCTTCTGCCGCCTGCGAGCCGCCCACCTCCTCACTGCGGTGTCTCCTTCCTTCCGTCGTCCTCCTCCTCGCGTCCCCGTACGTATTACGTCTTCACGCAAGAAGTAGGATGGAAGACGCAAGTCGTAGGGGGACGTGAGGAGGAGGACGACAGAAAGGAGACACTGCGGCGAGGAGGAGGACGGCCCGCAGACGGCAGAAGAGAAGGTAAGTGTTTTTTTTTTTTATTGTTTTGAAGGGGCTGGCCTTGGCTGAGGGGCGTACTCCGCTCTGCCACACAGTCAGTTTTGCCACAACTTTGCTTCCTCAGCGGAGCACGAAGTTGGTAAAACTCCCCAAACTCCGCTGGTGGAGCTGAGTACTCGGCCCGGGGTTAGAAATTAGGATGACTGCGTGTGCGATGCAGGGGCGACTCCTCCACTAGGGCAGAGGAGCATCGCCCCACTGCTTTCTCGCAGTGCGAGAAGCCAAAACATAAAATGATAATAACTATTAGTTATTACCATTTTATGTTTGCTTTAAGAATTGCGGGCGGGCGGGTGGGCGGGGCTGCTATACTCTTCTAGCAAGGGAGGAGTGGTTTACCCACTCCTGAGTGCGCAAAGACTGTTTGGCTTGGCCCTCTGGGGCTGCCTGAACCAGTCATGCGCACTCTGCCCTTCTCCATGCAGGCTGCCTTGCAGCCTGTATGGAGAACATGCCCACCCCACTAGCCCCTGGCTGGGCGCCGTCCAGACCAATCACAATGCTGCAGTGGCAGCGTTGTGATTGGCTTAGGGGAGGGAGCCTGGTTGCCTGCTTCCTGTTCCTGTCAAGGCAGGAGAGCAGGATCGCAGGAGCAGAGAAGACGCAAGACCCGGCAGAAAGGTAAGTTAATTTTTTTTTAATTTCCCCCTGGTCGTGACACCCCACGATTCCCCACCCCCGCAAATCCCCTCTGCGACAACCCCCACAAATACACCCGCGACCCCTCGCACTCGCCCCCCACCCACGAGCAATGCCGGCCCCTACTGGTGTGTGGTGTCTGATGTAAATAATGACAGAGAGACCATTTTGGGGGCAATATTTGCTCTAGGTGAGGGAGGATCCTTACTGAGATTACAGAAAACAGTTGCATTAACTTCTCGCATTCCAGCGATAACAGGGAGGGGTGCAGGGTCATTGTGATCCCCCAGACTCGCACATAATACAGATGTTTCCTAAAGTATCAGCTTTGAAAGATAACCTGCAGTATAAAGAATACTACTATTACAAGATCTAACTCAAAAAGACTCTCTAAGGATGTGAAAAAATAGAGGAAAGTGTGCTTTTTTTCTTCCAAGGAGAAAATATTTTTCTCTGTGGCGATACCCCTCCCTTAAGCACCCAGAAGTGCTCAAAGTGTTCATCGCTATTCTGGCGCCAGACACAGATTTGCTTCTGACCTTGACAGCAGTAAATCTCCCCTCCTTTCCTTGCTGGCAAAGTATCCTTCAAATATTTTTGATTATCAACAAATTCATTAACGTGTGTCTTCATCTGCTTTACAAGGCTTTTTGCTCTAAAAGGCGACTCATCTCTTGGTGTGATTTACTCTCACTTTTTATGATATCTTATATGAGTAAATAGATTTATGGCTCATTTTGTGCATGGCAAGCCTGAACCTGAGCTTAGAAGTTCAAATGGTCTAGTGAATGGAATGCATTATATTTCCCTATTTTGTACAATTCGAACACAATGGAAGTTCATATTTTTCAAAATACTAAATCTTTACATTTATGACATTAAATATAGTAAAAGCACACACAGCTCCTATTCTTCCATGTGCTCTGCTCATGTCTGCTTCATTTCTTTCAGCTGACAGATTGTTAGAATGTAATGCAATGTGGCACTCTACTGCATTACACGCCCAATGATCTTTAAGCAAAGTACTTCAGCGCCAAAGTGTGCTTTCTTCCATATTAATTGACAAACTGAGGATAAGGATTTAAAGATCCATGGAATAAGAACAGTTTAATGGACTTGAAAGCATGTAAATATATTAATGGTGTTTAACTCTACTGACTGTAAGCAATGAAAGAGCAGCGTCTTGCTGAGCATGAGTCACTGTTCTTCCTAAAACCATTAGATTTTGGGAAAAGGAGAAAGTGCCAAATTAAATTGTGTTGTTATAGGGTAAATTAGAACCGCTGCCAGGCAAATTGGAAGTGGCCATTGGAAAAGCAACTGGTTTTGTGTAAGAAATTGATTTGTTGGTTGACTGGGGTGTTAGTCCTAGTCAAGCAGCAATCACAATCCTTGTCAGGGTAAGGCCCAAGCACACCCCACATTAACCTGTGCTCAACCACATGGTAGCTTGGCACAGAGTAGTGTAAAACAGTGACAACACCACACAAAAGATCCCACAAAAAGTTAGAAAAATAGAGAAACATTTACTAAATAAAACAAGACCAAAACGACAAAAATCCAATCAGAAAAGCTGGAGATATCCAATTTTAAAGATTTCAGTGAAAATAGTGCATAAATGCATAAAATCTCATCGCTCCGGACTGGGACAAAGTCACAAGTTCAGGCTGCCCACAATGGAGTGCAGGCCAGCTACGGGGACCCACTTGTGAACGTTGAACAGAGTACCTTAAATCCTGGTGCTCAGTCTGCGCAGTGTTGCTCTGCGAGGCTTCACGACATCTGCCGTCAGTTGTGAGGAGCTGTGCTGGAGGCTTTACAAGGCTTGGCATTGCTTTACGTCGGTCCCGGGGAGCTGTGCTGCGAGGCTTTGTGGGCATGGTGTCACTTTGTGCGGGTCCTGTGAAGTTTTACAGCAAGGATTTGCAGGGCTTGCCGTTGCTTTGCAACCATTCTGATGAGCTGACAGCTGTGCGGTGAGGCTTTGCGGGGCTTCTCACCACTCTGCGTTGATTCCAGTGAGGCTGGCAGCTGTGCAGTGAGGCTTTGTGGGGCTTTGCGTTGCTTTGCAGCATTTCTGATGAAAACCACAGCAGGGCTTGACGGAAGCTCCTTCATTCCATGTCCAAGGCTCCAGGACTGGGGTGGGACCACTTGGGATGGCAGGACTCACAGATGGCAGGGTTCCACGTGCTGGGTTTAAGGTTGCTGGCAGCCTGTTATATCCCCGAGACTTCTGATCCAGAGGCCAACCAACTAGCCCTTGGAGATACTCTGGGTTCTGGGTTCAAGAGATACAGGTGCAGTCCTTCTCACCCAGGCAAAAGGGCAGCACAGCTGGGCAGCAGTTCCTTCAGACTAGCAGTCCAGCAGAGTGGAAGTCCTTGCAGCAGCACATCAGCCCTTCTTCCTGGCACAGTATCCACAGATGTAGAGTGTACTGAAGTGGTGGTGTCTGAGGGTCATCTTTTATACCCTGTTGCCCTGGTTCTGGAAGGTGGGAGTAACTTATAGACAGTGGCTTTGGAGTGCAAGGATTTCCCTGCCTCCCCTGGCTCCAAGTTGGCTAGAGTGACAATTCAGGGTCGTTAGGCCCTTTGTGTGGAGACAGGACACAACCTATTCAGGTTTAAATGAGGCTGTGTCCAGCTCCTTCCTCCCACCCTGCCAGAGAGGGCCCATCCATGCACACCTAAGCTCCCATTGTGTGAGGCTGTCTAGGAAGAATACACAAGGACCAACTGCCAACTTCGACCAGTCATGTGACCAGAATCAGGCTGTAGGCACCAAATGACTAAGGCAAGAAAATGCTAACTTTCTAAAAGTGGCATTTTCAGACTTGTAATTTAAACTTCGACTTCATCCTAAGTTAGGATTTTAAATTAGGATTTCAGAGATACCAAACATGAACCGGTTATCTCTACCCATTTAGAAATTACATGTATAAAATATAATAATGCAACTCCAATGTTAATCTATGGGAGAGCTAGGTCTTGCAGTAGTGAAAAACGAATGTAAGAGTTTTTCAGTACCAAGAAATGTAAAACTTAAAAGTACATGTCCTACTTTTTGAATGCATTGCATTCTGTCCTCTGGGCTGTCCAGGGCCTTACCTAGGGGTGACTGATATGTATTAAAAAGGAAGGTTTGGGTCTGATATGTATTAAAAAGGTTTATTTTGCCAGGTCGATATGGCCAGCCTGAGAAATGGTTAAAGGAATATTTAAGTGGATGGCACAATCAGTACTGCGCACTCACTAGTAGTGTTTACTCTAAAGTCCCCTGGCACAGGTAGTGCCACTTTACTGGGGACTTACAAGTAAATTAAATATGTCATTTAGGGCTAAGCCAATATTACTATGTTCAGAGGGGAGAGCACAAGCACTTTAGCACTGGTTAGCATTGGTAACGTACGCAGAGTCCTACTACTAGCAAAAACAAGGTCAGAATAAGTGGAGGAGGAAGGCAAAAGTTGGAGGGGAAGACCACCCTAAGCCTGACAGGTCTAACAGTTGACACTAGCAAAAAAACTTGTTTACATATGTACAAACCCATTTTGTGGTTCACAAAGGATTTTTTTAAATAGGAAAATGGGTTTAGAAATGATCAATGGGTGTGCTGTGTTCTTGTTTTGCTGCCCTCGCTCCTCTTGGGTATGGGAAGTGCACCGCTGCCGCCAGAAGAGAAACTGTTCCCGAAGGGCGAGAGCAAAATCCAAGATGTGTTGGCTCCCACGTGCCACTCAGGAGGTGCGGTAACCCGGCAGGGGCTTTATGTTCCCCCAGTAGGCCCTACTGAGAAAGGAGACTAAGGAAGCCCTGTGGCGTGCCCGGCGCACCCCTAAAAAATGTAAAAGAACATGGCAAGAGACCGCATATCCTAGTCAGAATGCAGCAGAAATCCACTCATTTCATAGGCATGCTACAGGGTAGGGATATTGCCACATAACGCCCCCCCACAGATTCAGTTTACATATTGACAGATATGGTGCTTCTGTAGTGGGTAGGCAGGGGCATCACCCATTTTCAAAACTAGCCTAAGGAGCTGTAATTATGCCCGTGGGTTTGCTTTTGCTGACTTTCAAGATCTTCCTGAGCCTGTATATTTATACATGGGCTTGGGAGGGGAGGGCTCTCTGTGGGGTCTGTGTCAACCGCGCCCTGTTCGCCTACTGCAGTCGACAGGCGGGGCAGACCCAGACACACATAAAAAGGGTGGTCGGTGAATAAAACGCTCTTCGCGTTCCGTCACAGTTGCCGCCTAGCCTCCCCACACTCCAGTTCACTCCTTACCTGCTGTTTTTGCCCTGAAGCCATCGGGTTACAGAGACGTCTCTGATGCATTCTGACAACAATGGGAGGAGTCTTCTCTTTCTGGATTGTCGATTCTTCTTCCGGGTTGTTCTCTCTCTGGCGTTCCCTTGCCGGCTCCTCCCTCTTCAGCTGCGCGGGTCCCCTACAGTTGGTGTCCTGTCAGGTCCCAGTCAAGCTGCAATCAGAGAAATAAAAAGAGAACAATTTAAAGAATCATAGTCTTCTAAATTCATGGTAGGATCGTGATATTTATTGTTGTGGCCATAATACTTATCTGATCATTTGGATTCCACGCAGAGTGGATTTTGTTTCCTCATTGGTTGTTTCTGTATTTTTCTTGAGCTGGAAATAACAAAGAAAATAGTATAGGTTATTCCCAGAGTCTTTTAGATCAGCCTATATTCTACTCTGACCCAGCACCTTTTTGTGTAGCGTTTTTGCTTCTTATGTTATCCTGTCTAGGGAAATATGTTTTTTTTGTTTTTTCCTAGTATTGCAAGATATACATATGCATGGTTTTTGGGTCTAGTGGATATTACGGTTAACCCTGGGCAAAGCACTACGCTACGCTCGCGTAGTTTGCGAAGTTTGCGCTACTTCGCACAACGCGAATTGCACGTAGCACAGTGCAAACACGCGTAGCGTAGCGTAGTGCAGCGGTCATTTTTTGCTTGCTCGCGGTCCTTAACGTCAAGTTGGCGACCGTGAGCAAGCAAAATGACATCCCGGCGAGACTTTTTCTCGTTCGCGATCAGCAACATCAAGTTGCCGATCGCCAGCGTGGAAAATAAACCTCCGGCGAGATTCTCAACGCGGGAGGTCAGGTTTCTCATTGCGAGTGGTCGCGTATGCTCGCGACCGCTCGCGATGAGAAACTATCAGTCCGCGTTAGAAAGCTGCCGCTCGAGTCAAAATCGACTCGAGCGGCAGTAAGAGACAGCTCGCACTGTGCAAGATGCCGTTTTCAATGATTGCACAGTGCGGACAAGCATCCGGCACTGTGCAATCATTGCGAACAGCGCACTACGCAGTTCGCGTAGTGCTACGCGTAGCTCGCGTAGTGCGAACTGCACTTTGCGTAGCTTCGCGTAGCGCTACTTCGCGAACTACGCCCACCCTTAATTATGGTGGCATTTGTTAAGGTTGGTATCATACACTCTCTTTGTAATTATGTATCTGGTACCACAGCCCTAACATTAATGCATAGTATTTTCTATTTTTATAGACACAAACAGTCTCAGTTGGTTTCTGATTATTTATACCTTTCGTTGCACTGGAAGAGGGATGTTCATCAGGTACACTATTTCTAAACATGTGTCCAGTTATTGTTAACTGTTACCCCCATACATATATATAAAGAAAACTCATTGTATGATTATTTAACTTAGGGAGAGCATGCAGTCAAACTCCTAAGGACAGTGTGCCAGACATGCCAATCGTGATCGACTCCTTCTCCCTTTCCTTGTTTTGTTTTCCCCTCTTCCCTACATTCACCTCATTGGCTTTGACCTTGTTGGGCCGATCTGGTCGGTGAGGGAAGTTTGGATCCAGTATCAGTTCTTCCACCTCGCTTCTGCGGAAACACCCAGTGAGTTCCACAGTCTGAACCTGCTATTAAAGTAGTAGCAGATTGAAAGTAGAGAAAAGACTCCGTGACATTTTATACAATTAGTAGTGAATGCTTTTGAATGTTGGTCTTACCTCCACTGACTTTAATGAAGGGTTATAGCATGTAATGTGTATTGGTATTGTCCCCATTTTTTAATGGTGTTATGTTGTTGTATTATAACATATGGCTGCTTTTACTGATGCGGTGACACCCTCACAAAGCCAGTAGCCCTGTCTTATAAGTTATTTATAATGAAACCCCCCTGTTATTGAGATGTTGCATCCAGTATAGGTGGGGATATTATCATTGTAGGGTTTGAGACCCACTAGGGGTGTTATGCAATATGAGGGCATAACCAAAATTATTGCCATCTACCTGATTGTATGTATTTGTGATTTAATGTGAAATATTTAGGAATGTGTGTAATAAAGGTACATTTCCTTCTTAAAAGAAACACCACTGACAGGATAATGATTTATTGAGCATTATTGTTCCATACCAGCGACCTGGGTTTACTAGCCCACATCACCTCTCCTGAGTAGGCCTTAGACTGTTCTGCCCTGACACTCCGTAAGGGAAGGGCTAAAATGGGTACTTGGTTCTCGGTAAAAAGACAATTGTTAACTTATTACTTGTGAAGAACTCACATCCTTTGCAAATAATAACCCAGGACCCGATTCACAAACGTAAACTTACAATTTTGTGTATTCACAAAGGTAAACTTAGACCACAACTCTAAGGACTCGATTCACAAAGGCAAACTTAGGCGTTTGATCAAAACTTAGACCAAACGTCTAAGTTTACGACTTTGGAAATTCACAAAGGGCATTTATGAGTACTATCTTTTTGTCCACACTAAAGGTAGATTATCTGTCCGAGTGCAGAGATGCCACTCTGGGTGCAGAGACAACACTCCTCACTCAGAGTGTACTCTCTGCCCCTGAAGTGGAATGTCCGCACTCTCGTTGGAGATTCTGCACCGAGTGCGAACGTATAGATACTACTCGTAAATACCTTTTATGAATACCGAAAGTCAGAAACTTAGACTTTTGGTCCAAGTTTACAGTTGTGAATACCTAAGTAGTAAACTTGCACAAAAGTGTAAGTTTACCTATGTGAATCGTTCCCCCAGTTTCTTACAATAATCTACAATGGTTCTTTTAGTAAAGCTTTTCCAGAACCTCATCTGGAACTGCATCTATGTTGGCACTAGTAGAAGCTGGAGACATGGATGCCAGTTCAACTAAATGCTGTGGTCATCTATTCCCATCACAGGTTCAACCCCTTTGTCCTACACTTGGACCTTCACCAGCCTTTTATCTTTTATGTTGGGTGTTACAAGGAGTGAACATTTGAAAAATAACAAAATATTACATAGCCTTCATGCCTCTGTGAACAGGAGTTGCAGAAATAGTGCTTGGAATACCAAAGGGCAAGTCAGAGATAACAGATGTTGAGGGTGACTGCTGATTTGGGGCAGGGTGGCTGGTGTGGTAAATCCTCTTATGCATATGACATTTTAGGGGTATTTGTATCAATACTGTAGATGCTCCCTCAATCTGATTAGATTTGTTTGCAATTTCACTTTCAAGGTTTGAGATCTTCTCTCATTCGGTCCCAGAATATTTTGAACATTTATTTGATTTTGCTTCTGGCTCATTTGATCTTAATTCTAATGGCCTCACCCAATTGATTAGCACCGCAATAATTATTTTAGAGGACATGATCAAAGACTGAAGCTCGAAGCTAGCTGACTCAATATAGCTGTCTATCTTTTTTAACTCCAGTCTAACCGGAATTGTAGGCATTGTGATTGCAGACTAGATTCAAACACTTGTTCCTGTCAGATCCCCTTTCAAAGGGCCAAGGGGTAAGCAGCAGCTGCTAGACCCAACTGCAGGGGTTGTAACCCTTTATTCCTTATGTGTGGTGACCCAACCTACTATGGGTACTGACAAACAGGGCTGAGAACCGCCTCTTCAGCACTTGACTCTCAATTGTTGCCCAGGTTCATCAGTCTAAGGATTCTTGGGGTGTAGGTAGATGCAAGGTGCACACAGATTCACACGTCACAACACATCCAGCAACCCCAATAAATGAATATCCAGCAAGATACTTTTTTTTAATGGAAAAAGTAGTATTTATGTATGAACATAAAGTAAAATACAACAAATAATACAATAGCCCGGCAATTAGTCTTACGTGCTCTCTCTTGGAGCTCCAGTTCGATAGGCTCACAGAAGGCATCCATGGCGCTCCTCCAATTGTGTGGCAAAGCTTCCTGAGTCCAGCGTCTGGTCTCAGATGCTCCTGGGTTTGGGTGATGGAAACTGTGCTCCTCTCCTGCGGGCCACATCCCACTATGCTGCTCTAGTGCACACTACTGCAGTGCAAGAGCCCTCTTCTTTATTGTGATCCCCAATCCTGACAGCAGGATTCGCAAACAGCACACTCAAGGAGACTGTCCCTTCGGGTAAAAACACTGCACTGGGCATTGCACCCTTCATGCCACAGCGCTGTACCAGGGCAACGGCTCTTGTCTTCACCATGGCCCCTAGCTGGCAATGGGGATTAACAAAAGCCCACATAAGGCAGCAGCTCCTTCGTGTCATGGCGTGCTTTTTGCCACAGCACTGTACCAGCACAACTGCACTCCCTTTACCACGGTCCTCAACTGACAATAGGGTTCACAAACAGCAGCACAGCGGCCTGATTGGTACAACAGTGCTCAACGTGGACCCAGCATACCACCCTCTGCCCCTGGAGCTCGCTCTCTCCAGGCGCTCTCCCCCTCCTCACAATGTCCTCTTGTCTTGGCAGGCAGGCAGATGCTGATGCTCCAGGTCCAGTGGTCTTGATTCTCTGGATGATATCTCCTCATCCCGCTGGTAGACTGGCAGGCCTCAGGTCCCAGACCTTGTCATAATAGGCAAAAGTCGTGCTGACCTTCTCCACTTTGGTTTACAGCTGCAGTCAACTTTAGGAGGGGTCAAGCTTTACGTTTTATACTGTGTTTCCAGACACAGATGTGATTTAGTGTCCGAGTCTTTGAAGTTTGTGATGTGTGGGTTGCCCCCTCTGAAGTGTCCTCTACTATATCCTGCCCTTTGTCCAGGCAGAAGTTTGTCACAACAGGAGTGACTCCAAACTTAATAGCTTTATACACAGGCCATGGGAGTAACTAAAGGATGATACATGGATGTCAGCCTCACTCAACAGGTTATCACAGCCCCCAGCCCTATTCTTTATGATTCTCATATCAGCCTCATCTCCTTCCTGAGATGTATCCAGGCCCCACTGACCAGTGACCTTTACAGAATCAAACCCTTTTGAAGTCCACCAGAGAGCTTGGCTCTCCCTTACCCAGTGTGTGTTCCACCCAGTACTCCGAATGTAGGCAATCCACAAATCTGTCTTGGATGGCTCCTCCACCTCCACATGTGTCTGTAAGGCACTGGGCTTCCTATGTGAATCCACAGGCCTCCATGCACTGTATCATACACAGGAACACGTACATTACAATATGAACATGCATGCTGCATAGCTCTACATACTGACATAATGTAGGCAAAGGGCAAGTTAGGTGCACAGCAGCAGAACATTATATGAGTGGGCTGGTAGGCCTCAATCCAGTGACATAGGTAAAAAGGTCTGTTCACTTTACTGAAACAAAAACTGTAGACTGCCACCACCATGCTTGTGGTACTTAACTCTGGGCAACAGTAGTAGCCTTTTACCACAACTGGGGCAACGCTTGTGCGCCCCTCCCAGTCTAACAAGACCACAATCCTTGAGACAGGCCTACCTCCCAGCACACCTGCATGATCAATGTTCACGCAAGCTGAAAAAATCAGTACCAAGGATCCAGAAATCACTGCAGCTTGGGGACTTAGAGCATGGCCATTACCAAGCAGGGGACCTTTCCATCCCAACGGGGCCTAGTTATGAAAGATGTGTATAGTCATTGCTTGTGCATGAGTGCTTCAGAAACTAGGTGCACCATGCCGAGATGAAGGCTGTGTAGAATACTGCACAACACATTCGTACAGAATAATGGTTCACCTGCTGCTTTGTATTTGTGTGCCAGTGCATAAACACATTTTGTAAGTGGGTGAGCATAATAAATTGAGTGAGTGAGGGTGCATCTTCAGTCTACAACACCCCTTGCCCACTTGGATGTCTTTTAAGTACACATATGTTTGCTACCACTACACATATACTTTTACTTCCGTTGTTGAGGTTGGGGCATGTCTGGCCTTCATTTGGCCAGAGAGCCCATGGTATGGCACTGTCTGTGACCTCAGCCTTGGGAGGTGGAAGTCCTATTGCTCTCTGTCGCTCTGCCCAATAATTGTCTTAAGTTGGTATTAATTGCACACTGGGTGCTCCAGATTGCTGCCTCCGCAGGGCTTCTTTGCCCATTCACATGGTTCCATAATATGAAGCATGCCATGGCCAAGGCTTTGCTTGATTTGCATTGGATCACACCCCATTAAAATTAGCTAAGTCCTCTTGTGCGTGTTCACATGATTGTTTCACCCTTTTGCAGTATTGCTGCTTGTTATTGCCTGCAGTGATGTGCTGTGATATGAAGGCTACAAAGAGGATTGACTATCTGGAAAAGGAAAGGCCTTCCATCTTGTTCTGATGTTTAGCGGCTGCAGCACTGCCAACATAAATGCATGAACTGCTTTATTTCTGCAACCTGGCAGACCTGGAGTTGGGACATGTCTGGCCTGCATTCGGCTAGAACTGCCCATGGTATGGCACAGTCTGTGACCGCAGCCTTGTGAGGGGGTAGTCCTATGGCTCTCTTTTGCACCTCACAATGACTGCCTTACGTTGGTGCTAATTGAGAGTCGGTGCTTCACATTCTGCCTTTGACCACAAGGCCCCTTTGCCTATACATATAGTTACATAATATGAAGTATGCACCCTGCCTAGGCTTTGCCTGATTTACATTGGATCACACACCATGGAAATGAGCTAAATCCTCTGGTGCATGTTCACATGATTGTCTCACACATTTGCAGTGTTGTTACTTGACATTGTCTATAGTGACGTACAATGGCCTGTCAAAGGAGTGCTGTGATCAAGGGCTACGAAGAGAATGCCTATCTGGGGAAGGAAAGGCCTTCATCCTTGTTCTGCTGTTTCGCTGCTGTAGCAGTGCCAAGGTAAATGAATGTACTGCTTTCTTTCTGCAACCTTGCAGACCTCAAACATGAAGTGAAAAGAAATGTTAACTGTATCAAAAAATACTCTGTTTGAGCAATCGATCGTAAGACACTGTTGTCAATGTTAGAGGCTGAGGAGAGAGGGTGCAAGATGGCAGACATGCCCTCTTTGGTATTTGACACTTGATACTTTAGGGAAAAGTTATGCTTTGCTGACGGACCTTTCTTAATATGATTAGCTTTTAAAAACGTAATGGTCCATTGCATTCTGTAGAGACAATGAGGTGATGGTACATTCTTGTATAATACATGGGACTGTGCAATCCCTGTATCAAAAACCAGCTTCGAATTTCTTTATAATCAGTGAGTTCTGATGCACCCTGTTGCCTATCATAAAGAAATGACGTCAGAACTAAACTGTAATAACTTGTTGCAGTGAGTTCTGATGTCACAATGCCTGCCCTAAGAGCCTGCAGTGCAGCTAAGGGAAGGACGGGTCTTGGAGCATAATTAAACAGCTGTTTAAAGATCGGAAAATAAATGTCTTCATATCTGTTTTTCTAGCTGCAATGTAACAAGCAGAAAGGAGATACAAATCTTTTGTCATGTTTCTACACATGTTGAGCTATTAGGCCTTTTAAAAAAAAAAAAAAAACTGATTCGTATTAAACTAATTCTAATATCTTCTTGCAACAAATATCTAACAGCTTTTTTGAAGTGTTTCATTCTACACTAGAGATTCTTTTTTTTATTCTTCATGTTGCGAACATGCTTTCCCTTTCATATAAAAGAAATATGCATCAAGGATTTAAGTGGTTTATGGGAAAGGTGATTGTGAGACCATGTATTTTAAGGGATAAAGTACCCACTGCCATACATGATAAGGATATTGCAAGTCATCTTGGAGTTCCATAACCATATAAAGGAACAAACCCTAGGCCTTGTTACTCTATATGGTCATGGAACTCCTCACGACTTGCAATATCCGATCAATGTATGGCAGGGGGTTCTTTATCCCATATAATGCTGATAATGGTATTATCATGTGTACACAAAATAAGGACAACCCTCTATGTACACAGACACTATGGCAATTGCTTATAATCAAACAAATGTCCTATGCAACTCATTCAACTGATGAGCTATTGTGTTACTCATAGGTAATGACTAAGGGCCTGATTTAGGTCTTGGCGGACGAGTTACTCCGTCACAACAGAGACGGATATCCCGTCTTCCGAAATATAATTCCCATTAGAACCTACGGGATTTATATTTTGGGGGACGGTATACCCATCACCGTTGTGACAGAGTAACCCGTCCGCCAAGATCTAAAGCAGGTCCTAAATTGGAAACTAAGAGAAGAGTGGTCTTAATTAACCCAATTATTTTATTGTTTTTTTTTTTTTTAACCACATATGGCAAATTAACATAGATGAACGGTCAGATTACCTATGAGTAACACATTAGAGCATAACTTGAATGTGTCCCACAAGACATTTGTTTAATTATACCTGGTATTATTGTGAAAAAATCTTGGAATAATGGTGTAATTCTTAACAGAATGTTTCAATTTACACCCACCCAAGAACTCAATGAAGTCCATGACATAATAGTAGTAATTCTTGACATATTGCTAAGAACCATGAGATGATCCTCCGCCTTCCTGCATAATGATTGCCCTGGCATAGTGGTAGCAATTCTTTTCAAATTGTAGTCATTGTTGACACAATGGTGTCAAGGTATAGAGCATAATTTTGTCATAGCATTTTAATACTATTTAATACTATTACCACTTCTGCTGATGCCTCACACTCATTCAGTTATTCAGCCATTTATACATTAATGAAACATCTATCTATGTATTCACTTAAGCTTTAATTATCTACTGATTCAATTTCTTATTTATCTATTGTAAGAAATTGGGGTTTTGGTTGGAGGTGGTGGAACCCTACTCAAGCAGCAACCACAATCCTCTTTAGAAGCAAACCCCAAATTAATCTGTGCTCAACTCTCTCGTAGCGTGGCACAGAGCAGCCAGGCTTAACTTAGACGCAATGTCTAAAGGATTTGTGCCACACTTCAAACAGTAACATAGTGAAAACACATCACAAAAGCATCCCACACAAGATTAAAAGATAGAGTTCATTTTAATAAATAAAACAAGACCAAAATGACGAAAATCCAATTAGTTAAACAGGAGATGTGCAATTTTATAGATTTTAAGTGGAAATAGCACCACTGGTTGTGCTGTACCAGGACAAAGGTACAGTGTCAGGCCATCCGGGACGGAGTACAGGCCAGCTACAGGGGCCCAGTTAGGACTGCTGAACATGAGCACCTTAAATCCTTGTTACGGAGCATTTCTAGGTCCCATTTTGAGTATGCGTCGCGCAGCCGAGGCGTTGTGCCAGTTCCTGGAGCGATACGAGGAGATGCACCATCGTCGAGGAGGCTGTAGATGAGGACAGCTTGCAATGAGAAGTCCTGCACCAAGGATGAGGTGCGCACCGTCTGGTTCCAAAGAGACTGTGGGGGCTTGCAATGCTAAATCCAGCGTCCTCATCGAAGCTGCCATTGACAAAAGGTTTATGGTTTGAGGGCCTGCGTCTGGATGCATTGCACACTGGCTGTTCCTATTTGGCTCCGGAGCCGATGAGCCCTTGCGCTGAAGGAAGCGCTGAGTCAATTCTGCTCAGGCTTGTGTTGCGCAGCAGAGGTGATGCGTCATTTCTGCTGGATCCACCGATGGGCTAGCAGATCACCTTAAGGCCCACTTCCAAGGGGCCAGCACTGGGGTGGCACCACTAGGCAATGCAGGACTCACAGTTGCAGAGTGCAGGTGCTGGATACAAGAGACTAGCCCTTGGAGTCACTCTGGGGGTACTGGGTTCAAATTTGCAGGTTAATTCCTTGTCACCCAGGCAGGAGGCAGCAAGCAGCAGGTCAGGACAGCAGGCATCAGTCCTTCAGTGTGGCAGTCCTTTAAGCAGCACAGCAGTCCTTGCTCCTGGCAAAGTCTTCCACAGGTCCAGAAATGTTCTGAAGAGTTGGTGTCTGAGGTCCAATATTGATACCAGGTGCCTCATTTTGGAAGTGTGAGAAGTTTCTAAAGGTTTCCAGTTGTAGTGCACAGGTTTCTGGCCTCCCTTGCCCAGGCTCCAGTCTAAGTACAGGGGGCATGCAGCCCTTTGTGTGGAGGTAGAACACATCCTATTCAAGTGTAGCTAGGGCTTTGCCCAGCTCTGCTTTCCTGTCCTGCCAGTGATGGCCCTTCCAGGCACACCTAAGCTCTCTACTGGGTGCGGCTGTCTAGGAGAAATACACAAAGCCCATTTGTCAGCTACACTCAGTCATGTGACCCAGAGACAGGCTGCAGGCACTTAATGGCTAAGTCAGGAAAATGTCAATGTTCTAAAGGTGCCATCTTCAAAATTGTAATTTAATATACGACATTATCATAATAGAGGATTTTTCATTACAGTTCAAAAGACAGGAAACATGAACTGCTTACCTGTTCCCATTGGAAATTGTAGCTGAATAAATGTAATAAGGTAACTCCAATGTTATCCTATGGGAGAGGTACGCCACATTGTTTCCCAAGATCTTTAAAAAACCAATTGTCATTTAACATATAATTGAAAATGATTAAAAATGTTTTTTTAAACTGATTGTTAGTTACATGTTGTATGAATGAAGAGGAATGAATGGGTATAAATGGGGTGCTATTTTAATATAATATTATTTTTTGCTATTGCATATCAATAAAAATTATTTTTGTATAATAATACAGATACGGTTGGTTCTCTTTGTTTCGTATAAAGTCTGTTTCAATTTTTGTATTGTTTATATCAATGTTGCCTTAAGTTCATACATTAGAGGTACGCCTTGCAACAGTGAAAAACATTCACTATCAGGACATGTCGTACTTTTTAAATACACTGCACCCTGCCCTCTGAGCTGTTCAGGGCCTACCCTCGGGGTGACTTACATCTATTAAAAATGAAGGGTCGGGTTTGACAATAGGGTTACTTTTTCAGGTCTAAATGGAAGTTTAAAACTGCACCCACAGGCTCCAATGCCAGCTTGGGACATGTTTAAAGGGCTACTTAAGTGGGTGGCACAATCAGTGATGCAGGCCTACTAGTTGCATATTAATTTACAGGCCATGTAGCAGCACTTTACTAGGGAATTTTTTTAAATATGTTTATTTATTGCGTTTTTGTAATAGTTACAGCAGAAACATTTAGGTACAACAGGATTAGGAAGTCATATTGGTACATAGACAATGTTCCGCTACTGGACTATTTTCTTTTAATAACCAACTGGAATTAACTTCAGCCATTTTTTGTGGTTGCAGTTTGTCCAGGTTTGTACTATGGGGAAGGAGGAAGGGAGGGGGGATGGAAAGGGCCAGCCCCACCACTTGGGGCCCCTGGAGACTTGGAAAGAGAGGAATCGAGTCCTCTTAGTTTTCGCCCACCATTTGCATATAAGAAGAAATGCAGGGGGTCTGGTAGGGACTGTGGGTGCAGCAGAGGGTCCCCATGAAGGAGGGACCCCACCCAAGTGGTCTGGAGAAAGGCCTAGGGATCCATGGACATGAATTCCTGAGAGTCTGAGGGAGCACCAATTATTTGGGAAAGTAACAGCTCCAATCAATGAGCCATTGGTCGGAGTCATAGGCCTCCGGCCTCTGGCCTCCTCAAGGTTTAAGGTCACTGCCTCAGCCCTCGCCTACTAGATAAATGTACCTAGCCACAGCTGTAGGCTAGTTGGTGCCAGGATTTACAGCTTGTTGTGAAGGAAGTGGCCCTTAGGGGCCACCCGGGTTACTTACAACCACCTGCTAGGCCTTCCCAAGAAATGAAGAGTCGGTCACACAGTAGAGAATACAAACATACCTTTATTAGTAATACTCTGCAGAGGAGTCCAATCTGACCTGCACCCTAAGATGTCTGCCGAGGGACTGACCCCCAACAGTCTGCAGTGAGTAATCATTCTTCCCAAGAAGCCTCCAACCACGCCCACAGTGGAAAGTTACCGGCCTGAGCCGAACATGAACAAAGAAGGCACAGGAGGATGGGCTACCACCCGCCAGATGGGTACATGCTATCTGTGATTCGAGGTCAACGCGCTGAGTCTCAGCGTCTCCCAACGTGGGAGCAGAACTACACACTTGGATAGGTATGTGAGGGCAGAATGGCCTATTCATTAGTAAGTCGGAAAACAGCCTTGAACAGGAGGAAATAATAACGAAATACAGTGTTCTGCTGAGGCAAGCAATACGAATGATGAGGCCTAGTTCAGACAAGGCTAAGCGGCTCAATAGGGATTACGAAATACAAAATGGAGTCACACTGGCTAACTACAGGAAAGCTTGCACGTTGCAGGGATAACTCAGTGGGTTGCATAACGTGAATACAAATGGCGTATATTTAGCCACACACTGCTAACCTAATGTAGCATGATATGAGTGCATAGCAGGAATGGGATTTTCAAATCTAACAGACCCTCCTTTTAGCAGAGGTGGCTAAATGCTTTATTAGGCTATCCGGTAGGGTCTTTACAATTCTAAGTGGAAGGAAGAGAATGCATGCTCACTTCACGTTACAAAAAGAATAAAACAGCACATGAGAATCAACATCTACTTAGTACTCAAAAATACCTTCATCGATGAGCATATCCTGGACATCCTGCATCATCATTGCAGAGACATTAGTATCACGTCCTGGAAATTTAGGGGTAGGGGTGAGCTTGCTCATACAATAGGTGCAACATGCTGGAAGGCAATTAATACATAGGCAACATGTGAAGATGACACCTGCGATGGCCATGAGGGCAAGTAGTATCTTCCAACCCCATGATGTCAGCAGACCCCAGAACCACCCTGTCAGGGACCACGACCCATTATCTTGGTGAATGTCAGATGCCAGCTTGTGGAGCTTCTGTATAGCAGAATATACAGTGGGGGCGTGGTCAGGGATGTAAACACAGCAACTGCTACCGATGACGCGACAAGCTCCAACCCTATCTGCGAGAATGACGTCTAAAACCATCCGGTTTTGAAGAGCAACAAGTCTCGTAGCCTGAAGCTCTACTGTAATGTTGGTCAATATTCCTGCTGTCATATTGATAACCCCCTCTACCACCCGGGTGAGTCCTCTAATATTGAGGCTATTGGCCATAGGGCCCCAGAAGGGTAGAATGCCTTTCATTGCATCAGTAAACTGTTGCAAGGTCGTGTCAGTCTGGCCTATGTCGTCCGTACTAATCAGCCTCTTAAACCGGGAGGCTAGGACACCTCTACGCTGTAGGCGATGAGTTTTGTGGTAGTTGGGAGGGACTATATAAACTGGGGGAAGGAGGTAGGAAAGGTAACACCGACCGGACCATCCCTCAGGGAGCCACACATAACCACGAGCACCACAAACAAAATAAACATTAGGCGGCGGGATCAAGGGCGGACTTTTGGGCATCCTCAATATAGAAGTGGTGTTGCATCTACTGTCTCCCACCTCTGTCTCCTGCCCCTTGAACGCAAAAAGGAGCCAGTACATCTACCACTGCCAGGGGTATGGGCTTATCTTCGGTGACATTGCGGGCTTGGAAGGATTGATAATATTCTGATACATTGAACTGCGAGAACCCATCCTTGTCCATCTCTGTTCTGTTTGAATTTCTACCTCGATCTGCTGCTCTGAGGCAAGAATTCAAGAATACTCGATCAAACCGCCCATTCCCGGGGGAAACACTAGGTGGAGCCCTATGTTGGGAGTACACATTCATTGTCAAGGAACGGAAACAGGTGTCTTTTTGTTCCAAGGAGTCAACCTGAGAGAACGATCGGATCATACTAAGTAAGGTAAACCACCCCTCACAACTACTAACATAGAATAAGGGCGTAGGCAACAAGTTCTCACTTCGATGTGTAGTAGAAGGCAGCAAACCACACACCCAACATTTTGTCGTATTATAGGCAGCATGCGTTTGGTGCAACGTCTGAATAAAAACATTGTTCTTATAGGACTTCCGGTGCTCTTCTTTATGAGGCACTAAAGTACCAAAAATATGTTCAGGAGGGGTTGGCGTAGTACTTATCCAAGCGTGCACAGGGCATTTCTCTTCTAGGAAGAACAGCACCCCAAATACAACTATCAAGGAAAGCAAAATTATTGCGACAAACACTATTTTACTCTTAGTGGACCAAGAAGACCAAACAGGCCCATATGAAGTGGGACGCGGAGCCGCAAAGGACTGCTCCTCATCATGGGTAGGACGACCAAAAGGATACATTTTCAAAACTTCAAAAGCAACTTATATGCGTCACAGGAAAAAATATCACAGAATGGAGCCACAAAAATACAACCGACCAGAGGGGTACAAATCACCCAGTGTCCTTCAGAGCCTCACTGGTAGACTCCTATTGTTCATCAACGATGGTGCTGTGAAGCACTCCCACGGGAGAGCTGCGCGATTGTAGCCCTTGCTGGAAAACAAATCCTCTTCTTTCAGGATAGGGCACTCTCCCTCCTTGGAAGACACCCTCAGCTAACCCTGTCCAGTGTCCAGGGCAGTGCACCAGTGTAACTCACTCTAATCTTAAGCAGGCACCTTAGGCATAGCACCTACGCCCTAAGCTCGAGTCCTTCCCTAACTCCTGGACTGTCCTACTGGCGCACTGTCCTTCCGTCGGGTCCGCAGGTTGTACCTGGCCACCCCAGGCACTTCTTCATCAACAAAAAGGGGAAGAAATTCAAGCTCAGCAGGGCATTGAGACTCAGGTGACTGTGCACCAGAAGCGGGAGCATCCGGCGCGGCCCTTATCTCTGGGGGGACCGCCTCAAGTAAGGCCTCGTCACTTTCTCCGTCTGTCTGTGCCCACCTCAATCGGGCGTCAGAGAAAGGAACAAAACGGGGCACGCACTCCCCTTCCTGGTCAGCAATTCCTTCGAGGGCCCACTGATCATACGGAAGTGGTAGAGGCACCCTTTTGACATGGGATGCATGCACCTAGTGCTTCCGGCCTTCAAGCTTCACTGCAGTGCGGGTGGCGAGCAGGACAATCAGGGGCCCTTTCCACCTCGGCTCCAAGCAGTTCTTCCCATGAACATTTTTGACCATCACAAAGTTCCCAGGTTGTCCGGGCCCCTCTGGTACTGGTTGCAGCATGGCGTGAATCTGTTGGTGGACAGAACGAAGATCTTTAGTCAACTCATACAAATAGTCCACAAGTAGGGGGTACTCTATCTCGGAAAAGCGCTTGGGTCTTGGGACACCCCAAACGTTGGCGGGGCGCCCAAAGACCACCTCATACGGGGACAACCCTGTTCTGGAATGCACTGTCGCTCTGGTTGATAAAAAAGCCAAAGGTGGAGCATCGGGCCATCGCAATCCTGTGCTTTCTTGAATCTTTGCTAACTTCAATTTGAGAGTACCATTGTACTTCTCAACCAAGCCTGCTGACTGAGGTTAGTTCGCTGCATGAAACTTCTGTCTAATATGCAAGCCTTTACACACCAATTCAATGACCTTTGAATTGAAGTGACTTCCGTTGTCACTCCAGATCACACGTGGTAATCCATAGCGCGGGAAGAACTCTTTTAAGAGCGCCTTCGCCATCGCCATGGCCGTATTCTCCTTAGTGGGGTAAACCTCAATCCATTTACTGAATGTGCAAATCACTACTATCACATACTTCAAGTTGTTAACTCGTTCCATTTCGATGAAATCCATCTGGAGAACCTCGAAAGGGAAGGAAGGCGGTGCAAAATTACCTGCGGGTGTAGGAGTACCTTTCCCAGGATTATGTCTCAGACAAATGATGCAGTGTTTCACTAAGTGCGTGGCTACCTTAGGGATATTATCATTTCGCCATACTGGGTCCAGTAGTTTACATATTCTTTTGGCACTAATGTGTGCTGGGCCGTGGGCCATGGTAACAACAGGGAACACATATATGCATTAGGCAGCAACCATCTCTGCTTCCCAGACAAGTCAGTCCAACACCCATCCTCGTCCAAACGCCCTATCCTCTCCTCCCATACTGCCAGTTCATCTACTGTCGCCTCGCTCTGTATTTCCCTGACATTGTCTAATGTGTCCTTGAACATTCCATTGTCTAGAACCCACCTAGCGGGACCTGCCACGAACATCTTTTTCATCTTCGATCTAGCTGTCTCCTTAGCTGTCTGATCTGCAAAAGTATTGCCCCTTCCAACATCATCTGTTACTGCTTTGTGAGCGCTGCATTTTTTTATTGCCAACTTATCAGGAAGTGTCAGTGCTGTCAACAGTCTAGGTATCAATGGACCATGCTGTATGCGCAATCCATGCGAAGTCAAGAACCCTCTCTCCGCCCAGAGGCGCCCAAAACTATTGGCCACCCCAAAAGCGTACTGGCTGTCGGTGTAGACATTGACAGAGAGTCCCTCACTCAACTCACAAGCCCTAAGAAGGGCAACCAACTCTGCAGCCTGGGCTGATTGGTATGGGATACGGGATGTCTCGACTACAGTGTGTAATGTTGTGATTGCATAAGCTGCAGTGGTAGTGCCATCTGGTAGTTTGAAACAAGAGCCATCGACATATAGTTCCCCTTGGGGGTCAGATAAGGGAACATCAGTCAGGTCTACCCGTCCCTTCGTTTCTTCCTCAGTCCAAAATAAACAATCATGGACATTATTGTCCTTTTCTTCTGAAGGGAGGGGTAGTAACGTGGCTGGGTTCAGAGTAGCACATCGTTTGATGGTAATGTGCGGAGCAAACAATGCTAACTCATATCCAGTGAGACGCGCACTAGTAAGGTGCTGCGTCTTTGTCTTGTTCAAAAGCGTGTCCACAGCATGGAGTACCATTACTATGAGATCAGTATCAAGGACGAGCCCTGCCGATTGTCTGATAGAAACTGCCACTGCCGCGGCAGCCCTCAGGCAGCTCGGAAGAGCTCTGGCGACGTTATCAGGAATAGCAGAGAAATACGCGCAGGGTCTCTGCTTACCACCAAAACCCTGTGTTAGAACAGAAAGCGCGCAACCGTCCGCCTCATGTACATAAAGCACCAAAGGCTTCTGGTAATCAGGAGTACCAAGCACAGGAGCAGAGCAAAGCGCAACTTTTAATTGCTCAAAAGCTTACTGGCATGCAGATGTCCAAGGCAAGGGTTCATGCACGTCTTTAGTGCCGACAATACAAAGTTATACCTATGAACGTGCGTACCTCGCGTTGGGTCTTAGGAACAGGCATATTAGTAATAGCAGCTATGCGTTCAGGTGTTAGTCTGCGACCCTCCTTCGAAAGTAGGTGACATAAATAGGTGACCTAAATAGGTGACCTCCTGTCGACAATATTGAAATTTCGAAAGTGACACCTTGTGTCCATGGTGGGCCAAATGTAACAACAATTTAACTGTGGCCTCTTTATATCCATCTTCAGTGTCTGAAGCCACCAGGAGGTCGTCAACGTACTGCAACAGCACATTACCAGGGGAAAGTTTCAAAGAATCCAATTGAGCTTTCAAAGCTTGACTATAGATACTCGGACTTTTTGTATAACTTTGTGGAGCACGGCAGAATCTAAAGCTCCTTCCGGCTATTGCAAATCCAAACAGATATCTGCTATCTGTATGGATTGGAATGCTGAAGAAAGCATTCTTCAAATCTATTACAGAAAAGAATTTGGCTGACGTAGGAATCATTGTCAAGATCGTGGTAATGTCTGGAACCACAGGATACTGGGGAACCACAATTTTACTAACCTCTCTAAGGTCAATGACAAAACGGTATACATCAGGGTGGGCATCAGAAGAATGCAAAGGTGTCTTTTTAAGTATAGGAAGGATAGGGCTATTACACACATTCGCTACTGTCTCTTCAATCACACCAGACTTAATCAAATCCTGTATTATTTGCAACAAGGCCTTTTCTCCTGCCTGGGATATCTTGTACTGGGGAATACGTGGCAATTTAGCATTGTCTTTGATCTGTATAGAGACCGGTGGGATCTAGAGTAACCCCACATCCGTGTCTCCTGTAGCCCACAGTGTATGTGGCACATCCTGAAACTCAGCGGGGAGGGAGGCATCTTTTGCGAGGCATTGTTTGGCACAGGCCATATGCGGTTCAATAGTCATGTAAACACCGTCTGGGGAACAAAAGATTGTCGCATTCAACCTTTTCAACAAATCCAACCCTAACAAATTTTCCCCACAATTTGACGTTAATAGAAATGGTTAATCATCCGTGAAGGGGCCAATACTCAAAGCAAGAGGTTTGGAAATGGGGCTGACAACCGGCACGCCTGAGAAACCCACCGAAACATTATTTTAGCCAGACAGAGCTGCCCCCGGGACCAGTGAATGGGAAACAGAGCTATTCATAGCCCCTGTATCAACTAAGAATGTCACGGTTGTACCATGTAGATCTGCAGTGATATAAGGTCCGCATTGATCTACAGGCACCAGAACTGGTCCCTTACCCTGTCCCTGGCTGTCCTAGCTGTGGGACATCCCTGTCACTTCGTCCATGTCATAGTCGTCCTGATAGTACTGTCTCCCTCGGGGGTCGTCAAAGTAGTTCCCGCTCTGTCTATTAGATGATGTGTTCTCTGATCGCATGTCCCCGCGACCTCCTCCTCCCAGTCCACGTCCTCCAAACCCCCAACCTCTCGGGGCCTCACCTCTCTGCGACAACTCCGGGCACTCATTCCGCCAATGTCCCTCCTGCTTGCAATACGCACATTGATTGAGCCCAAGGGGTGCATTCGAAGAACCACCTCTGTTAGTCTGGGGCAGCCGCTGGGCCGAACCCGAACCTCTTACTCTCCCTCTTCCTCTCGCAACTTGCTGCATCAACACCCTCTTCTTCAAATCCTTTGACTTCTTTTCCACCTTCTCTTTGTCCTCATTCTCTCTATGCTCGTGGTACTGTGCCATACTCAAAATTACTGACTGGGAAGAAGTGCTCCAGGTGCTTTCTGAGGCCTGCAACCTAGTCGCAATCCCAGGCAGCAAGTTGTTAACAAACCTGCTGACAAACAACCGGACACCGCCTTCCACTGACCGATCCTGGCCACTAAAGTCAAGAAACACCCCTTCAAATCTAGTAAAGAAGTCAGACACACTCTCGTCCTTCTTCTGACGACACGCAGTCAACTTGTCCCAATACACCCATCTCAGCGGGATAAGGGAATGCATATAGGTGATAATGCGACCCGGCAGAGCCAATATCTCCGCCCTCGGCTTGTCACTGGGCTTGCGGTCCTTACCCCACGCCCTGATCTGATCCCATGTTCCTCCCAATTCTACCACATGATCCTGTGTATGCACTTGCCTCCATATATCTACTGGTACCAACAAGCCAAAGAACAATTCAATATCAGCTAACGTCATCACCGTGGAGGAGGCCGCCTCTGTCAACTCTTTGTAGTACGCAGTCTGGTTTTTCCGAGGGTCCGGCAACTGACTTTTAAGGGATATTACCTCACTCCTCTTCCAAGGAGAATAGATCCACTGTTCCTGAAACCGAGCATCAACTCGTGGCCTAATTACAGTATTCGTGGAGTTGCCCAGTTCTGGTATTTCAGGATGATAAATGGGATGGACCTCCCTCATGGGGCACTGTGTCACTATCGTCAGAACCTTTTGGAGCAATCTGCCCCGATAACCCACCAACGTCGTTACATTGCTAAAAACTTCATTAGGAGCCATACCTGCAGCATATACCCTGTCCCGTATGTCGTAGATGATCTGTGGTGCAACACCCTGGAAACACTGCTCCCACAGTCCTATTAGCGTGGCCGACATGTGCTTAAGGGCATGCTGCTGTATGAAGGGCTCATAATCTTTCATCACACTCCACACATCCTCCACACTATAGATCGGACTCTGAGCCCACTGAGCCGCCTGATTCGCCACCATTTGCTTTTCCTCATCACCCACAGCAGAACACATCAACACTTTGTCCCCACGGTCTCGTGCTGCCGCCCAATTCCCTTCATATATCCTTCGTACAGGTGTCTCACCATACTGCAGTGCTTGGGGTGTCGTACTTGAGGGAGAAAGAGCAGATGAGGAGACAGGCATCATCATGGAAGGAGACAATGTTGTAGGGGTGAAAGGGGGTGTAGCAGTAGATATAGAGTCAGTAGACGGAACAGGAGAGCTAACGGCTCCCGCCTCTATCACTGGGGTGAGCAGAGAGGAAGCAGGCGTGGCTGGGGCCGAAGCAGTTTGACTAGGGCCCGAAATACTAGGAAGAGCGGCACCAGAGGCCTGGGACTGAGATGTGGTGACCATCGGGTATATCTGCTCAGGAGCATAAGGTGGAGGGGGGCGAGAATCCAATAGCTGTTCAACGAAGGCATCACCTTCCTCTCTAGTGACATAACATTTATCTGTCTGCAATCGAAACTTTCTATCTGCACATTCTATGCCTTTCTCTATCTTTTCCCTTTCATAGGCTACTGCTTTCTGCGTTATAGTTTGCGTCTGTCTCTTCCGGGCCTCTTTCTCGGGCCCTTCTGCCATAGTCTTAGGGAATCAAATATCGACTGTCTGCTCCTTTTGGCGAACAATTAGTCCTGCAAGAAATTCAATTTTTGCTCATCAAATGAGCAAGTAAGTGGCCATTGTAACTCAGCATTGTCCATCGTATATTTATTCCACAATGTTCTAAACATAATCGGGCCAATACCGTGCTTGACGTATACATCAGCAACAGTAATATAAAGAAAAGATAAATAATAAAAATTATTCAAGAACCAAACCAAATGGTCCAAAGACCACTCCCTACAGTCCGGAGACTGTACCAAGCTCTAGCCCCATACCTTTTCAAGCATTGACCAAATTACCAGTTGGCCTGGCAGATTGTTCGCGAACAGTCCCAGACCTTTTCAAGCACGGGCCAAAATTCCAGTTGGTCTGGTAAACTGCTCACAAACACTCTGTGCCTTTTTCAAGGGTCCGCAGACCCACCAAGTTCAAGACAAGACAGCCCGAAGACCGTATCAAGACACAGCCCGTCGACTCGTGCCGTTCAAGCAAGGCAGTCCGAAAACTTCACCAAGACAGTCCGGAGACTGTACCAAGACACAGCCTGTAGGCTCGTGCCGTTCAAGAATGGCGCCTTTTTCCAAGAATCAAATCACTCACCTGGTGCACACAGGTTGAGTCAAGTTATTCTCCACTGCCGACTCTTCGGACCAAACGGTCAACTCCAAGGTTTAGCATTCTCAGGACCCCAGCCGGTGACCACTAGATGAGGAGGCGCCCGATCAGATGGGCAGGGCAGCTGCGAGGACCAAGCTCGATCGTGTGGGGGTACCCCGATCCGCCCGACCGACCAGACGCAACCCCAACCCTGCAACCCGAACACGGGCAAGCTGGATCACCTTGCGGGGTCCCTGTTTGGGTGCCAACTGAAGGAAGTGGCCCTTAGGGGCCGCCCGGTTTACTTACAACCACCTGCTAGGCCTTCCCAAGAAATGAAGAGTCGGTCAGACAGTAGAGAATACAAACATACCTTTATTATTAATACTCTGCAGAGGAGTCCAATCTGACCTGCACCCTAAGATGTCTGCCGTGGGACTGACCCCCCAACAGTCTGCAGTGAGTAATCATTCTTCCCAAGAAGCCTCCAACCATGCCCACAGTGGAAAGTTACCGGCCTGAGCCGAACATGAACAAAGAAGGCACAGGAGGATGGCCTACCACCCGCCAGATGGGTACATGCTATCTGTGATTCGAGGTCACCGCGCTGAGTCTCAGCGTCTCCCAACGTGGGAGCAGAACTACACACTTGGATAGGTATGTGAGGGCAGAATGGCCTATTCATTAGTAAGTCGGAAAACAGCCTTGAACAGGGAGAAAATAATAACGAAATACAGTGTTCTCTTGAGGTAAGCAATACGAATGATGAGGCCTAGTTCAGACACGGCCTAAGCGGCTCAGTAGGGATTACAAAATACAAAATGGAGTCACACTGGCTAACTACAGGAAAGCTTGCACGTTGCAGGGATAACTCAGTGGGTTGCATAACGTGAATACAAATGGCGTATATTTAGCCACACACTGCTAACCTAATGTAGCATGTCAGGAGTGCATAGCAGGAATGGGATTTTCAAATCTAACAGTTGTGATACGTTTCTTGGCTATGATTAGGGACAGATCTAGGAACCGCATAGCTGTTTTTTGTTTATGTGATCGTGTGTAGATGCCCAGAACTCCTTCCTCCCATGCTGAAATGCCAGCAATGCATGTGACTCAATTTATAGTGAATAGGACCGCGCTCCAGTAACCCTGGAGTCTGGGGCTATCCCAACGTATATATCTCAGGCCTGCACCCGGGGTGTCACGTCTGGTACAGGTGTCAGCAGCCGTAGGTAGGATGTGGGTGAAGCGTTCTGGTGATATGTATGCACTATGTAGAATATAGAAATGAATGAATTTCAACCTAGCATTCCGAGAGACCTTCCGTGGGTATGCCTGGGTTCTTTCCCATTCTTTATCTTTCAGTGGCCTATCAAGGTCTGTTTCCCAGGTGTCTCGTAGGGAATGCAGCGATGTTGGTGTGTGTGTAATCAAAGCTCTATTATGCCAACTTATCAGCTTACGGCTGACCCCATTGTGTGTTATGCTTGCAGAAGTTGATTTGTGCTGGTTCAGCATCCTGTACCATCCAAATGTCATCCAGGGTTCCTTTCAGGGCTGAGTAAAGGAGGAACTGGCCCTCAGGGAGGGCGGGTTGCTCAGTCAGGGTCTCAAATAACATTAACTGTCCATTCTGAAAGAGGTCCCGTACACTGGACAGTCCCTTCTCCTACCACACCTGTAGCTGCTGGTTGGCAAGGTGGCCCCTCTGGGTCAGGATTCTAAGTAGTGGAACCGCAGGGGCATTAGCTGGTTAAGGCCCGCCAAGATGAGACACCTTGAAGAAGCAAGAGATGGCCACCCTCAGGAGATTAGGGACATCTCAAGGGGGTCAGATGTTGGGATGTAACCGTAACAGTGCCTCCTGAGTTAATGGAGGAGCTGTTGCACCTGTGTCTTCTAGGAATCTACCTGCCAGCCAGGAGGAGAGCCACTGCAGCTGGGCAGCTAAATAAAAGTATTCAAAATTGGGAGACCTCAGTCCTCCCAGCGCGAGCTGGAGCTCGCGCAGGGTGACTTATCTCTGTGAATTATGCCTAACTAGTTCTCTATGAGGGCATGCAGCTCCCAGAAGAAGGTTCAGAGAATTACCAGGAGATTCCCCAACAAATAGAGGATGCAGGGAAGTATCACAATTTTAGCTGTTGCTAATCGGCCCGTGACCGACAAAGGCAGGGAGCTCCAGATAGGTAGGTGCCCCCTAACTGCGGTAGCCGCTGCTCCTGAATTACTCTCTAAGAGGTCCAGGATGGCATGAAACACCTGAATCCCCTAGTAGTGGACCACAGACCTCTCCCAGCAAATGCGCACCCCCCCCCGGTCGACTCTCTGTGGGACTGCCCCATGTCACAAAGGAAACAGGCACGTTTTGTCCCACCTGACTATGAATTCCGACCGTAGAGAGGCTTTGGGTGCTAAGTCAGACATGATGTCCATCAGGTATACAAGAACGCCATCTGTGTATAGTGAAATGGCATGGGCGCTATGCGGTAGGGGAATGCCCCAGCTTACTCCCTTGCTGTCAAGGACTCCATTGCCAGGGCAAAGAGGAGGGAGGACATAGGACAGCCCTGCATGGTGCCCCTGCCGACCAGGATAGAGTCAGACGGGCACCCACCAAAGAAGGTTTGTGAGGTATCTAGTAAGCAGATATTTTGATAATACAGGGGCCAAAGCCAAATTTTGTCAGGACTGCGAAAAGATAGTTGCAGTCAAGGGAGTCAAAGGATTTTTTTATGTGGAGCACCAATGCGGTGGCACGGGGCGCTATATATTCTGCATGTTTTCTATTACCCTGTATAAGCGCCTAATGCACATCGAGGCGCTCTTTCCCCAGATGAACCCGTTTTGATCTTTGTGGATTCATCTTGGCAATATTTGCTGTATACGCTGGGCTAAGAGAGTGCTCAGAATTTTGTAGTGTCAAAATTTAGCTTTAAAATGGGGTGGTAGGAAGCAATATCAAGAGGGTCTTTCCCAATTTTTAATAAGGACACCATGCCTTCCTCATTGTGGTGGGTAGGCTCCCCTCCGCTAGTGCAGTCTCATACAATTTAAGCAGTCTGGGAGCCAACTCACCCGAAAGATTTTATAGATTTCTGCTGGTAAGCCATCTCTGCCCGGCAATTTGCCAGCAGACAAGGTCGATATAGCCGCTTTCATCTTTTTGATAGTAAGGAGGCATCAAGGTCCTCCTGGTCCAATTGAGAGAGTCTGGGAAGGGGTCTGTGCTCTATAAAGTTTTCCAAGATGGTCGAGAGAACAAATTGATAAAGACCGGCCTCGAGGGCCTCTCGTTGGCCGCGAACATACAAATGGTACCAGTCTTAAAGGGGGCTCCATCGTGATATTCCAGAGTGTTTCAAACTAGGTACAGTGGAAGAGGCCAGGGAGGTTGCAGGCAACCAGACCCTAGGGAATATTACTATTGCCACAGGATGGGCCACCTGGCAGACAGATGCCAGTTAAAAGCATACCATGAACAGAGCTTGATGGGCCAGGGCCAACCACCACAAATTCCTCATCCACAAAACCAAGCCCAGGGAAACCCAAATACACCTTACATTCAGCCGCAGGGAGCAGCACCACTGCAACAGGTCTCAGTTGGTTGGACAAACGTATGACAACAGCAACCATAGACATGGAACTCAGTCCAACAGGCACCAGGGCCACTGCTTCGTCAGTGAGGAGTAACTGTCTGGGGAGGTAATGCCTTCACACATACACAGAATCCAATTGCACAGTAAGATCAAACCCCAGAGTAAAGTACCCCCACATTTACCCCCATCCCAAGAATTGACTGTACCAAATACCAAAATAGGGACAATGTTGGGAATACAAACTTTTACTTGCATTTGGGGATTCAAGGATGCTATATGTGCTCTGCCGATTGGGTACCCTCACTAAAGTTCGCATTAAGGATGCTGCGGGAGCCAAGACCACACTCTGCTGCTGATCCCCTAGGGTGGGGTTGACTGGCCATGCCCCACGGAGAGGGCAGTCTGATGAGGGGGCGGGGAGGCTCCCAGACCAAGTACTTAAAAAGCAGGCACCCATGTTCCCGCATCCAAAGTCATTTGAGATGGGTTCCAATTACTAAGTCGAAAGGTCCCCATTCTCGACCACTCAGCTGTTTCTTGTATTGCGTGTAGTTCCAACAGTGCCCACAAAAACTAGAAGCCTCCGGCCAGATGGAAGTCCCCTTTAAGTTCTAAAAATGAAGCTGTCCTCAAGTAACGGGATGCAGGATTCCTGTATGCCTGGGATAGTGAAGATCCCACAACCTCCACAGCATATGCACACAAATCAATAAGCTGTCAGACGCCTGCATGCTGCTGAGCTGGTCAAGATGTTCATCAGGTTAGCCAGATGTCCCAAAGTTATTAAGCAATCCCGGTCCAGTCATCATCCCTAGGCAAACTTCGGTGAGGATTCTTGGCCTTAGCCATGGGCTCCCCACGGTCTTATGATCTCGGCGATGCTTTCTGTTATTTCGAATAGCCGAAGGCCGGACCCCATGCTATACCTCTAGCATGCCCACTAGTTGGAAGTCCCTAGGAACAAGCCAGGAACCGCAGATCCAAACATGACTGAGAAGACATGGTCCGAGGGAGAGGGGAGGTGCCTGAGAGAGGGGAGGCCGCAAAGTCCATCACAGCTGCAGACGAGAGTAGAACGCAGACTGCGCTGACCCCCGTATCAGGCCTAGCAATTGACTAACACACCAGGCCTCACATACACTATCCGGAGAAAGCAGTAAGCCCCGACCTCAGACACCACAAGACAGCAATCAGAGGTACTTGAGAGCCATGGAACGACTTCCTGACCCCCTTCAACTCATAAGTGAAATAGCAGATTGCACAAGATCTAGAACAGCACCAAAACCCAACAAATATAGCTCAAAGTTACCCCACAAAAAGAAGCCTCTAGAGAAAGGGTGGAACTGAGAGATCAGGCGCCACAAGGAAGGGGCACGTTGCATGCTGCATGCTGAGACACACATGATCTCAGGGCATGTTGCAACCACCAACACTTAACATCGACACGCACCCTCCTCGCACGTGTAGGTTGAAAGCAACCCTCACCGACAGTGCCCCCAGACATACATCAGGAGAGACAGGATCTCGGGAAAACTGGCGACGCCAATAAAACCCTAGATAAAACCTGATAAATCAGTCCCTATGATCGCAAGAACAGCCCATCAAACACTAATCCAAGCATCCAGTGAAATACAAGGTCTCATTAAATAGATTAATTCACCTGATTTACCCATAAGGCATCTTCAAGTTTTAAGTGCCAAATAGATACCCCAACCGGAGTCACCTTCCGGTGCCCCACAACAAAAATTTGCATAAATAGAATGTGGAGAACACACCTCTGAGGGAGATAAAGGAACCCCGAAGAAGCGATCATTAGCAATGGAGCACATGCAATGTTTTTCTGAATTAACCAATGAACCAAGGTCTTATCAAACAAATCTGCAATTGAACCACCAAGCGCACCACCTTGCAGCAACCATGTCATCACCCCAATGTGGACCTGAAATGTGTGAATCAAACTAATGAACTGCACTGAGAACTTTTTTCAAACTGTTGAACAAAAACACCCGATAACCAGAGGATCACAAACATCACCACTGGATTCATATCAGAGACTGGCAATGTTGAATCACAAGTTATGTATTTTTGCACTTCTATGTACCCTCTGTCTAGTTTGGGTGCTACTGCCCCTATTCGCTGCTAAAGAGCCTCCTGGCCCAATAGAGTCTGTTCACAAACAATCACAACGCTTATGTAGGGATCTCTTCCAAGTCACTTATAAATACACATACCCAAACACTAGCATTCAACATGCACTACACAGTGCCCTTTTACACAACACGTGGTATCAGCACATAACCACTGTGGGCTCTAAGAAATCAGGCAGGTTGTGTTAAGTCTGTGCGCAGATAGACTTTCAAGAGGTATCCCCTGAAAAAGCAAAATGCCTTCTCCACTTATGCCTATGCAGAATAAGGGCCAAAATCCAGCCCAACAAGGTAGAACCTCACAGAGTAGTAGTGAATCTGACCCAATACAAGACCAACCTGATGACTCTATACCTTTTCACCGAGCGACATTCAAACTGAGTTAGACAGGATTCGCAGAAAGGGCACCATAGGGGAGGAAATTGTAAGGAAACTTACACTGTATTTCTTAAGTTTCAGAAGTAAAGGAACGCTTCCACTGGGCACAATCCTGCACATTCTGTTTATTCAATGGGGTCCCTTCACACTGATAGCTAT
The DNA here is from genome assembly GCA_963921515.1 of Calotriton arnoldi. Lineage (NCBI taxonomy): Eukaryota > Metazoa > Chordata > Amphibia > Caudata > Salamandridae > Calotriton > Calotriton arnoldi. The sequence continues at coordinate 121,160 of CAWUFW010019377.1, forward strand.
GTACTGGCAGTGCAGTGAGTTTGCCTACACCTCGCTCGTCCCGGGATGGCACGGACTTTGCTCTCCTGTCACCATACACACCCCTACCCTGGTCATTCCCGGAGAAGTACTATCGGACTTGTACCAGCACACTCTAAGGACGAAGACAACTTTGCTGCATCAGACTCCTGAAAACTGTGGATTATTTTGGCTGGGCTCAGTAGAAGGACATTCCAGAAGACTTTAGACTGTTCTCAGACGTACAAGTCGGTCTGCAGGAGGGTCCATACCCTTCTACACAGTGCAGATGAAAGCCAATGTCCACTGGCTTCAAATTATCAGATGCAAAATGCTTAAAATGATAAACAGCACTGAGCTTGGCCTTAATTTGATCTAGGAAGAACTGAGAGTAATCCGCCTCATGGTGATGCAGCATTGGTATGTGTTAGACTTAATGACCGCGATGGAGGGAGGGTGTACTCCAAGATTGGTGCATCATGCAGCACGTTTATCCCAGGTTAAGACCTAGATAATGGGACATTGACTCTTGCCATTCAAACACAGCACCGTTTACCAACCAAATTGGTTGTCATGGCTCCCCGGGTGGCTTTCCGGATTGTGCATGACATTGCTACCTGTTTTCCTTGTGTTCTTGTTTGAGTGTGGCTCTGTGCAACAAGGGATTTCCTACTGTGAAAACGCAGACCTCAAATTGGGTAGAATGCAAGTAACTAGGAAAGCAATAATCTTCACCAAATAAAGTAACTGTCATGAAGAGTGGGTTAGATAGTGTAGTTGAAATTTAACTAGAGGGGGGAATGTTAATATTGAAATAACAATACATTTATGCATATAAACGAAATCATATCTTTATTGACAAATTCGCCCGTTGTAAGCCCCACGTCAACCCTGACTCAGAAATGCAGTTAGGCAGGCCCTGAGAACCAGGCCTGAGGTCACAGATTGACAGGTCACAGGTGGGGTGGCCTGTAGCCAGCAGACAAACGCATGAACAGTAAATCCCAGATCAATCCCACAGATAGGTACAGTGACACCACAATGGTCCAGGGAGATTGGCCCCAATGCAGCACACATGGCTGGAGGGGTGCGCGCGTTCCCAAAACACCATAGAGTCAGATGTCACATGAAGTTAGGAACACTTAGGCAATCGTGACACAGCACACACAGTACATGCAGTGATTACGCACTCCCCATGCTGGACATCTGGACACGTTACCCACTGACCGCATTGTGTCCACACAATGTCCATCCAATACCTTAATTTATGGCTCCAAGACAGATAAACATATTCCTTACTAAAAAAGGAATCTTAGGAAGCATTTGATTACATTCAATGAACTATAAAAAAGTCAGTGTTAGACCGATTGTAAATTGAGACAGTCCTCAGACCCTATGCCTGTGATGTGTTCCTGTTTTGCCAAACGCCTCTTGTTTTTTCATGGTATTTCAGGTTCAAGCCACCGCTGTCGGCTATTCCCCCTGAGCAGCGTAAGGCCAGAGACCCCTGCAAACCAGCCTGACACAGCTCAAGCGACCCTCTTCTCCTGGGGCTGTCGCCAGTGAAAAGTAAATGGGAGTAGGTTGTCTGCTCCTTGCCAATGTCGCCTATTCCCCTGGGGACGTCCAGGTACTTTATTCCACAAGGACGCATAGGGCAGCTGATCTCCAAGGACTTGATGACGCACCCACAGCAGCCCCAATGCCTGCCGCATGAGGTAGAAGGCCTCCGCTCTCTAGGCCGGTACAGGTCAGGCTATCCTCTTCTCGTATGGCCATTGCTGGTGAAAAGGCAATGGGAGCTGTTAGACCTGGCATCATTGGCGCGGTTCTCCCTTCCTCTTTTCACTTCCTATCTTTTATGTTGGCTGGATTTAGATGCGCTGGGCGCTGTGCCACTGCCAATCAGTGCCACAGCGCGAATGGTCCCTGTGTAAAGATAACTGTATGAATTGGGATAACCATAATTGGCTCGTTTGGTTTACCTGTCAGTCCCTAGTATAAGTGCACTGTGTGTGCCCAGGGCTGGTAGACCAAATACTGCTAGTGGGCCTGCAGTGCTGATTTGCGCTACCCACCGAAGCAGCTTTTAAAGTATGTCTGTGTAGCATGTTCTAATAGCGAGTTAACCTCCATTTCACTGTTTACTATTGTGAGGCTATCCGTTCTCATAGGCCAGAATGGGCAGGCTGAGTATTACATCCCATAATCCTACCTGCCCCCAGGATCCTGATAGGAAATTCGAATTTGATATGTTTAAGCTCAGGACATTGAGATACATCTTTTAGTAAGGATCATTTGCATAGCCCGTGTTCGAAAATGCCTCTGCTAGAAACGAGGTATTTTCTTGCCTAAGCTTTCCTGTAGGCTTTGCTAGTGTGTGTATGGGCCGTCTGGTTTTGGAGCAGCAGGGCCAGCTGGGTCAGACCTGGCTGGAGAGAGAGATCGGCATTTAGAGTATGGGGAGGGGTGACTCTTTGATCTGAGCAGGGCCGTGCCTGGCAAGGTGAATGATGGCTCCACCTCCCACTGGGCGTCTGATAGCAGACCCCCTGATTCTCGAAGGGCAGGATGTCGCCTCGTAAACCAAGTGCTCCCCGACCCCACCGAACTGGTTCTGGCTGGATTCAGTGATTTGTGACTTTAGAGAACAAAGACTTTTTAGGTATAAAACGCTGCGCTGAAACCTTTTTCAAGTGTGTTCCTTCTGGATGTCAAGACGAAACTCTGTCCGAGTGAACAGAGGAAAGGACTTTGAAACTTTCACCAAGCTTGCTGAAGAAACTACCCGAGGGCCTGAATTGAGAGCGCCTCCTGCTGAAGTCTCAGGGACATTAGACTTCACCCCGTCAGCCGTCTGAATTCCTGTGTGAGGGATTCTACTTGCAGGTGAGGCCTCCGTCGAGTAATCCGGAACCTCTAGTTCTACTGTTAGGAACGCGGACTGGTAACCATTGTTAACTCTGTGTGGGCCGCCGCAGCTAAGAGAGAGCTGCCGCCGCTGAGAGCCCGCCTTAATTTGAACCTTCAGAACCTTCGCTGAATCTGTGTGGGCCGCCGCAGTTAAGAGAGAGCTGTAGCCGCTGAGTGCCCACGTTGTGCCAGCCTGGTCGAGATCATCCTTTGTCCTGTGGGCCGCCGCAGCTAAGAGAGAGCTGCTGCCGCTGAGTGCCCGCACTTGTGTCAGCTGTGCATCATCGTGATTTGTCCTGTGGGCCGCCGCAGCTAAGAGAGAGCTGTTGCCGCTGAGTGCCCGCACCTTTGCCAACTTTGCCTCATCGTGATTTGTCCTGTGGGCCGCCGCAGCTAAGAGAGAGCTGCTGTCGCTGAGTGCCTGCACCTTTGCCAACATTGCATCCTCGTGATTTGTCCTGTGGGCCGCCGCAGCTAAGAGAGAGCTGCTGCCGCTGAGTGCCCGCACCTTTGCCAACTGTGCATCATCGTGATTTGTCCTGTGGGCCACCGCAGCTAAGAGAGAGCGGCTGCTGCTGAGTGCTCGCACCTTTGCCAACTTTGCATCATCGTGATTTGTCCTGTGGGCTGTCGCAGCTAAGAGAGCTGCTGCCGCTGAGTGCCCGCACCTTTGCCAACTTTGCATCATCGTGATTTGTCCTGTGGGCCGCCGCAGCTAAGAGAGAGCTGCTGCCGCTGAGTGCCCGCACATTTGCCAACTTTGCGTCATTGTGAGTCGTCCTGTGGGCCGCCGCAGCTAAGAGAGAGCTGCTGCCGCTGTGAGCCCACCACGGAGCTGCACGACGAGAGTCATCGCCACCACCAGCCCGGGCTGCCGCAGCCTCGTGCTGCTGCCGCTGAGAGCCAGCCTGTCCCCGAGTGCCCGAATCATTGTGAGTGCACGTTGCGGACCACTGCAGTCAAGAGTTGTGGTCGCTGGGAGTCCGCCTGTCACTGTCTCCGCTTCTTCGAGAAGCTGCATGCTGTGTCCCCGTCCAACGGCAGGTATCTGGTGCGCCAAGGGTCGCGTAGACCCAGGCCTTGAACTCAGTCAGTGCCACATTCTGGTGAATACGTTATTGCCTTTTTAAGTCCCTACTGATTTACATGCATTGTGACTGGTTAAAACGCTTTTGAGAGTCTTGTGTTAAACCTTAGATAAAGATACTATTTTTCTATACCTACTTGAGTTGTGTCCTTTTGTGGTGTCGTTACTGCCTTATTGTGCATGGTAATAAATGCTTCACACACTGCCTCTGAGATAGGCCTAACTGCTCGTGCTACGTTACCATAGGGTTGAGCAGGGTTATCAAAGGGGGTAGCCCACTTGCCCTGACTTAGGAAGAAGGGTCCCTATTTCAATCAATCAATCAATCAATCATGTCACTTATAAAGCGCACTACATACCCGCGAGGGTCTCAAGGCGCTGGGGGAAGAGGGGGGTGGTGCTGCTACTGATCGAAGAGCCAGGTCTTGAGGAGTCTTCTGAAGGCCAGTAGGTCTTGGGTCTGTCGGAGGTTGGTGGGGAGGGTGTTCCAGGTCTTGGCGGCGAGGTGGGAGAAGGATCTGCCGCCGGCGGTCATTTTCCGGATGCGGGGGACTGTGGCGAGGGCGAGGCTGGTCGAGCGGAGCTGGCGGGTGGGGGTGTAGAAGCTGAGTCGCCTGTTGAGGTAGGCTGGTCCGGAGTTGTGGAGTGCTTTGTGTGCGTGGGTGAGGAGCTTGAAGGTTATCCTCTTGTTGACAGGGAGCCAGTGCAGGTCTCTCAGGTGGGGTGTGATGTGGCTGCGTCGGGGGATGTCGAGGATAAGACGTGCAGAGGCGTTCTGGATGCGTTGCAGCCGTCTCAGGAGCTTAGCCGTCGTTCCTGCGTAGAGGGCGTTTCCGTAGTCCAGCCTGCTGGTGACGAGGGCCTGGGTGACTGTTTTTCTTGTTTCGGTGGGGATCCACTTGAAGATCCTGCGGAGCATTCAGAGGATGTTGAAGCAGGATGAGGAAACGGCGTTGACCTGCTTAGTCATGGAGAGGGTGGGGTCGAGGATGACCCCTAGGTTGCGTACGTGGTCAGTGGGTGGCGGGGCTGTTCCCAGTGATGTTGGCCACCAGGAGTCGTCCCAGGCTGAAGGGTTGGAACCAAGGATGAGGACCTCCGTCTTGTCCGAGTTCAGCTTCAGGCGGCTGGTCCTCATCCATTCGGCGACGGCCTTCATTCCTTCGTGGAGGTGGGCTTTGGCGGTGTGAGGGTCTTTGGTGAGGGTGAGGATCAGCTGGGTGTCATCGGCGTAGGAGATGATGTTGAGGTTGTGCTGTCGGGCGACGTGGGCGAGGGGTGCCATGTAGATGTTGAACAGCGTTGGGCTGAGGGAGGAGCCTTGGGGTACGCCGCAGATGATCTTGGTGGCCTTGGATCGGAAGGGGGCGAGGCGGACGCTTTGTGTTCTGCCAGAGAGGAAGGATGTGGTCCAGTCCAGGGCCTTCTCTTGGATCCCGGCGTCGTGAAGGTGTGTTCGTAGTGTGTGGTGGCAGACCGTGTCGAAGGCGGCTGATAGGTCCAGGAGGATGAGGGCTGCTGTTTCTCCGTTGTCTAGCAGGGTCCTTTGGACATTGGACATTGGCGCCAGCCATTGCCAACTAGAGACCCCCATTTCTAACAGGAGCCCACAGGCTGCTTCTCGTCGCTTGCTGGCTACACTTCCCAGGGGCCATCTCCGGCTGTGCAAGGCTGGAGACCCCTGCATTCTGGGCCGGCACAACTCAGGCTACCCTCTTCTTACGGGGCTGCCACTAGTAAAAAGCCCTGCGGAATGCTCTTCGCCACTCGAGGCTCTTGTTTCAGGTAATTTGTGTAATCTAGGGCCAGCTCCACGAACACTCGGCCTTGCCACCGTGGCTCGTCTTGCCATGCCTGGGCATCGGCAGCTTCCTCTGTCAGCGATGCCCCCACAATGCTGGAAATAGCTTTGGAGCCTCCAGAGCTGTTCTGGCTTCTCTCCTTGTGAGGGGTGCTGGCAGGGATTGCTCAGTGTACTGTGATTGTGACAGATTGCAGGGCTGGTATTGGGATCTCTCGAACTAAGCATCCGCCATATTTCTTGTTACGGCCTCGCCCCCCTTTACTAGGGACGTTTGAGTAAATTATTTAAAGAGTTAAGTATGACAAATGGGGATAAGCTAAGGTTTTCGTGTTTCAAAGAGTAAGCACATGCACTTTAGCACTGGTTAGCAGTTGTAAAGTGCACAGAGTCCTAAGGCCAGCAAAAACGAGATCAGCAAAAATGGAGGAGGAAGGCAAAAAGTTTGGGGGAAGACCACCCTACGGTAGACAGATCTGACAACTTTCCATGGACTTACTCATTCTTTTAAGTAGTTAAGCATTCCCCATTCATTCAAAGAAACATTTTAAGAATGGGAAGGTCCCCTACTTTTATTTACCCATGAATGAGACATGTTGTGCTCTTTTTTTAGCCTCAGCACACGAACATCATGTGTACAATGACCTTGTAACCCATACGACGGATCTGTGGTCTGGAGGCACTCACCATCCATGCCCTTCCAGGCAAGCTTGACTACCATCAGCTCACTAGATTACACAAGGCTGGCGGTGCTGGCAGTGTGTTAGTTGATAATTGCAAGACAGACCTTATTTGCTTTTTACCTGAGGAAGAGCAAATGACCTACTGGGTTTGTCAGTAAAAAAAGTTCTGTTTTAATCGAAAATATCTGGATTCTTCACTGCATTCCTTGTGCACATAGGGAACGCAGGTATGTAGAACTGGTATTCATGATTGGATGAAGCAGGATGATATATGTTATGTTTGATTATGAGCTCAGTGGAACCCATGGATTTCTACTGAAAACCTGCTCAACACAATTGTGGTTGGAGTAGCCTACCAGACTAGCATTGTGTATTGCTAGCAAAAGGATCTGTGGGTGGTCATTGCTTTTTGTTTGGGCAGGATAACTGGACCTGTACAAATAACTCCACGAACGGTGGATGCTCACTAGCCAGACAATAACAGATCTCGATCAGGAATAGTGGAAGAGAGGGCTGGCGGACATGGTGTTTTGACTGCACTGAACGATGGCAGCTGCAACACTGAAGCTTCACTTCGTAGTATGAGATCCGGATTGGGATGTCATTGAACTTGACCTCGTTCATTTAGGTCTCCAATACAACCATAAGGCAATCTGAGACTATCTTTTAGGTGACAGAATAGAAAGGAAGCCTCTCACTAGCCTCACTAAGTGAGCACTTGTTTCCTTAGATTATTTCTGCAGTCTTTAGAATCACTGTAGCTGCTGACCTCTTGCATCCTGCAGGCTTTGTTTGTGCAGTTTTGCATACTTTGCATTTGTAAAGTAGATCACTGAATGCCCATTCTTCTATTGAGTGATATTGTGTGATCTTTGGGTTCTGAGTCACTAATCCTCGTCCATCTCCTTGAGTAAGCCTTTGTTTGCCTTGCTACTGAAGGAGCAGGGTTCCAAGTTCTAGACTTATTGTGGAACCCCTGATCTATGGATCTTTGTTTTCTGCTTGTAAGTGTGGAGGGGAGAGGATTTTGTTAGCCAATTATACATTACAATTCCAATGAACCATGACTGCGAAGAATCACAGACACCTGATTCTAAGTTTAGTTAGTTTATTACAAAGCCAAGAACAGCTGGACATACAAACACCTCAAAATGAGGGTGTAGAAATACATTGGAACTGATACAAAACCAAGCCTACGGGTGAAGTTAAGATGATGCGGCATACACAGAATAACTATTTCTAGAATCAGGACACAGAATATAACTGCGCCAACATCCAGAGTCCCCTTCATCGGAGGTTTGCAGGTAAAGAGCATTAATCTGTTCCTACACTAGCACGAAAGTGACATCCTTACTTAGCATTCCCCAGGCAAGTTCTAAAAAGGTGTCAGCACGTGAAGGCTTCCTAAGAAGACCATTCACTTGAATGGGTCAAGTAGCCTAAAGCTACAGAGCTCGTTCTAAGATGCTCTCTCTCTCAAGGCAAGAAAGTAGTCCCTGGACTCTGTCCCTAACCCCAAAATAAGAATCGATTCAGATCGACCCATCAGGCCTTGCGACATCACCCCATCCACTCAAGACAACTCCTCGTAGGTAACTTTCCATCCAGCAGCGATGCTACCAGGCCTTGGCTCGATGACCTTGACTCCCAGGCTCTCTCTGGTGAGAAAAGAATACCATCCCACATTATCAGCATCGCCGTTCAATGTATCTTCTCCTCCCTAAGCCTAACTCCTAAAACAAAGACATTATTCTAATTAAAACAAAGATGCATTTCTCCACATGCAACATAAACGTGAGAAAGATCAGATTCTGCATACACATGAATTCTACTAGCAAATACAACCTGAGAGCAGCAGGGAGGAATAGGCATCAGGCCTACAGAATTTGGGCCAACATAAGAAAAAACACATAATTTCATTAAGCACACATATATGTGATCATTGTTACTGTGCACATTTAAATCAATGCGTTACATAACAAACAAATTATCTCTCATTAATCACATGTAGAACTCTTCACAATATGGCTTTCATCAAATAGTATGTGTCTGCAATGTCGATTTCTCCACATTGTACGAAATTATGCCTATCACTTCACTCTACACGTTAATGCATTACACGATCTAATGACACAAATGTTAACACGATAAAAGACTATAGGGATATTATCAAGAACGGCAATAACATTATCGCCGCTTTAGCGGCAGGAAACTGCCGCTAAAGCGGCGATAAGGGGCTTGATAATATGCCCTATAGAATTCCAATAGAAGCCCAGGTTTGATATCCTTGACACCAGAACCTGGGCTTCTATTGGAATTCTATAGGGCATATTATCAAGCCCCTTATCGCTGCTTTAGCGGCAGGAAATAATGTTATCGCCGTTCTTGATAATATGCCCCTATATGCGGGTGCGGACTACTCATGATTATGATGCACCCCTGCAACCGCCAGAGCAGTTTCGCTCTATCACTACTTCAGTATAAAGTGCTAATGTGGTGAATTTGATGCTCATTTTTCAGTGTCTCCAGGCCAGCCCCAGTATAACAGTGGTAAATTAAACACAGTCATTCGGATTAATGACTAGCAGGCCCAGTAAGCCAAGTGACCCCTGACCCAGCTCAGACAAACCCACACAGGCTTGACAATGAATGAGAAGCTAAATTCATTTACAAAATAGCCGGGCCTATTGTCTTTGTCAAGGCTTCCTTTTGAATGTCAGTGGTTCTAGAAGGAGAGACTTCAAATTTCCATTAAGCGATAAACCTTTGTGTCATATATTGTGGAACACCATTGTATATTAATGTATTAATGATGCATGGCGTTTGTAAGCAGATTTATCTTGAATTGATAGCCATTGGGGCATCTGGACAATGAATAATGCAACCAAATCTTTTGCTCCATTCACAGAGCACTGTGCTGCAGTGTTAAATGCAGCCCGCCCACCTTATTTTGACTTCCCCACTGCTACGCTAAGGCATTTTTGATTTAAGTGCTTAAACTAGCAGAATCATATTCAGCAAACATGTAATGTCAATGGGAGCCGCCGTTCCAAAGGTAGAGCACTCAGCAGTATTTCCATTTTTCAGAAACAAACTCACAAAGCCGGGGGTTGTTTCTGAGGAATGAAAAATAAATGTGGCAGAAAACTCCCAGGGCTTAGAGGATCTTTCTTGTTTTTACTTGCCCAGGGGTCCCATGCTTGAATTTCTATTCTGGCCAGCTAAATAACTTGGAAATTCCTCTCTTTCATGAATGCTTTTTCACTTATTCTCAACCAATACAGAGAACAACCATAATTTACATGACCACATATTTACAAAGAGTAAAGGCAACTAGCTCCCCAGAACTAAGAGACAAACATTTATTTCTGAATACAATTTAAACAAGATGCAATTCCAAGCAACGAGCACTGATAAAAACAAACCCTCCTGGAAATGTGAACTTCTCGCATCCTTGGAGAAAACAAAAAAAAAATGATTGTGTAGAATAATTGTTTTGTAGTTAATTAATTTCCTCTCATTGCTGAGCCCCTGCCTCAAAGGACAAATTATTAATCGAAATTCAGTCGCCTTCAGATGATGCTCCAGCAGCTGGGTGCTTTGACACTGTCATTTCTGCTTTTCATATTATCACTCTGCTTTAATTCTCTAAAAAGTGCAGCATTCAAATTCTCTTTTCGCTGCTCGCTTTCTGACACTTTGGCAGTTACGGCGAACAGGATGGGCGCCTTCCTCCTGTCTGTCTCGCATTCCGACAGCGCGAGCTCGCACGAGCCGGTGACAGAACTGCATTATGTATTCTGCTGGGGTTAGCAGGACGCTTGCTGCAGTGACCCGTCTGTCTGTCATGCAGTCTGATAGGCACCAAAATCACACTGGTGACAGGTCTTTCTGGGCTCTTGTTTAACCAGTCTAGTAAACATGTTAAGGTGTTTTTTCCTGCATCCTCCGAATGTCGTATGTGTTTCTAAGTGACCAGCTAGAAATAGGTTTGGAAGCCAAAAGTATTTTTAAAACTATTTGGATAAAACACTCGACTGTGTTCATTTTTATCCACATTGTTCGTTCAGTGAGCCAGTACAAATCTATGGGGCATATTATCAAGCCAGTTAACGCGTTTTTTTTTTATCGCCCTATTACCAAGATGTCGCTAACAAGTGTTAGCGACAGCTTTCCGGCGATAGCTATCGTTTTTACTATCGCCGTGCATGGCAGCGATAGTTTCCGCTAATGATATGCAAAGTAGGCGTTCCTTCTCAAAATTTCACGAAAAAAGTCGCTAACACACCATCACACTATTACCAATGATGTCCCGGACCTGCGAAGCGATAAAAAAGTCCCGCTAAGGTCCCTTAGCTGCAGGAAAATAAAACCTGAAAAAAACAGGTCTAAAAACTGAAAAATGGAGTTAAATGGAGGTATATAAGGGAGGCCAGCCCAGACCCACACCTGAAGCCCCACAGATGCCATGGAGGTGCTAAACATTCAGCTCGGAGTCCCAGGAAGGCAACAACCACCACCTCCACTGCCACTCCCCCCAGGATCACCACCAAGGCAGCGCCAAAGACGACAGTGGGCCCTGCTCAGACGTCTCAGCCTCGCAGACCTGACGCCAGAGGATGTCATTGCCCACTAGAGGCTCAAAAGGACATCCATCCAACACATCCTGAACCTGATAGCCCACAGGCTGACGCCACAAACACAGTGGAGAACCAACATCCCTTCACAGACAAAGCTGCTGGCTGTGCTGCATATGTTGGCCTCTGGGACCTTTCAACCAACAACGGCCAGAGTTGGAGGAGTCTCACAGGCAGCCTTCTCAATCTTCCTCCCAACTGTCTAGGATGGCATACTCAGCCTGATACCCCAGCACCTTCACTTCCCCAACACTGTGCAGGAACAGATTGAGACCAAGCAAGGATTCTACGCCATAGCTGGATTCCCACAGGTGTTGGGCGCAATTGACTGCACACATGTCCTATTTGTGCCCCCTGCGTACAGTGCACACATATACCGCAACAGAAAGCACACACATTCCATGAATGTGCAGGCAATAGTGGACCACCGGGGACTGTTCACCAATGTCCTAGCCAAGTTCCCAGGGAGTGTGCATGATTCATACATCTTCCGACAGTCCATCATGAACCAGCGCTTCCAGGATGGCACATATGGAAATGCAGTTCTTGTTGGTAAGTACTAACTGAACACACCACATGCCTCAACTCCACATTCATGCAACTCACAATTGTGAAAATACACATGTAACAATCACACATACAACATGTCAATCAACATGCCCACATACCAGACACAACAACACCAAGAACTGTGGGAACTGTGGCTAGATATGTAGACAAACCATCCTCAAAAGCTTAGCCCCTGTGCCACACATAAGCAAATGTGGTGAGAGGTGGGAACCATGTATGTGCGATGGAGGCACACGATCCATAATGAAAGTAGGAACACAAGGCCCAGTGTGTAGGTGTCGTGCTGGACAGTTGGGAGTAAGCTGACTGCAGACGTGCCCATGTTGGCATATAGTGTGTCTCTGTAGCCCAGCCTGATGGCAATGACTGTGTGGGTCACTGTTACACCCGACAATGGGGTGAACTATGCGAAGGTTGCATGTAGGATGCAGAGGCTAGCGAAGCAGCTGCAGGTCATCTGCGTACACCTGTAGGTACATGGAGATGGAGGAGTCAAATATGGGGCCTAGGTACCTAGATTTGGTGTGGGGGCATCCGAAAGCGTTGGACCACCAGGTGATGCCACATGCTGATTGTACTTTTACGAAGATGATGACTCATGTTTCCCCTGCGTATAGCACGCCCCAGCTGTTGATCATCCATGCTGCAAATCACAGCAACCCTACCTGGAAGAGCAGTTTGGTGTGTGTGCGTATTGTTGATGTTGAATATGAGCATTCTGTACGTGTTGGTGGTGCAGTTTACTGGTATCCCAAAGCTTGCACCAGCTCCACTCCATGTGTCAGCAGCTGCATCAGCCAACTCTGAGCTTGGTGCCGACCGAAGTGGCATTCATTGCCTGCCGTATGTTGCAGTTGCATAGTGGGACAAGGGTGCATGCGCAGTTGGCGATACATGTTTGGGAAATGTGGACTTGCGCCATTGTTGACGACTGCAGCGTTGTGGTTGTTGCTGTCGATGGTGGTGTGTAGCATCTCATCGGTGACTGATCTACACCAACTTTGTGGGGGATTGCATGTGGCCAACGGTGGTCTGGGGTACATCAACAAGGTGGTGCATGTGTAAGTGGTCAACACATGTGAGTTTAGTGGAGCCGAGGAACTGGACGTAATCTACACATGCAAAGAAGCCGTCAAAGGTGTGCCCTGCCTTGTGGATCAGTGTGGTGAAGATATGGAACAGTCTGATGTCAGCTAACATGTCCCTGAGTCAAATGTACCTTGAGTAGTCGTGGCATGTGAGTTGGAGGCTACACTCCCGAATGAGTACGTAGTCCACGGAGTGGACAGTGTTGCGTATGACGATGCTGATGGTGTGGGTGAAGCGTTCCTGCCTACAATGGGCCCTGCATGTGAGGGGGCTGATGACTGTTGATATGTGTCTTGCCGGGAAAGGAAACAGCATGTGTTGTGCATTGGGGCAGGTCTGGCAGCAGCGACAGCAGCACAACTGAACGTGAACCGTGTCTGGTGTGGCCCATTGCCATTTCAACGTTCACATGGCATTGACTGTGAGGAGGGTGGATGAGTGCCATCGATAGATGGTAGAAGAGCCAGTCATGCAACCGCGCAGCACACCCAATTGATGAGGCTTGGGGAAGGGAGTATCAACAGTGAGGCAATTTAATTCGCAGTGATGCTTGTAATCAGTCCGAAGCAACACGTGGCTAACATGAAATCCAACATAACACAAATGACACACCACCAAACCATCTACACCAACAACACAGCCTGCACAACCAATAATGTGAACATCTCTCTATCACATGTTACAGGTGACCAAGGATATGCACTATGCCCGTGGATGATGACACCCCTCCGAAATCCCACCACCCAGCCCCATAGGCAGTATAATGCGGCCCACAGACGCACGCGGTCCATTGTGGAGCGCACATTTGGTGTGCTAAAGTCACGTTTCCGTTGCCTGGACATCACAGGTGGCAGACTGCTGTACAGCCCTGAAATGGTCAACAAAATCATCCTTGCATGTTGTGTATTGCACAATATATGTGTGCGCACAAATGCTCCATGGATTCAAGTGCCTGCTGCACCGGACGACGACCAGGATGATGCTGAAGATGAGGCAGGTGGCGCACACCCCACAGTAAATGCAGAAGGAACTGCCTGAAGGCACCGAATAATAAACAATTTCTTCAACTGAGCACGTCACATTGTGACAGTCCCCCTCCAATGTATCTCATAGCAAAATGACCGCAATCACGGTGTGCAATAAAAAGAAATTCACACACATACCTTGTCTGCATGTCATTGTCCAGCATGGGTACATCACTCTGAAAAGGGTACATTGCACAATATGTGCAATGAAAATAACAAAACTTCATCCATGCTGGGAATGTCACCTCAGTACAGAAATGCTTTACAGTGTGTTAAATGTGCAAGACTAGAGTCTCCATGGTGCAAATTGGGCTACCCAATCCAAAATGGTTGCGTGTCCTTTGTGCAAATCAGTCAATATAGGTTGTCGTCTGTGAATAAATGCACAATTGCAGTCTGTTGACAGTGGTCAAAATCTATTGGAGTGTGTACGTTGTGTAAAAGAGATGAAACTTTGGGGGTGCAATGGGGTAAAATCTGAAAATAGGGCATGCAATGTGGACCACTAACTTGACACAGCAGACGGACCACCAGCACCCCTGAGACAACAACCAGACCGCCGTCTCCAAATGGACACCATGCACAGATGAAGACACCTCCTCCGCTAGGAAAGGCATCCACCCGGGGGCCCACACAGACCCCTTGCCCCCTCACATCTACCACAGAGCCACATCTGCCTCCGCACAAGAACCACTACGCAACATCACATCACCTTCAACACATGCAAGTACACAGACAACTTGAAGCGTGCCAAAAGCCATGCCCCTACGCCTTGTGACCCCCACGGGTGAGTAGCACACTTAAAAAATCCATGATAGATTGATGGTCCTCTTGTTAGGTATACAATCATAGTGTGACCTGTGTTGAATGTTGCAAGTTAGGGTGTCATGTGTTGTGAAACATCATTTACATAGTGTCATTTCAGTGCCAACCAACCTCAACATGTTGTTACATGGCTCTGACATGAAATTTGCACCAAGACTGTACATCAGTGCATTGATTCCCTCTTAGCGTGCAGATCTGCCCGCTAACATGAAAAAAGGATATTTTCTCTTTCCAACCGCCCAATGTTAAAATACATTGCGCAACACTTTTTGCCATTAGAAAGTTTACTCATGTGACCATTTGCGTGCAGATTTTAGCCGCTAACCCAAAAACGGGCCGCAAAGAGACCGGAAGTGATGTCTGCATGCTTCCTGTCTACTGGAGGAGTGTTATCCACTTTCACTTTCTCTTTTAAGCACATTGCTGGTGATTGTGGAGAGTGTTGGAGCTGTTTGGTGGTGTGTGCTGCAGTTTGGAGATTTTGAGAGTGTTGCTGTGTCCTGTGTCCTGTTGATGGTGTCTGTGAAGTGTTGTGTACTGATTTATTGTGTTTAACTGTCTCCTGTCCTCAGTTTTGTCGGGTGTCTGTCTTGGGGTAGTACACTAACATTGCTTTTTGGGGATATTTTAGAGGGATATTTTCTTTTTCTCTGACTGTGGGCTCACAGGTGTGCAGGGAGATGCCAGGTGTGGGCAGGGAGGGCAGGATGTCCGAGGGGGCATTGGGGGGCTTCCTGTGGCTCATTAAATTCCACCTGCCACTGATGTTGGAGAGGGGAGGCCGTATCCTGCAAGGATACAACGTGAGTGTGCAGAAGATTCGGTGGGAGCGTGTGCGGGTGCATATGCGCAGGTTCTTTGGAGTGGACCGTAACGTGCGCCAGTGGAAGCACCGCTGGCAGGACATGCTTGCACGAGAAGCTGACCTCCTTGACTACGTGAGAGTCATGACAGGCCTACAGGGTGGTAAGTACAAACTCCACATTTAATCTGGTGTACTGTAACGAGTGAAAATTACGACGTGTGTGACACTGGTGTCAAAGTGAGAAATGGTTGCTGATTGAGGTGGGAGACGCAATGCGTTTGCGCATCTTGTTGGCACATCCGAAACACAACGCAGCATCACATTGACAAACATATGTTGCAAGTCTGTGTCACCCACTGCGCTGGACCAACACTTGGCACTGTACTGCCATAGCTGGCACACCTGCGCAAAATGTGCGTGAAGGCAGAAGATTGTTTGGGTACGGCAGGGGTGACTATACATGAACCAGCCATGGAATTGTCCATGTGAGCTGTGTGCTGGCCAAAAGGTAGAGTCAAAATGCTGTCCTCATGATTTGTGTTACGTTAGCTACACTGCCCTGTGAACAAAAGTGCTGTGTGACAAAGTATAGTATAGGTACAAATGGTCTAGGGAAAGTGGACATCCCCAGATTGTCATACACCACCTACCTCTGTGTGACTGCTTTGTGCAATCTGCAGCTACTCAATTGTACAAAGTGCATCTAGAACATCAGGATGCATGTAGTAATGTTGCCTTGTGGATGAATCACACTACGATCATGGGCATGTCAGCTAGCATTACAGTCTTGTCTGTCCAAAATCAGCTGTCACAGGTCTGGTGTGAATGGCAGTCAAAGTTGACCCAATCATGTAGTCAACATGAAATGCCACACTACAGTTACGGAGCATTTGCTGTCATGGTGATGATTGGTATGAGGAATACGACACATATGCATTGAAGTCTAATCCCAACACATATTTCTTTCCTTGTCTCACAGATGGACGACCGCCAATCACACAGGGGGACATTGACAGCTTCGAGGACCCACACGCCACTGGTGAGTTGGACTGTAATTGACTAGCATGTTGAGTTGGCATGGATGTCTGGGTCACATGATCACCGTTGCAGTATGTAGTATGATTGCGTATCACGTCTACCTTTCCTACAGTGTGATGATGTATTGTGGAAGTCAGCAGTGTGCACTAATCGGGAAGTGACTCTGGACAAATGCATTGGTCTCACAGTTGTGACTTGGCCCATCCCCAGTCAGTGACACACATTGGTAGTGAGGTGCATATCATCAAGCCCATATCGCAAAGTCAACGTAACTGTCATCAAAGTTGTGTTGTCAATAGGGTCCTAGCATCATAATCTGAGCAGCGTTAATACATTTCACGTGTATTAATGCTTACTTGTCAATGAGGTACACTGTCACGCTGTGTTGAGTGTGAACGGGGCGTGCATTGGGGGTTGTGTTCGGCGTTCCACGGCAACACCCATTTCATCAGAGGCTGGCCCTGATGTCCAAGTGCGGCATTCATAGTTGGCAGCACACAACTCACCGACAGTTACATCCCGGTTGTATTCTGATCATATGAGCAGGGATGCTTCTTGATCATCATGTTTGCTTTGTACATGTGAGCTGCTTTGTGCAGCACACATGAGAATAGAGAATTGACATGGTGTGTATAAGTACAGCAAGGTGGCCCTTCCAGTACATACATTAACATGCCTCATTTTTCCCCAATGTATCTTTTGTGTGCTGCACTAAGCAACACACATGATAGTCACAACATGGTCCTCTAGGATGGAATCTGTGCATGAAGGTGCACCTTCATGTACAGACACCAAACTTACCTGCACACACACAACCTTGCACTCTGGTGCAAGGGTGCCTGTGTTGGCTCTGTCGTGATGAACCGCACACATGTGCTGGGGGACACACATGCCTGCACATGGGCATAGTACCTATCATGCAGCCCTGTGTCACTGTAGAGGATGAGGGTGTTGCTACACCCAGGGGGGGTAATGCTTTCATCCTCCGATTGCTTGTACATGTCACCCACTGCCCGTGTATGTAATGGCACAATCATTTGGCCCGGTCAGCCTAATTTGTTAGTGACAGTGCATGTACCATGCCATGCACTGTCATGTCAGTCTCCCCAGCATGTAGTCACTGATCCATGCTTCAACATGTTATTGTCCAGGTCACTGGCTGACTTCACATAGTTACGCTGTAGTGTATGCTCCCATGTTGAAGTGAACTTGTATTACAGATGTGTATGGAGGAAATTGAAATTGGCTAAGGGACTCTAATTTGCCTTTGTGTATGTTTTACAGACAACATGACGCCTGGCCAAATACATGCCTTCCAGGTGCGGAAGGACCGTTACCGCCATGTGAAGAAGGTTGCGAAGGGGTACCGCAACATGTCCAAGAGGTACCATGAGGAACGTAGGAAGGGCACATGGAAGGCGGTGCCGGGGCATGCCCAGGATGTCACACAGCCCCCCCCAGGCACCTCAGGCGTCAGTGGAGTGTCCCAGCCGGTACAGGTGGCACATCCCCCTATGGCCCCCCACAAGGCACTGTACCACCTGCAACTGGGGATCAAGTGGTTCCATTCACGTTGCGGGACAGGAGGCTGCTACAGGACATTGTTTTATCGCAGGCCGAGCTCAGGCGTGAATTGTCTAATGTCAACAGACGAGTGATGGACATACACAAACACTTGGGACTGCCATGATGGGTGAACCTGTTGGACACCATCCCCCTCTTCTCCCTTCCCCCAATGTTTGAAATGTTTTATTATGTAGTGTTAGGTTAGTTATTTATTTGTTAGGTAGTGTAGATTTTAGTTAATGTTAGCATGTTAGGTAGATATAAGATTTTAATTAGTCATCCCTATTTGGGGATAAGTTTCCTTTTCCTTTGGGTGGGAGGTTGATGTGTTTTTTCTTCATAAAAAAATAAAAACAAATCTTACAAAAAAATATATATTTGTGTGGGTTACATGTTTAGTTCGTTCATGTATAGCTTAGCTGTCTTTGTCCTGTCTCGTGGTGTGCCTTAAGGGTGGGAGGGGGGTTGATGTCCATGATGTGTTGTTGCATGTTTAGGACCAGTTAGGGTAGATAGTTTAGGTAAGTAAGATAGTTTTATAGTTAGTTTAGATTTTAGTAGTAGTTATAGTGATAAGTGTTAGTTTAGGTCACTTGCATATTTATACTGTTCGAATAAATATTTGATACTATGGATTACTGCTTGCACTTATGTCAGGGATGAGGTTGTGGAGTGTGGCTCTTCCCATTGTAGGCAACTTTTCACATCACTGGACTATCCATTGGAATCGCTAAGTCTGCTCATGACATGTAAGTTTGCAGGATGTATTGTGTCAGGATCCCTTAGGTGGGAGCACACTGGCTTTGCATTGATGACAGGGTGTCAATTTGGATCGACGCCCTGGTCTAGGGACAGTCGTCTGTGACGTTCTACATCTTCTGTGTGACTCACGGATTTGGACAGCACATTGTTGCACATTTCGAACATGACCTAGTGAGATGGCATGGCAAGTGAATACAGTTAGCTACTGTTATCCATCATGGAGATGGATGTATGCGCCAGGTTCCACGGATTCCGTCATACACCTGCATGTCAGATGCTCCTGCCGCAGAGCCCATCTACATTGCACAGACCTAGCCACACTTGCTGCGCAGTGCCAGTGTGTCCGCTTCCTTTGCAAGATATGTTCCGGTTCATGTACGCTCACTCTCCAGACCATGCATGATTTGTTAGGAATCTGTGTGCATTGTGTACAGGACATGGAACAGCAGTGTTCATGATTTACAAAAGTGATCTGTGAGTAAGTGATGACTTCACATTTTACGTTACTCACAAATGTGGTTTGGGAGTAGTGCATTTTGCTTTATAGAGTTGACATCTCCTAAATGCCTATCGTGACTCACTGGACTAGTCAAGTTTAGATTTTGTCACAGCTAATGTTTGGGGCGTGGCACACTGTCCTGCTGCACACAAGGGGGAAATGTTGCATTGCTCCCTGTAGTGACAGTGTCATGGAGACTTGTCCCAGCTGTTACATCTGCCAATGGCTCATGTTGATGACGCCCTTGAAATGCTGTTGGTGCATCTGACTATATGCTGAGTGCAGTGCCACACACATCCCTACACACATTAACTGATATGCTCGCAGTGGTCACAGCATGGGAGGGGGCATATTTTAGGTTACATCGTTTGTCAACAGGGAGGGGCTGACTGACGGCTTGCACTTTGGGGTGAGCCCCTATTTGCCAATCTACTTCACTGAGGATGACATTGTGGTTCCGTATGTGTATGGTGGACATGTGCCCTTCCGTGTCTTCATCAATGTGAATATGCTGTCCAGTATTTTGGGATGTGACATGCAATGTGCACCATCACAACAGGCTTTGTCCACCACGTAGTGTGTGAGTAGATATACCAAGAGATATTTGTTTACAAGTGTTAAGGAGGACACAACTCGTGGCCTGCAACAGACTAGGACATTTTTGCACACATGCCTTTTCATGAGAGGACGTGGGGCTAGGTTGGTATATTGCTAGATGGTTGTTTTGGAGCAATGGGGGCAACGCTAGTTCACACATACACTGCCAGCTCACTGCCTATCTGTATCAGCTAAAACTGGTACATTGCTCGTATTTCCCTTGGTGTACCTTCTGTGTGAATCAGTGTCCTAACACTTTTTACATACTTCTATACTTGATTGGTCAAGAACCACACACATCTGTGTGAGTTAAACAATTTTATTGACATTCAGAGGATGAAGACTGGACCAGTGCTTGGCCATACATGCCCACATTGCATGGATGCCCGTTGGAAGGCCAGACAGAGTCATTTGGTGGTAACAGGTCCAAGTGAAGAGGCATAGTTCAGTCCGCAGGCTGGTTGCAGTGGCATTGGCAAGAGAAAAGTTATATGGCAGTCCAGCTGGAGGTCCAAGGTGATTTTCGGGGGACAGTGGAAGACACTGCAAGAAGATTTTCTGTGACATGATACTAAGCCCGGCACCAAGGAGGAAACTGGTCTTTTGGCGCAGATGGATGCTACCGCTTCCTCCTTTACACAAATGCACTTTCACCCTCCTCTTCGTCCTCTGATGTGTCATGTGCCTTACATGTGGGTGGTGGTATGGTGGGTGCAGCACTGTGAGGCACTGACACATCAGGTGACGGAGCTGAGGATGTGGAGGCAGCAGCAGCATTCATCTGCGCCAGCCCTTGTGGCAGCAATGAAGTGATGAGCAGGTGCAGGGCATGATAGATCCCAGCAACCTCGCGCTGGTGTGCGGCCCTGGCAGCCATATCTTGTGTCTGCATCCGCTCCATGCTCTCCATTATCCGACAGAAGTTGGCCAAATCCTGGCTGACATTGCTGGAGCCACTCTGAGCAGACAGTTGTTGTTGTCTCAGAATCATGACTCCAGCAATGTCCGCCATGGACCGTTGGAGGGCATTGAGTGGGCTGTGGGTGTCCGTGATCTTCTGCATGTGGTCCCGGATGGGACTCAGACACCCACGTATGGCCTCAAGTTTGTCCGCCAGGTGCTCGAACCCCACCCGCACCTGTTTCGCCATCTCCAGCTGGACCTCCAGCACACGGCGTTGGAAGGCCAGGTGTGTGTTCTCGAGGTCCGGGGTGGCAGCTGTGGTGGGAGGTGATTGCTGCTGGTTGGTTTGTGGAGGGGGTGGGCTTGCCGCTATGCTGCTGGGTTGTCCTGCTCCTGGAGGTGGGGTGCTGAAGGGGTCTAGCAGATGTTGCAGTGCTTCCTGATCGATGGTGGGGTATTCCTCCTCGTCATCAGTGAAGGTTGGGCCAGTCTGCTGTCCAGGAGGTGATGTCTCTCCCTCTGCAATAGGATGGGGTAGATACAATTTAACCGTGTTTGTCATGTACAATCATGCATTGGATGTGTTTACAAGCAGACAGCAGGACAGTGTCCATTCATACTGTTTTTGAGGAGATGCCTATTTGTTGCAGGATAGTGATGATTTTGAGGAAATTGCGGTTGTGATGTTGTAGTTGTACATTGTCATCTCACAGTTTCCAGCTATGACAAATGCTAATGTACAATATCTACACCCAAGCGTCACAAGTTGTGTCCTCTGTTCATTTGTGTGAGTAATGCTATTTGGCCCATATAGTAGTCAATGTTCATGTGCTCAGATTAGTCTGTGTGTGCACTGCATTGTGTGCTGGTGGCACCTGCAGCTTTTGTTTAGCTGCACATTATACCTTTCAGGTAATGAGCCTTTGGGTTCTTTGCATTTCCAATGCTGTGCTGAAGCAAACTGGGTGGAATATGGGTCTTGGTCAGAGTTGTGTGAGTTGTACATTGTTTGACTTCAAATGTCTTGTTTACGTCAGGGGTTGTATGTACACGAGGATGTGTCAGAGTGTGACTTGCTTGTTTAAGGATGTTGTCCAAACTCAGCAACCTCAGTGAGGTGGCCTGAACCATGTTAATAGGTTGGGCCTGCAGGCATGCTATTCTTCATGCACTGTCACTTGCCTTGTCAATGTGGCTCACGGACACGCAGCATTGCAGGGTACTGCACATGTGCATGTGTTTAGTGCAAGTATGGTTATGTGTGAGTAGGGCACACTTTAGACACATTAGCAATGTGGGATTACTTGCTGTTTCAACATGTGCTGCTCTATGTGGTACACATGGACATCCATTTTGCTTTGTCTATTGTGATTTGTCTGGTGTGCATGTCGTCCTTCATGTTTTTTGTTGCATGCATTGCTGAGTGCCCTCCGTTTGGCTGACCCGTTGTGAGTATGGTTCTGCGTGAGTTTCGATAGTTGATGCGGTCTGAACAGACAGGGGCATGTTACCGAGGAAGTGTCAGGGAGAGGCGTTAGCCATCTTGTCTTCACGGCTCTCGCATCCACTTTGGTAACGCCAGGCTCATACATGTTATCAAGGATATGGTGCAGCCTGGCGTTTCCCCCTGCATTGCGAGTAAATTACACTGCTTAGCGCCAGCGCAGGCTCCCTTGCACCATAGTGCAAGGGTGTCTGCAAGGAGGGAGGTTTGTTCATGTGTAGGAAGTAGTTGCTTACTGCACGTGGACAAAGCTAAGACGGCATTTTGTAGCTTTCATGTGTGCTGCTTCGTGCAGCACACATGGAAGTTACGAAATGACATTCAGAAGTGCAGTTTGCTCATGTACAGGAAGGGACACCTTCCTGTACATGAACATACCATGGAATTTGGTTTTTCACATGTGGGCTGCACAAGGCAGCACACATGATATGAGCAATAACAAGGGGATTAATGCATTTATCCTAGTTTTGCAACCTTAGGCCCATGATTTCTCTGGTGTTCAGATCAGCACTGCCACCTCTTCTCGCCTAACTTGATGATGGATGGCAGCGTGGACTTCAATGTGTGTTGTTGTGGGACGCCCACCACAACACCCACTGCACGCCCCCTGAAACACAAAGTTTAGTGTGAAAGGGGCCCTTTTCTCAAGGCAGTGTACAGCAACTTAACGTGTCTTCAAGCCACATTGAGTGACTTAACGCTGCCTTGATTATGGTGCGCTGACCCTATCGCCACCCCAATGTCAAGAGATAAGTGATGTTGTGGTGGCGAGGGGGGCTTGGTAATATGCCCCATGGTGTCAACACCCATTACCCTCAAGGTTGACCCCACGTGTGGTGTGTAAGTGGTCAGTTTTCTGATGTATGTGCATTTCATGATGCCTATTAATGGTGCTGATGCCTGGTCTATGCCACCCTCACAGGAGATGATAATGTGCGGGTGATGTGTGTTTGTGTATGTGCCACGCAGCTGCTGCCATGGATGATACCTGCTGTCCTGGTTCTGTCATTCAATGCCTGGCTTGGCATCTGGGTGATGACTACCTGACTGCATATTTGTTCACTGACACAGTTGACTTACCAAACCGTTAATTTGACTTGCACATGATGGTGTGATGGGCAACTCACATCAGGACTGATGTGGAATGCTGTATTCTGTGTGGCAGATGTGTATACTTGGGGGGTGGAGTGCAATTTTACATAGGGGTCGAGGGTGGCTTTTGGCCGGTTGACATGATTTCTTTCAATTTGGCTATCCTTGCTTTTTGTCATACTTTGGCAGTGAGACAGCTTTACAGGCACTTTGTGGTTTAGAGAGTATGTCACACAGACAAGGCATGCAGTACATATTGGTGTGGTACATTCCTGTTCTGCATTGTTCACGTACTGTGTGGTTGTTTGCACGTCACCCTGCTCATTGTATTCCCTCGCCCTTTGAGTGAAATGTGCTGTTTGTGTGCATTTTTGTAGGTGCAAGCTTTATCCAGCAGCCTACATGGTCAATTCGTTGTGACATTGCATGTGTGTGTGTGGTATGCAGACTCACTAGATGTTTCCCCACTTGGTGTACAGCAGATTGCATCTCATGAACAGGCAAGGGGGCACATTGCATGGTGATGCAGGTGATGTCAGATTTTCCCCCTTGCCACATCACCACGCACATACAAATTGCCTGCACATGGACACGTCTCACTCTGAGGCCAAAATGCGGATGCACTGTGCATGTGACTGGTCATGTGCATGATGAGGCATGCCACCACCAATGTCAGCAGACCTATTTTACTTATTTCACCCCCGTGCACTACCTAGCCCCCACACCCGCACGCACCTAACGGCTTCTTCAAAAGATCCCCGATAAAGAGCCCCGATTCCAGGAGCCCGTCAGGCATTGCAGCGACGGCCTGACGAGGAGCTAACGCCCAATGATGAAGCATGACACCTCTCGGGGTGTGTGAGGGCATCGTGAAGAAAGACCTGTCTTTTCCCCATGTCCAGACAACCTACCCATGCACATGTGCTGAATCCCGAAAAGTAGCGGCTCTGTGAGCCACACCGACAATGCAAGTGACACTGCATGACAGATAGCATGGCTGAAGTCACAATACATGACATGGTGCATGAGACGACACTGAGGTGGCTGAGTGTGGACCACATCCGTAAAGGAGCAGGTCACACTCTGACACATCCTCGTGCACCTACGAACCATGACGTCAAAAAAACATTTGCAGACAAACAATGCACAAGAGTACCAAATATCTCCAGTAGCACAAATGACCCAAGTCGCAAACATCCCAGCACCCGAAAAGCACACAAGTCAAATGCACACCGACTCAAAGGGATAAGGGTCCCCCAATGCAGAACTGCCGGGGCGAATCGCCAACAATGCAGCACACACACATAGCAATCACAGTACATCAACATTGATGACAATGTGGGACAGAGTGCAACCCCTACACCACAGGACAGAGGACACAACTGGTGCCGCTCGTGCGTAGAAACTAGCCACTCACAACTGGCAATGCATGACACTGTGAGCTGATAACGTACGAGTACAACCACACATCCGTCATGTAGTTGAAATGTCCACAGACTCCCATCAAATAGCCAGCTTCACCAAAACAGTCACAATGTACATAGTCATGCAGTCTAAATGTAAACATCTACAATGCGTCAACGTACATGGAACACACTGTTAACCTGCATCTCCCCTTCACATTGCAGAGGGACAATCAACACCTCCTGCAGAGCAGACCACACATCTCTTCAGTGATGATGAAGAGGACACCCTGCACATTTGCACAGACACCCTCCAATGGCTCGTGGACAGCCTCCGCACCCCACCTCCAGGAGCAGGGCATCCCAGCTGCATTGCGGTGAGCCCACACCCTGCACAGACCACACCGCAGGAAGCACACACCACCACGGCTGCCTCCCAGGACTCCCACGACCAACACACGGATTTCAAACTCCGTGTGTTAGGGTGCCAGGAGAAGATGGCAGATCAGCTGCGACTGGGTTTCGAGCTCATGGCAGACAAACTCGATGCCATACGTGGGTCCCTGAGTCCCATCTGGGAGCACCTACAGTCCCTAACGGATACCCACTGTCCGCACCATGCTCACCAACAATCCTTGGCTGACATCGCTGGGTCCATTACTCGGTTACAAGAACTGTCTAGGCAGACAGGCCCAAGCGATGACAGCATAGAGTTGGCACAGATGCGGAGGTCAATGGAGACCATGGAGCCGATGCAGCCTGGAAGTAAGGCTGCCACTGCTGAACACCAGCGAGATGTAGCTGCGATCTTCCATGCCTTGCAGATCCTCATCTTGCCATTGCTGCCACTGAGCCTGTTCCAGGTCACTGCTGCAGGAACCTCGACACACACATATCCTCTCCCTGATGTGTCAGTGGCACACAGTGATGCAGCCCTATCACCTTCACACCCTGATGAGTCAGTGGCACACAGTGACGCAGCCATAACTCCACCACACACACCGGACACACCGGACACAGAAGACGACTCAGAGGAGTAAGATGTGGAGGGTAATGACTGTGTGAGGAAGGAGGTAGTAGCATCCGTCCCGCCATATGGCCTGTCCCTGCCTGGTCGTGCTCTCTGCATCATGCCCTGGAACAACACCTCCCACTGTCCCCCGAAACACACTGCGACCTTCACATGGACCCCGACATGGACTGCCATATCTGCTCTGGTACCAATGACACAGCAACCCGGCGGCGGACTGCACCCTTCCTCTTCAGATCAACTCTGCCTTGCCACAGGAACTCTGGTTGGCCCACCACTGGGCAACCATGTCATGTGGGCTTGAAGCGGCCATGTACTGCTCCAGGTCCGACACCGCCCAGAATGTGAATAAAACATTCCAAATCACACAGATGTGTCATGTCTATGTTCACTCACGAATAAATGTTTGGATGAATGTCGGGACATCGATAGCACTAAAAGGTACACCCTGGTAGATGTCATCAATGCGCATGTTTGACCCTGACCCACATGGCCACTTAGATGACTGTGTAGGTGTGAACTAGCTGTGGCCACATTGCACAGTGACAACAATCCTGTTGCCCCCAAACGTAGCACCACGTCCTTGTATCAAATAGGGCTGTGTGTGGAAATGTCACAATCGGTAGCAGTCCTTAAGTGGTGTCCCCCATCACATGTGACAACAGAATGTCTCTTCGCATGCCTACTCACACACATCTGTGTGGACACAGTCTGTTTTGATGGATGACCTTGTTCTACATGGCGAGAAGTTGGACACCATACGCACATTGCTGGGGACACGTAGGAGCACAGGTCTGCCACCAACTATCCCAGCCACAATGTCTGGCTCACAGAGGTGGAGCTGGCAATGGGGACTCACCCCCAATTCACAGGCGTCAATCAATGCCTCCCTGTGTACGGACAATGCACATGTAGGCACATGATCTGTCATCCTAATCAACACTCATCACAGTTGTACACAGGTGAAGTTGCGTGGACTTTATTAGCATGTGCGTGTCAGTACGGGCAAGGCAAGGGCCACAACATGCAGACCAATGTTTAAGACACTTAC
Source organism: Calotriton arnoldi (assembly GCA_963921515.1). Lineage (NCBI taxonomy): Eukaryota > Metazoa > Chordata > Amphibia > Caudata > Salamandridae > Calotriton > Calotriton arnoldi. The sequence goes on from CAWUFW010019377.1 coordinate 148,037, forward strand.
AGGCAGCTTTGGAACATGTCGAGGTGCAAGTAATGGGGTGGCAAAAGTGCACACAAGTCATTACGGATGTCAACGGTCTCAGCCCACCTTGCCTTGCTGGACGAGTCATGTGATGTTTAGCATCTGCTCATCGGCCCGTGTCAGGGGACACGACTCACAGCCCATGGGATCTGCATAGTGCTGTAGCACCGGACTGCGCTGACTGTGTGCTCTGCTGACAGTGAGCAGGTGAAGGGATCCTACAAGGTCATATGTCGTGCTACATTGCCATGTGTGTACTCTCCCCCTGTCACAACAGCGAACGGTTAACCACTAACCTCTTAAGCCGGGTACAGCGGGAACGATGGAAGATGTCAGATAACCCTATCCCCCATATGGAATCACCTGCGAGTATCTATATACCCACTCCACAGGTCATACCACAATAGGGGAAAGGGAAAAAGGGACAAACGAAACAAAAAAGGTGCTGCTGTGATAACACTCAAGGGGGATGTCTTCGGGAGTTGTAGACCTCACTCCTACGATAGCCCCGTGTTCCCTGTAGGTGCGACACAAGACAACATTCATGAAGTTCCCCCTTACGCCACCATAAATAATAATGTGTGAAGTGTAGTAACTTACAGTCAATATTACAGCACGCCTCCATACACAAAAAGGTACAAAAGATAAAAATAAAGAAAAGAAAACCAAGATGATTTTTTCTTACTGATACTCTGAAGGAGTTCTCGAGGTAGTCAAGCACTTCTAATAGTATCCCATAAAGAAGTCAGTGAAGAGGTACTTATCTTTCCTGCAGATAATCCATAGTTGCCTTGAGTAAGTCCACTTGTTTTCAAAAGAAGGTTCTTTTCTCTTTTACACGCGGTTCCAACGTGCAGAGAGGCCACTATCCACAAAAGAATAAAATATCAAAGAAAAATAATACTAATATCCCCAGCGCTCCGAGCCTTGTAACAGCTCTGGGGATATTCCCATATCCAAGGCACTTAACTTGCGTCTTCTGGGGAATGGCTTTGATGATTCCAGGGGAGCGTTAGTTTGTCTCGCTTTGGCTCCAGCGCGAGCAATTATCTCAAGAGGATCGCGTTCCTGTGCGCGATCCGGGTCGAAAGGAGTCTGGTTCAAGGAACTGGCAGGCGCGCAGCAGCGCGATACGAGCAGAAAGCAGACTCCCTCTGCTCATGAAGATCCCCTGAGTCGTCCGAAAATGAGGGCTTCAGAAGAGTCAGGCAACCGCTAAACGGCGGGCGATTCAGGAGCAGCTTACCAGCAGTAATTAGCTTCTCGAGTGACAAGCACCGTGTGAAGGGGAGGCGGGGCTTAAGTAGCGGAAACAGAGACGGGACAGGCACGACCTCCCGAGGCATTCTGGGAGATGTAGTCTCCATCATTCGTACTTCCCATTCGTCCCTGTGAATGTCTAAGCATAACCCCCCGATCTACCTACGCCTAAACGCGACACCCCCCAGCAGTTTCTCCGCTTTTGGAACGTTGCCACGCGATGCTGTGCTGCTCCGCCCATGGGACTGCATCACCTTGCACAGGTGTGTGTACACACGCGTCGGTCCACGCACATGCATTCTGAGTCCAGGCGAAGGCAGACATGTCCACTGTTGTGGTGGGATATGTGGAAATTCCTCCGAGATGCTACAAGGTGTGGGGACCTGTGCTGTGGGTGACAATTAATTGTGGCTGCAGGAACGTAGTTACTCGTCCATGTATGCGAGCGCTGCTTCATGGGCAATCTGTTCCAAGAGTATGTCGTTGTCAAGGTACGCGAGGGCGAGCCAGTCCATTACCTGGTCTGGGCAGCTGTGCTCCGTCCACGCCGTTTCACCAATCCGCAACACAGCCCAATAGGGGAGCGCCTCGATGTGGTCACTGCACACGAGGAGTTGTGCAATCTCCCATGCACAACTGCCTGCACATACGCCAAATATCAAGGCATCCCATGCACGGGTGTCACGGTAAAACTCCTGTTCGTGGGCCAATAGGGGGCGCACACACGTGTCACAATACAGTTCAGCTACCGTTGTGTTGAATAGGCAGACATCCATGGGCCACTAGAATGTGCATGATCGACAGTGGAACCAGGGCTGGACGCAGGTGACGTACGCAAGACGGAAACTCAGACGGTAACTGATGCGCAACAATGCCAGTGGCAGTGATCCCAACAGATGCAGTATTCGTGCACGGTACAGTTCCATGTGACAGGGGTTGTGCATGTGCCCGGGATTGCCAGCCATTGCCTTTGTTGGTCTTGTAGCACCGGCACACTTCTGACAGGTGGCAGTTGTGTGGATGAGATGCCACTGCTCGGAGCAATGAGTCGTGTTTGTGTGCAACGTTTGGGCGTATGGGCTGTTTCTTACTTATGTGTCAGGGGCATCCCAAGCAGGTGTGCCTCAGGCAGGGACAAGTGTGTGTGGGGTGTGGACACATTGGTCTTTCATTCACGCAGTTCGTGGTGTGGGAGTCGTCACGATCTGGTTTGGTATCTCTCGCAGGGAGTGCCAGACGCATTCAGGACCAAGGTCGGTGGTTCAGGTGTCCTTCAGCCTTGTGTGATGAGACAATGGAGCTTTCATTCCTGATGTTGGGCTGACTACTGCTTGCACTTTTGAAATGTGATGTGACCTTCGTGTTGTTATTGATGCCAGGCCTTTGACTTAGTGTGCGCCAATAGCGATACACACACAGCAGTTGGCATGTATGAGCCAGGAGCCCGATTGGCCTTGCGCTCCTTGTACAATGTCTCTATTTCTCGCACTCCCTCTCCCTCTCCCTCTCTTTCTCTCACTCTCTCTTTCTCTCTCTCTCGCTCTCTCTCACTTTAGCTCGCTCTCTCTGTCCTTTGATGAGCGCATGACAAACCTTCTTATCTGGGAATTTGTTTTGCAGGCTGTGACTTCTCTCTTTCTCTCTCTCTCTCTCTCACTTTCGCTCGCGCTCTCTGTCCTTTTATGAGCACATGACACACCTTCTTATCTGGGAATTTGTTTTGCAGGCTGTGACTTCCAGATTGTCCTGGGTGGACCCGCCATGACTCTTCAAAATAGTTCTTTTGTGTTTATTCTGTATGAAACGCATCATTTGCTGAGTCTGAGATGAATGTATGATTCTCATTTTTCTGACGACACATATAGGTTAGGTGTTGATATTGTGCGACATCGGGCACATTGTTTTGTTCATGATTTCGTGAGGTTGATGTGACATATCTTTGTTGGGGTGTGGGTGGGGGGTGCCCGGAGCTGGAGTGGGGTTCCGGGGGGGGGTCCTGGGTGTGGTGGCGGTGTGTGTTGTTGACCTCTCGGTGCTCCGGGATGCATGGTGAGTGGCTCCATGGCATCTGTTGTTCTTCATGTGTGGCTATGGGCTGTGCTCCCTTGTCTGTTGCAGGTTGTCGTCCGACTTTGCACCAGGTAAGAGCAGGTGTTAATTTCCTGCTGCTAACGTGCCTTATCGCATGTTTTGTGATCTTATCGCGGATCGGGCTGGTCGTTGAGAATGTTGTGGAGTGGTGTTGTCGCGGCTTTTTGCACGGGTACGCCTATTCTGCATATCAGCGTTAGTTGCCGGGGGCATCTGTGGCGATGTTTTTTGCGACTGCTATCGCAGGTAATCTGGTGTTATGGGCTGTTAGCACCAGCTTGGGAATGGGGAGATAAATTTATCGCGGATTTGGCTGTGATAACGTGCCGATAACTCGGCGATGGCTCCTTGAGAATATGCCCCTATAAATTTTATCTATCTATCTGTCTATCTATCTGTTAGAAAGTCACCCTTTTTCCCTATTCACCCCCACTTCTTGCAGTATGATACTTGTGGTAACTGACTCTGACTGTATCCTGGCCTCTGCTAACCAGGCCAAGGGCCAGTGCCATGTTTAAAAAGGTACAAATAATAGGGTCACTTATAATTGGCAATGACAGACCCTATAAGATTTTAGTAGATAATAGGGCCAGGGGGTGCAATCTAGCTATAAGTCTCTAGTACATAATGGGACATGGCAGTTTAGAGGCCCAGCAGATTTCCTTCACTTGCATGTGTGCACTGCTGAGTGCCTGCTGTCAATTTAAATGCAACCTGATTTTGCAGACTGTCTTTAAAAGTAAATTGTATGCAAGTTCGATTTTGATGGTATGGGCACTTTTAAAGTGATAATCCACCTTATTTCTATATATTAGGCACTTCTGAGATCTCTCCTAGGTGTCTCAGGGGAGTGGGGACATGTAACTATGAGCAGGGACCTTATAAAAGATGTTTTATATGCTCTGATGAAGGTAAAATAAAACTGCCCATATCATTTTTTCACATTGCATCATAGGCTAACATTGCAATATTTTATTTAGGTACAATTATTGCTCGGAAAGGAAAAAAGGTTTCTTTCAAAAACTTAAAAGATTGGTATTGATGAATTTAAGAACTTACCATTGTTATATTTGTCATAACTAGTACAGAAGAGAAGTTATAGAACTTTCACTTCTGTAAGCCAAAATCCAGGCTTCTAGTGGTCTCTGCATTAACAGGCATAGCCAGGTTGCTTTGATTAGTTGATAGGTGGCCTGACCAGAGCAGAGGCAATCTGAGCTCAAGAGATAGCAGATCAGTAAGGAATGCCAGGTGTACATACCCCGCACATCCTGTGCCCCAGTCAGATGGCAGGCTTAGTACGGAAATTTGCAGAGGTCAGGGGTAGGAGAGCTAAATGGAATGAGCCACACTGTTAGTTGGTTTAGCCAGCTCTTACTCATCTGGAGAGAAATCATCCATGTTGGATTGTGGAAGTGCAGTTCTTTGTGGGGCAAGAAGATGCCACACTTTGGTGAAGTTGTCATGCTTTTGGGAGGCACCCAGTAACTCATTGGACAGAGGTGCACCCCTGCTTGTCGCCCCAGAACACTGAATAAATATGTGAGATCTGCATAGTCTCTCAAATACTGTGCCTGAAACTACAAGTAGAAGAAGTACTGCCTGCCCTGCTGGAATCTGGATTTGCACCCAATGGCCTGCACTCTGACAGACTGTGCCTGCTGCACAATCAGCCCTGGGGACTGTGCCGTGCTTCAAGAAGGATTAAGGAGTGGACTCCTTGCAAGCTACAGGTGAACAAAGCCCACCTGCATCATCTCCACCAAAAGTCCCAGACCGAAGTCCAGCCAGTGCACTTTTAAGGATTTGGCCAGGTGCATTGAGGGAATTGCTGTCCAGACATCCCAGAGACCATCTAGGAGATTCCACATCTTTAGATGGGTGTTATGGACACCTCAAACCTACAAGGAGACTTTCAGGAAGCACCTCCTGAAGTTTGGGGAACTTTGGATAGCTTTTGTGAAAATGTTCCCTGAGGTGACCAACCCGACATTGATAGTCAAGCCGACTACCTTCAACTGCGACCCGGCCAGGATTTCATGTTCGTCCCTCTGAAAGCTCTGGAGCTCCAGACTTTCAGTATTTGACCGGTGTCTCGCAGAAAGTCAAGCCGGTGAACCCTCGCTGAATCCTGCCTGCTCTGGAGGGTCGTGTGATGTCGGAAGAAAAAGCTTTTAAGTGTGAAGATAACATTTTGACGGGGACTTCCCGTTTAGTGTATCCGACCAGGGCTCCATCGCGTTCGGTCTCAAACTTCAGCGGTCAAGCATGACCAAATATCCCAGAGTGGCGCTATATGTTTACAAGCACTATACATTGGTTAATATTTAATCATTCATATTTCCGGTTCCCTACATTAGATTATTGTCGTTTTGTTGTCTATTTGTTTATAAAAATATTTCCTATTTTTATCAATTGGTGCGGGATTTTTATTGTGTATTGTGTCTTATTGATTTGATATATTGGTGTTTTTAAAAATGCTTTACACTCCTGTCTCCTAAGTTATGCCTGACTGCTCGTTGTCTGCTACCAAGGGATAAGCAAGGGTCTAATTTTCTGAGCACTTTACTGGACCCTATACCGTGTTTGTGGCCTTATTACTACTGGTAGGTGCATACTTACCCCTACCAATAACCCACTGTCCATTGCTATCAATCCATGTATGTATGTATGTATAAAATCATAACTGGATAACTGTGTAATATGGGCCTTTATTGCCATTGAGGGTTCTGGTGACATTTACAAACCACAAGGCCTGAGTGGTTTATAAACATCACTTGAACTCTGAGATAGTATTATAGGACCTTATTACACATGTTCCTCATTATATATATTTTATATTACATTATTTATTAATTGATTTTTGTGAGTCTTTAGTTTAGTATTCATTGTTTGACGGAAACTGCTGATGTGTCTGTCAATGTTTTGAGAACTGGGTATTTGAGAATAATGTTCTTATAGTTGAAATGCATTTTATTCAACAATAGAATTTAAATTTGAGTGGTTTACAAGGAAATCAAACACATACATTCGAAAATTCTCTTTTTTGTAGTACATTGACAGTATAGAGTATGTTTACAAGACATATATGACATATTGCTGATAGGGATCGGCATTTACAATCTTTATTTTCACACATTTATTGGTAGACGATTGCATCAGGTGTGGGCCTGCAAGGGTGAGCTTGTCAGGGGTACTGACTGAGTAACGGTTAAAGAACTTCACTGTCATTGTGAAAGTCATTATTTTTTACCAGCACTGAATGAAAGATGGAAAGGTGTTTTAATCACCCATTTAACTTTGTGTTTAGGGAAGCTAAATAACCAGCAAATTAGATCAGCGCAGTCTCTCTTCTGTGAAATACAACCTTTGAAACCAAGGGCAAACATTCACTAAGGCGACTTCTCAATTGTTGTACTTAGCCTTCACTTCAGGTTTTCCCTAAAGCCTATTTCCTTCTCCCCTCCTGTTTTGCTGAATTCGTTTTTGTTGCCCTTAGGTGCTAAAGTGCTTGTGCTCTCTCTTTGAGACATGGCAAAATAGGCTTACACCTGATTGGCATATTTGATTTACTTCTAAATCCCCTATAAAGTAGTATACCATATACTCATGCTAGTAAATTAAATGCTTCTAGTAGACATGCAGCATGTATTGTGTCACTTAAGTAGCCCCTTAAAACATGTTTCAGGCCTGCCATTGCAGCCTGTGTGCAGATTTAAACTGCCATTTCGAACTGGTGAAATAAACCTTTTGCCAAGCCTAAACCTTCCTTTTTAGGTCTCGGCTAGGCAGCGCATGCGCTGTCTCGTCGAGAGATGCTGTATACAGTATTGTGGGGGGAAGCTCCACCCACTTTCCGTCTACGTTTTTCTATGTTTTCATTGGCTTCAATTTTAAATGCTGCCTATTGATTGGTTTACCACGTGTTAGTCCCTCCTCCCGACGGCCATGGCGTAATTTGTGCACGTCCGAGGCTATTGGCCCCTTTACTGAAACATTATTTTATGCCCTATGTCCCCCCCCTGCCCCCTCCCGCAGTTCGTCGGTTCTTGCCCCCTGATCACCCCCCTCCTCCCCGTTCTTGCCTTTTTAAATGCCTGCACTCCTATTTGTAATGCAATACGTCTCGCGTAAATGCGATCCGTATTGCATTGCAAATGCTTGTTTTAAAGTAGTGCGCAAACTTAGAGGCACGCCCGACGAAGCCTTACCGGAAGTGACATCCCTATGGTGCATCGGAAAAGAAGCCTTGGTTGCTCCGGAACTGTTTACATTCCAATTGCATCTCACTGGCGCGCCCGCGAGGTCAGAAGAGAATGGTTACCGGGCCTCACTGCTCGAACCTGCTCCAGCCCCCACCTTCCAGGGCCTCTGCATGGCTGTCCCCGTTTTTTGTTTTAAGAATCTAGTCACCCTACCCATGGGTACTGACACTGCGTGGAGAAACCAGGAGGGGCGTCGGAGGGAGCCACGTGAGAAGCAAAAACATCAAACCGTGGGCTCCCTTTTTTCCCCCGCCAGGAGTGAGGGCTGCGTGCGCTGAAGGCAGCTGTACCCCGCGCAAGATGAAATCTCGTCAGCCCCTCTCTCAGGTCCAGCACGTAGCTCATCACAAGCTCCTCTGTAATCTTTGATCAGGTACCGCAGGCTGTGCTGGGCAAGCTAGTGTGTTTTGGGGGAGGGAACGCGGGTAATTTTTTCATACAGTTCCACATAATAATTGCTTAACTTAATTAAGGGGAGGCTTGCTGCAACATGTAGGGTGACCTCAGTCTGCAGTTTTGGCAGAAGGGTCCCAGAGGGGGTTCTGGCATGGCACAAAGCTTGCTACAGAGCTTACTGCCATTAAGGAGCCTTGGGGTCCAAAGGGTTGCTACCAAAGGGGCAGAGACCAACGAATTAGCTGCAAGTCACTTTTTGGATTTCCACCCCACTCATTGCCGCAAAGCACATTGGATAGGCGGCAGACCGGACATGTGAAAATAGCCTTTGCGCTCCTTCAGGGGGCTCGGCATTTGTTTTCGGTGCCATAACAATATGGGGACATGTTTTATGTCTCCATACCTCGGCCCAATTATTGCAGCAGTTTGACTGATTCATGTAACCTACAGTTTGAAGATGTGACCAAAAGACTGGAGACACGGGAGACAGTGGGGAGGTCGGCGAGCACCGCAGTCAGTAGTTCATTACTTGTGGTTAAAAGCTGGCATGCCTGTATGTGCATTGAATGCCCTCAAATAAGCTGTCACAAGGCGCAGATAAAGTATAGAGATCCTTCACTTTCTGCACACAAAGAAACTTTGCCCTTTGTACAACAATAGGCCTAAGCTGGGAGACCCATATATCTCAAGCTCTATATATAACTAGCGAGAGGTAGGGGAATCTCTTAAGCGGGATGGACGATATTTGGAGACAAGATTCGTACAAAATAAAAATAATTATATAGTACGAATAATCAAAGCAAAATTGCATTGAGCAATCGATTTGGGGTTACAATATGAGATGACCTAAGGCAAAATTTTGAAATTGAATGGTTAAGAGTTGCATCGTGAGTAATGGCTTCATATGGGCTGTATTGTGTCGTGAATCGGTTATGTGGCGTGTGCTGTGTGTGCCCTGGTATGTGTTTAATGTGTGAGCAACTCAAGACCTGGCTGTTCGAACAGTAGCGGACCCCCCTCCCCCTAGCGCCTTGAGACCCTCCGGGTGAGTAGCGCGCTATACAAATGCTTGATTGATTGATTGAGTGAGAATGGTGGGTGCTGTAGTGGGTTGTACAGTTTAAGCGCGTGGGGTGTTCGTGTGGGTGGTGAATGGATTTAGTGTGTGGCAAGTGTGTGTGAAGGTGAAGTGGTGTGTAGGACAAGTATGTACATTTGTGTAGAAAGTGTGGAGTTTATGTTTGCATTTGTCGGTGTGTTTGCGTGTGTGTCAGCGTTGCGTGTGTTGATGACTATGGTTGGTGTGGAGTGTCTGTTTAAAGGCAGTTTTGTATATATGGATTGCATGTATGGATGCTTGAGTCTATGTGTGGTTAATGTGTTTTGTTGGGAGTGGAGTGGGTGGGGGTTGCTGCCTCCCTCCCAGGACCTCTAATACGGACTGGTGCCAACTGGTTGCGGCTCCACGAACCCTGGGTGCCGGTGCGGCGATCTGTGAGCAGGTGTCGAATGATCCCGTACACATTCCACGCACCACCACCTGTGCGCTAGGGCGATTGTGTTTTTCGTACCCCTAAATAAACCACATTTGAAGATGTATTTCTTCTGTGCCCGCCACCCCACTCCATTAGATCCCAATTATGTGCTATACAGCTAATTACCAGTGAACAACAAACCACAGCAGAGTTCACCCTGTACTCCCCTCCCTCGCGCTAACGCCCTTCCCCAACAACTAAAATGATTTCTGAAGTAAAGGCATAACATGGCAAATAAATTGTACTCAGAAAAGAAAAACGAGGTGGGATTTGGAAAAAAACACTCTGGCACAACTATTTTGATGTGCATCTACTAGTCACTACAATTACTTTAATGTTTGGGAGGTTGGGTTATCCTCAACATTCGCAAATCGCCGCCATTCATTTTTTTTCTTTCCAATAAAATGCATAAGAAAATTAAAACAAAATTATAACACAACAAAACGTTTAAAAATGTGTAGCCACTGAATTAAATATTTCGAAAACAGAGACCGTTAAATAAATGTTTTTTTTTTGGTCTGCCACCATGCGAGGCTGTCACTTGAAATGAAAAACAAACACGCTCTTTAGCGCATGTTGCCACCCCCCACCCCACCCCCCCAATCTCCTGTTTCACAATTCCCCATATGCAGGAGCGCACGTGCCTCCTGGGGCTGCTTAAATATACATTGAAAAGTATTCATCGTGGTTCCTCGCCACGCTTTAATTGTGTGCTTCATAATAATGAAGGTGGGGATTTGCATACGGTACACAGGGGAGCGCTTTTGCGCCACGCGCCGTTATTTTGCGCTGGATCTGAGAGGTGGACTCTCGGTCTGGGGAGTTTGATGTCTGTGTCAAATGAATGTGTTTCTGGAGTGAGCCGGAGGTCAGCTTCTGGCCGCTGGCAGATGCGGTGACGTCAGTGAAGTAAGGGGGAGGGGAGAGGAGCGGGGGCGGCGAGCCTGGCAGAGCTCTGCTGACGAGGTGGCAGGTGGACTGAGTGACAGCTGATTGACAAGGTGGGGGCGGGGAGGAGACGGCACGAGGCTTTTCCAACCGGGATTCAGTGCCAGAGAGCTGGGCAACTTCCAGGGAGCCAGAACATGAACGTCATTTTTATCGACCTTGGAAAGATGAAAAGCGGAGTTGAACCTGCCAGACCTTTAAATTGCACCTTTGAAGGCTAGGGTGAGCGCTCAGGTAATGAATGCCCCAAACCAAAGTCTGTTTTCGGCAAAAAACACGACAAGCCTAAACGTGTTCACTCTGTTTATACTTCCTTTTTTGTAACTGGTCAGAGTTGTGGACAGCGAAGGAGTGTTGTCCCTGTGGCTCACTTAACCACGAAAACTTGAGTTTTTTTGACAAACTTCTAGTGTCTGAGATTATTATTATTGTTGTTATTTTAAACTTTTTTTCTGATCCCAGTTTATCCTGTACCACGAGGTAAAAAGGAGCAATTAATTTGCTTTTTTTGAGCGGATCGGCGAAAACCTCCTGGTACTGCTTCTCTGTGGGTGTCACCCACATTTGCATTGCATGTCTTTAGCCACTCCTTGATCACTACTCTTTTGCATATGTAAATTAGGGTATTTTGTACTTCCAACCCTGTCGCTATCCAATATACGTGCAGCCTGCGACTGGTGTACATTAATTTGTGGATGCAGAAGTTACGCTCACGTAGACTAATTTACTTACACGCAGATCAGGGTAATCACACTTCATATTGTCTCGAGCAGTTTCTGCGGATGTTTCAACTTGGGCATTTTGTGAATTGCATTTAACCGGAAATAACATAAAATGAGAGCAAGTCTGTTTTACAGTAAAGGGAGCTTACATACTCATTCATTCCTCTTCCAGTCCCTTACTATATGCACCATGACAAGCGAGGACTACCACATATAAGCATATGCACAACTATTTTTTACCATAAGGCACTGCTCATTGCCTCACACATGATGACATAAGTTACATCAATGACATCATATATCACGCTCCATTAACATCTTTCATAACATTACTTTGGGCAGGCAGGGTGTGGGATTTTTGAAGACGCTTTAAAATGAGTTCCATCTGTGCACAAACTATTTAATCACCAAATTGGTAAACTTTCTTCTCCATGGCTAAATACTCAAAAGGTCCCAAAGGCGAGACCGATTGCATTGCAAATGCTTGTTAATACATATGTGTGAAACCTAGGGTAAGCTTTAAACAGCCCATAGGGTAGGGAGTATTGTATTTAAAAAGTGGGACATGTCCTTTAAAATTTTACATGCCTTGGCAGTGAAAAACTCTTAAATTCATTTTTCACTACTGCAAAACCTCTGCAGTAGGATAACATTGGGTTCCCTTATTACATTTGATAGGCGATATCTGTTTCTTGGGAACATATATAAATATCATGTTTGGTGTCTAAGGGATTGTAATGTAAAATCCTCTTTAATCGTAAAGATAGGGGGAAAAGAAGATAGAGAATTCAAAAAAGCAACAATAAAAAATAAAAGCAGAGGGTAGGGAAACAAATCATAAAGTAAACATAAAGTTCAATAATTGGATAGGTTAGAGAAAATTTGAAAAAGTGATCTTAGATGGGCAGTCAAATAGACAGACAAGCAGGAGCAGACTGGAGAAAAGAGCTACTCCCTCAAAATGACTGCTTACATCTGCTGCATCATGCCCAATTTCACCTTATATGTTTTGTACTCAGTGTTGCAAGTATCAATGAGGTCTTCACATGGGTACAGTTTTGATCCATTCCCATGAAGTGCATTAGGCCCACCATACATGAGCCAAAGCAAGAAATATATATAAATCTACTAATTGTCCTGAAGAAAGGTGGTTTTCATAATCTTATCCACTGAAATGGGTTGACGCATTAATGAGGCATATCACTTGCCACATTCGATTTTAGAAAGCCTCAAAAAAATATATATGGATGTAATATCCAATGAAGTGTGTTAGAGAATGCTTACAAAATTATTATTTATATTACAAATTGATTGATTGTTATTAGGAGTGGGCGGAATTTTTAATTCTACTGAAGGACTTGGAGGAATTAGTAATTCTGCTTTAGTCATGTAATGCATAATTACTAATAAATTGTGCTGCTCAGCCCGTCGGCATAATTAAAAATCAGCACTGGTAATTTGGCTTTTATACAACAAATTGTAATGGAAAGGGACTTGAGAGTGAGACCCTACACTTGAGGTACATCTGAAGAGCATAAGAAAGTTAAACTAGGTTGCAGAATATGAAGATTTAATTTACAATACCGAACATTTGGCTAAAAGCACTCACACCTCCAGCAAATAGAGATCACCATTGGTTTGCTGTTTTCTCTTGCCATAGCAGCTCTGTAAATTCCCACAAACCATTGAACACTTTGACATAGATTATAAACACAAACCATTGAGCACATGCTAAATAGTGTAACAAATTATGCGGACAGTTGATAAACAGTAATTATTCTTTGTTATCTTTATTTTCTTTCTTTTTTTAGCCAGCCATCACATGTTTCGTTGTGTAATGAATACCCCATGACTTCTTCAGGGCTGAAAGATACAATAAACACAATACTGGTTGCAGTGTGCATACAACACACAACAAACAAGCACCCGTGTTCTAGTGCTATAATATGAAGATTCCAATTGTGCAAAAGCGTGAAAACCCATGCTTAAAATGTCAATAGCTAGAATCGATATCATATGTCCTGATACCCTTCTTTAACTTCACCACAAAGAGATACATTCACTGTATTGTAGATCTCGTAGGACATGGCATGTTTCTGAAATCCTAGAGTGTAACGTCTCTTCAGATAGAGCATAACGGAAAATCACTGTGTAGTGCCTATATTGCATGCAAGTCAAAAAGTGACTTCTTTCCTAATGTTATGGCATACCTGTCTTCTCATGAAAAGCTTGTCAGTTCAGTCCTGTATAATCCTCCTAACTTGATACCGTTTCTACTTCCGTCCCGGATATCAACTATGCTTCGTCTCTGTTCCATGTTCCTGTATGTTTAAAATAGTATTGTATTAAAATCAATATCATACATTAACCTCTATTCACCAGGGAATAATCAATATAATCACGTTATCTCACCTGTATCGTGTGATTATGAAAGTTCTGATCCAAGATTCTTAGTTAGTCAGTACTAATGCCTGCAAATCATGTGCCTCCTGTTTCGCCAATACAACCATTTCATGGGGACAATCTTCCCTCAATAATTTCACTGCAGATAATGCAATACTTATAGAATGGCAATCGCCAATTACTCTTCACTGTCACTCTACATAACGTTATCATATGCCTCATGCTGGCCCCATCAAGGGCCTTCTATTTTAAAAGAGAAACTTACCTGAAAGCGAGTACGCTTGCAGAATATTAGGGCATTTCAGAACCACGCCAACCGTATTTGACCGCAGCTGAACCATTACCTTTGACCCCCTTTGAGATCTATTCGTGAGTTCCAGCCGGCATGTCTGAAATGCACCCACCTCACGCAATGTGATGTCCCAGGACTGTCACCATATTGTGTTGTATTCCTCTTAGGGTGTCCATAAACGGGCTTTCCAGTATCATGTCCTTATATAGGCACAATTCGCCCTGCCCTTATATAGGCATAAAATCCCAGCCCTTATTTAGGCATTAAACCGTGCACTCCAAATACAGGCATGGTCTCCGACATCCGTCCACCCTAATGTCACGACGAGTTCATGAAGAACAGACCCTTAGGCTGCGGGAGTTTCCCTAGCCCAGGACTATTGATTTCTTCAAGGACTCGTATATTATGCATGAACCATTATTCCTTAGGGGGTTCATTCATGACGTCTTTCGCTGTCCGACTCACGTCAATACTAACTTTCTTAGGTGCTCTCAGGTATAAATATACCTTCCCTAGCCCCTGTAAACCAGAGGAGACCTCGAATTCAGAGGAGCCCGTTTCCCGGCCTGACACACTGAGAAGACGCTGTCATCCCTGCACACAGAGAGCCCAGCTTCCAGTGATCTGACTTCCCTTGCGGGGTGTTGGAGTTCGAGTCTGGCAAAAGATTCCTACCTCTCTCATTCTTCAGGTATGGAGCAGACTAGAACCTAGAGGGACTCTTGGCATACTAGGCATACTAGGCATACTAGGCTTAACATACTCTTAGTATACCATAGTAAGGAATACTTCACCTACTTCATACCTCTCCCTACACCTAGGATAGGTTAGGTACATTGGGGTAGAACTAGCTTAGAAACGCATCGTATGAGTACTCGCATTTTTAGTCTGTGTTATTTATGTAAATGCATATGTACTAAAAGATAATGCTATCGCAGTATTATTTATTTTTACTGCTCACACTGTACATTATTTATCTCACATACTGTCTTGTGATCGTAACAGCACATTTAACTTACACCAGAAACAAGACTGTTCAATAAATCTTTTATTGAAACGCCCGTCTATTCTTTCTGTGTAACTTTGAGGAAAACTAAGCATGCACGATTGAGCAGAGTGAAATAGTTATCTATTGTTTCCACGACTCTGGGACACGTTCTGATTCTAAAGGGAAACACAGTGGTCATGTTTTGCGGCTGCCAGAAACTACTCCCTTCTTGTTGTCAAGGAGTTTCTAGTGGCTTCTGAGCTAGCTGGCACAAGTAATTAAGGTTAATATACTCGATAGGGACATACTGACCTTAGTCCTATGTCAAACCTATAGGATATATTATTCCAATGCGCAGAGCCTATTAGGGAAATAGGAGCTACACTACAATTGGACATGCCATTGTTTATCAATGAAAAAAGACCAGCTCATCCCCGGCTCTAAAAACCTCCTGTCATTCAATTGGCCCACCCACTTTTTTTTCCAAAGCTTAAGGAAGTGCCCCAGAGACTCCTACTTCCTGTTCCTGTCCCGCAGGCTCCTCGTCGTGCTTTGTCCCTTTCTGGTCACTTTTCATTGGGATTTGGAGCTGGAAGGATCACTCTCCTTGTCTGCTGCATATATACCATTGGATGTAAGGACTTTGTTTTTGAGATATCACAAGTAAGTTGAAAAACTGGTGTATAAGCGTGTTGTTTGTTTGACTGGGGGCATGCACCTGGATTTATTTATACTTTTATTCGATTTTTAAAATTTATTGTGGTGGGTGGCCTGCAGTTTTAGTTTAGCAGGGGCCTAGTTTTTTTGTGCATGAAATTTATCTTCTTTTGTAAAGGAAAAATGTTGCACAGTTCAGCACATTTTCTTTTTTAATAAGTTTGCAATATTGATTGATTTAATTAATTCACTATGTGGCCTAGTTTGCCAATGAGCCTTCCAGCCAGTAGGCCCTGTACTATTCATGGTTGCATGAAACAACTGTTTCTGTGGATTTTTTTGTGGTTTTTCATGTTTTTTCCACACAAACAGTGCTTAGGTGGGGTAATGCATTGAAGGATGTGTTTTGTTGTGAACATTTTTAGCCCTGTTAATTTTCTTTTTTGGCATTGCTGAATTAATGCGGTGTTCTTCTGAGTTCTCTGTGTTACCATGCCTCTTTTGTCTGGCCACTGTGTGTGTGTGTGTGGGTGTGTGTGGGTGTGTATGTGTGTTTGACATAGGCCACGATTTGCCTTTGTTGTATAAGAATCAGTATGCCATGGGGCCAGGGGCCATTTTGTATAGTCAGTGTCCACCCTAGGCCTGCATATGTTCTTTGTTTTCCAGGACCCTTGTTGTTGTAGTTGTTGTGACCATGTGGCTGGTGGCCATTTTGTGTAGCCATGCAGTGTACTGCTTTCCCCATAGGCCTGCATTTCTTCTTTGTTTGTGGCCTTGCCCCCTTGCTGGTTGTTGATGTCAGACCATGTGGCTGGCGGCCATTTTGGGAAGCCAGCCAGTGTGCTTTCCCCATAGGCCTGCATTTCTTCTTTGTTTGTAGCCATGCCCCTTGCTGGTTGTTGTTGTGACCATGTGGCTGGTGGCCATTTTGTGTAGCCAGCCAGTGTGTTTTCCCCATAGGCCTGCATTTCTTCTTTGTTTGTGGCCATGCCCCTTTGTGGGTTGTTGTTGTGACCATGTGGCTGGCGGCCATTTTGTGTAGCCAGTCAGTGTGCTTTCCCCTTAGGCCTGCATTTCTTCTTTGTTTGTGGCCATTCCCCCTTGCTGGTTATTGTTGTCTGACCATGTGGCTGGTGGCCATTTTGCATAGGCATCCAGTGTGCTTTTGCCATAGGTTTGCATGTGTTGTTCTTCTATTATGTTGTGGCCATGCCTCCTTGCTTGCTGGTTCACCATGTGGTTGGTCGGTGGCCATTTTGTGTAGGTAGCCAGTGTACTTTTGCCATAGACCTGCATGTAATCTCTTTTGCGCCCAATGCCTTTTTGCGCTGTGTTGTTCATGATGACCATGTAGCAATGGCAGGCAGCCATTTCGTGTGTCCAGCCAGTGTGGCCCTTTGCCATATGCTTGCAGGGATTGTTGAGCAATGAGATGGCAGTTTAATAAATAAAAACGAATGATATGCTGAGGATTATGTCACTTACTCATAATTTTCTTAATTGTAATTTTTTTCAATTTAATTTTTATATTTTTTATAAAAAAATGTTGTTTTAGATTTTTTTTACCATTTTCATAGCATCTGGCATTAATGAATCAACCCCATGTCTGCTATAGGTGCCCAACAGCAATCATTGTGTAAGGATTATTAAATTGTCAATGCCTTTGTCAGCTGTACCTCCCTGCATGCCACATCCCACGTGATGCATTGCACATAAAGCAAACAGTTACAGCTGTATTGTTTTGTTGTTGTTGCTCTGTCTAATCCTTTGAGTGTACAGTCACCATGAAAGTTTATGTTAGTGATGTTTTCCATTTTAGGAATGACCATTGTATACTTTTGTGAATTATTTATAATATCTTAAGTAAGCACACTGAATGATATTGTTTAATTGTACTACAAATTGAACTGTAACAATGCCACGTTTCACTGTCACTGATATTTTTCTTGCTTCTTTGCTCTTAGGTTCACAAAAGAAGAGACATTACCCACAGTACTGCCAGACAGAAGGCCTGTGCACGATGTGACGCATGACTGACTATGCAACCCAGTCATCTCTTCAGCTTATTGTGAAGCTAAGTGCCACTGCCAACTGACCGCTTCATGATGGCCCCTAAGAAAGGTGCTGCCAAGAAAGTGGCTAGTGGGGAGCAGAAGAAGCAGATTTCCACCACTGCCGTGCCGACTTCAACCTTTTTTAGGAAAGTTGTGCCTGCCGCACCGGCCTCCAGCGAGAAAGCTGAAATCAGCACTCATCGATCAACAGCACCACCTCCGCAACCTAAGCCCTAGCTTGTTCCTGGGACCACAGAGACCACTTCAATTCACTAAAAAGGAACACGATTACCAGTCACGACTTTCTGCCTTGAAAAAGCCCACGGCGGATGGGCCAAACGGGCGAAACACGTGTCGGCTGTTTTTGTTCTATGCATGAGAATATTAATAAACACATCGTGTTTGAAACCTACCAATGAACTTTGGAAATTATTCCTCCTACAAAACACCAATTAAGAAGGCACAGTCCTCTGCCCATTACCTAAACTTGTACCCTGCAATGGCTCTTGGGTGTAGCCATTTGTGAGGCACGTGCCATCGTTAAGATTGGGCCCTGACAACTGTAGCATAAAAGCCCAGATTCCACCACCCATCTCAGTAACCTAAGCCCAGGAACATGTCTACCAGTGAGGCAGCCAGTGCAATCATGTCGAGTAGCAATGTTGAATTGGATTTGTCCCATTCGCAAAGTAGTACACAATCTTTTCAGGATACACAGCAAAGTGGACAGCAGCCGCAGCCAGCAATGGATTTTTCTGATTTTGGAGCAGAACAGGAGGTTGAGCTTCCTTCAGAGCAGGGAGTTGAACCTCCTCTTTTAGAATCATTGGCTCCCACATTTCCAGGAAGGAAAAGGAAGGGTACTGCAGCACCATCTTCTTCAAGCAGCATCACTACTGATGATGATGATAGGTAAATGGAGTGGATCCCAGCAGAGACCAGGAGACAACAGGAGAGGCAAGAGAAAAGAAAAGTTCCAAAAAGACTTAGACCTATGGAAGGGGATGAAGAGGAGCATGACGATGATGAGGTAGTCATGGTGGAAGGTGACACAGAGGACTCGAACATTGCTATTCAACCAGCTCCGAGGGATGTGGCACAGGTAGCACTACCACCAGCACCCATATTTGCAAAGCCCCAGCTGAGACTTGCACCAACCCTTGCCTTAGGAGAAGCAGAGAGGCAATCGATGACATGGCCACCTACCTCCAGTTTGTCTGCACCTAATCTTGATCAGGCTAATTTGGCCAACTACCGCCCCATCTCCCTCCTGGCCTGGGTGAGCAAGATTCTAGAAAGACACATAAACACTACACTTGTAGTCTTCCTGGAATCTAATAATCTACTTCACCCCTCCCAGACGGGGTTCCGTCCCCAGCTTGGCACTGTGACCGCCCTTCTTGCAGTGACCGAGGAAGCAAGAAGGATTCTAGATCAAGGGGGCACTGCGGCAATTATCCTTCTTGATCTCAGTGCCGCGTTTGACACTGTTAACCACAATACACTGATTCTCAGACTCAAGAATCTGTGAGTATCCGGCTCTGCAGTAGCCTGGCTGCAGTCCTTTCTTAGCGAACGCTCCTTTAAGGTTTTTGAGGGAGATGTTGTTTCCAACCAGTTGCCTCTCAGCTGTGGGGTTCCTCAGGGCTCTGCCCTGAGCCCCACACTGTTTAATGGATACATGAGACCCTTGGCAGAGATTGTCCATCCATTTGGCATAAAAATCATCACCTATGCAGATGACACGCAGCTCGTGGTGGCGCTTAACCACCCCGAGGGGTCATCTAGCACCCTAGGCTGCTGCCTAGAGAAGGTTGCCAAGTGGATGGAACTCTCATGCCTTAAACTTAACGGGGACAAGACGGAGCTTATGCTCCTGGGCAACTCCCCCTCCTTCAATCCTGCATCACTTTGGCCCAACTGCCTAGGACCGGTCCCAGCCCCAAAAGACCAGATTAAGAGCCTCGGCATCTGGTTCGACCGTTCCCTTACTTTTAATCATCAGGCAGCGAAGCTTTCTGCGACTTGCTTTGGCCTACTAAGGATGCTTCGGAAGGTCCTTCCTCTCCTCCCCTTCCAGGCCAGAAAGATCATGGTTCAAGCTCTGATTCTTTCCCGTTTGGATTATGGGAATGCCTTATATCTGGGAGCTCCACAGTACACTATTAATAAGCTCCAGATTATTCAAAACTGTGCCGCACGCAGACTCCTCCAGATTCCACGATGGCATTCCGCAAAACAAGCTCTAAGGAGCTTGCATTGGCTACCGATCAGGGAAAGGATTCAGTTTAAGGCCATGTGCTTGGCCCATAAAGCCTTCTGGAAGAATGGCCCGGCCGTTCTCCAACCCCTGATCACTCCTTATCAACCTAGGAGAGACCTTCGTTCAACTGCCTCTTTTCTCTCCCTACAACCCAGAATAAGGAGAGCCAGATGTGGTGGGCGCTCCTTTTCATATAATGCTGCCATCGGTTGGAATGCCCTCCCACTTTATTTGCGGAAAGAACCCAATCTGCTTACGTTTCGGAAGTCTCTAAAAACCTGGCTCTTTTAGATCTGTATTCATCTCTCTCTGTTCTGTCTTCTATATCCGTCCGCAGCACTGGGAGGCCTCCGGGTAGCCATCGCGCTCTATAAATGTAATTTCAATTCAATTCTTCAGGCATTGGCAGTGGGCTGGTAGAAAAGAACTCCTCCCCAGTTTGAGACTTTTTTACAGTTAGCAAAGAGGGGGAGCACATTGCAGTTGGCACCATTTATCACACAAATGTTCGTCAAGGTAAGCCTGGTACACATTATGGTACTGGAGGCTAGATGACCCATATGAAAAAACACCACGCAATCAAGTGGGAGGAGAACCTTAAAAAAATTGCTGAAGGTAATGGTGGTGGGGACAGCCGGGGAACATCAGCTACAAGTCCAATCGCGGCAGAAGGTGATGATGAGGAAGAAGAGGGTGACATCTTCACGCAAAGCAGCTCAGTCCCCAGCAGTGCACCACCAGAATCACCCACCTCAGCGACTTCACAGTGGCACAAGAAGACTCAGAGTGAGATGATGGAGACACCATGGTATACAATGACTGCCAAACCACAGCGATGCACATTGAGTCTACCACTATCATCTACTTCTCAAAAGAAGCCTGTGTCAGTGCTCCAAGAAAAGAAGAAAGTCCAGGCTACTAATATGGGCATGTGTTTTTCACACCATCCACCTAAGGAGAGACATGTGGACACTGATGACCGCGTATGTTGTGTACATGTATGCGGCAGTTGGAAATAAATTTCACCTGCCTCCTGACACTGCTGCTATCAACACCTTCTCCATTTTGGCTGCTGTTTGCCACCTCTGGGAGCAATCATGGCATGAACTACAGGAGAAAGGGCCCGTCCCTTCACTCCAGAGAAGCTGGATTCCTTGGTAGATGAGGTCCTTCCCCTGTATTCTCAGCTCTATGGCTCGCAAGAGGAACAGGTAAGTTTCTCAAATACATATTTAACTCCATTTCACTGCTTCCTTTCTAAACCTATAGGTTACAATGTGCCTCTAAGTGTTAGAGTGTAAGCATTATATTGCTTTCATACATTGTGTGGCACCTAACATAGGGCACACATGTAATGGATTAAGGGGCCCTGGACTTTGTGGAGAGAAGGCCACCATTGGAATGTGTGACAAGGGTGATTTCTACTTGTGTTACATGCATATCTCTATGCAGGCCTCAAGTTCATAGTAGCTACAATAGTTCTCAAATCACATCACGGTATATGTGCATTGTTATGTGTAGGATTCATACCATGAGCCAAGTCTGTATACTGTTAGAAGCATTTGAGGATGATGTTAGCCAAGTGCACCATCCCACTGATCACTCAGCCCACATCAGACTTTGTAAAATACTTTGTAAAACAGTTGTCTGAGAGGTATCTACAGCTCAAAGACCCCTTAAGAGTGCAAAACAACCATATGTTCACATATGGGATGCCAGAAGCATGACTTTCCAGTATTGAATTGGTGGAAATGTGAAGTTTATGTGGGATAAGTAGCCTCAGCCTGCAGAGATCAAGGCCTGACATTGATAGGTAGGCAATCTGGGCCATGGCCCAGCCTGGGCCAGAGGTACTGTGGCAGGATAACTGATGCACGGAGTAATGTCCCTGTAGACCTGCTTATTGATGGATGATCCCAGAAAGAGTTTTTTGCACTACTAGTAGCCCTGATAACTGTTATGTGGATAATATGAGGAATGCTGACTGAGGTGACCCCTGACCTGATACTTCTTTCCATTGACCCACAGTGTCAATGTGTGTCTGTCACTAATGACTGTCCCCTTATTCACACAGTCTGTTGACACTTTTCTAATAGTGTTGCTTCTGCTGTACAGGCCTATTGCACATCTGAGGCATGAGCAGTGTAGATAGTGGGTTACTTTTGAAGAGATTTGGAAATGTGAATAATCTGCATGGCTACAATGTTCCCTATCACACAACACATACAATGGTATGTTGATTGTCATCCCTGTTAAAGTGACTCACATGGCAAAAGGGGTGTCCTGAGATGGCTGCACAAACAACACAAACTTATGTTGACTTACCATGATACTTAAATAAGTAGTCCACATGCCTGAGAGAGGTAGCTCTCAGTGTCAAACATATCATCCCTTACTTTGTGACCTTAGTCTTAGGATGTTGTGTATAATATGGTACTTGCCTCTATGGACCATATGCATCAATGCAATGGGCCTGGTAGGAAAGGTACCTGGACAGTCATGCATAGGTAATTTACCCTTCAGAAGGTCAAAATGGTGTGTTGTGTGTCATGGTACCTCACATCACATTCCATGTAGGATGGGCTTGCCCTATATGATGTTAGTGGGCTGGCACAGACAGTGCAGGTCATGACCAGGGTTGAGGTTAGTCATCAGATGACCACAAAAGCATGTATCAATGCTTTAGTTGTGTGTAGCATGTGACATGGACACATGTTATATTTTGACTCTTGATGTAGGCTTGTGCTAGAGGTCAACGTAATGTGTATCAAGCTGACAGTTATCTCAAACTTCCAGTTGCAATCTATTTCTACATCTATTGCATCCATACAGGCCGACGCCCATCAGAAGAAGGCTGTTTGGAGAGCCATCACCCGGAAGGTGTGGATCCTGGAGGTCTACAACCAATGTAGTGCCTACTGGAGGAAGAGGTGTGAGGAGCTGTGGCGCTGGACC
This sequence comes from Calotriton arnoldi, assembly GCA_963921515.1. Classification (NCBI taxonomy): domain Eukaryota; kingdom Metazoa; phylum Chordata; class Amphibia; order Caudata; family Salamandridae; genus Calotriton; species Calotriton arnoldi. The sequence continues at coordinate 170,890 of CAWUFW010019377.1, forward strand.
CACAAGACCATGGAGGTACAGCTGAGGAGGTTCACACAGTATGGAAGGGGCGTGCGCCGGACCCTTTCCCCCCTGATGGCCCGCAAGCTGGCGGTGGCCTACCTGGACCTTGATGGGAAGTTGAGGGCCCAACAGCAGCGACAAGGGGGTGAGTCCTGGGCACAGTCATACATGTGATATTGCCAAATTTGAGTGTTACAGACAAGCATTTTACCAACCATATTGGTGGTGGCTCATGTGCCACACACAAGATGAGTCATTCTTAGTTTAAGTGTGGTAGTAGGTGCATGCTGCTGTGCTGTGCCTATTGTCTTTCTGACCTGGAAGTCATCTGAGTCCTGTCCACATCCAATTCTCTCCTTTTGAGCAGACACCTGGCTGAGTGAAGTGAGTAGTCATCTCATGTTCTCAGTAAATCTGGGTTACAATTGTACCACACAGGGAACTGGTAATCCTTGTGTGATGAGTGATATTCCCTCACTGCTGTGTCTCATGTGATGCTGTTCCTATTGCATGTGACATGACATAGAGTTCACATTACATGCAGTGACTGTACAACAGTTCCCATTGGTAAGTACTGGTCGTACGGTGAAATGAGAGTGCAAATATCGCTGGTATCATAAGCATTAGTGCCTACAAGTTGGCCAGTGTGCATTTGCCAGATGATGGTTCATCTGCAATAGTGATTAATTTTTAATACACTCATTCACTAATTGGTGAGATGTAGAACTGTGGGGATTCTATGTGAGTGTCTACACTGATCCTTGCAAGGCAATCTGAGTATGCAATGCCAAAGAGTGGTGTGATGTGCCTGAACGTTGAGACTCTAGTGAACCCACATCTTCATGTCAGAGATGTTCAGGGACACTCAAAACCTTCAAAGGTACATTGGCTAGTGAATGTACAATCTAGGACTAGCATCATCACCTGCACAAACCAGGATTGGGGATGTTCATATGGATATATGGAGTGTTGTACTGTGGGAATTCAGAGTATCTATCTCCCACATGTTTGTACCTCAATGTTTATAGGGAACTTCATCTGTTAAATGTGATACATAGCTAAACTCCATGTGTCCAGCTATCTTTTTACTTTTCAGCTAGAGGACATATGATGTAATTTGGTGTGCAAAGTGTCATCAGTGTGCAATGAGCATTTGCATGTGACATGATGTCTGCCACAACAGTAACTGATGCTACATTGGTGTTCAACTTGACCTTCATGACATCATGATGTGTTATGAGTAATAGTTATATTTGTTTGATTTTGGGGCTTGTTTGAGCATTTTGTAAATCTTACACTTGGATCGATCCTATCTCTGTACAATGGTATACAACAAGTGCCAAAGTATGCAAGGCGATCAACTATCCTAGTATGGACATAAAGATGGAGTGTAGATAATGCCATCAGTGCATTTGGAAGTGTCTGGGGTTATGAAATGAATGGACCCAGGGGTGTGGGGAGTACCCCAGAGAACATCAGCCAAAGCTCATCCTCATCTGAGTCATCCTCCAGTGGACACTCTCGAGTGGTGGAGGACCCAACTGGATCAGTTTCACCTTTATCCTTGTCTGCCACCCCCAGTTCCATTACCACGCTTCCTGTTGTCCCTCTACAAGTTGGCCGTTCCTGCTCCCCTAAGAAGGGAGCAGTCTCCTTCTCTCTAAGCACCTCAGACCCTTCCCTTGTTAGCCCTGCTGCCCTGAGTGAGGAGGCTATTGACCTATGCAGTGCTGAATGCCATTCAGGGGCAAAACACCCAGCTGACCCAGATGGTCCACCCAGCCCAACCTTCCACCCCCCTCCTGCCCCTTCCCCACCCACATTCCCTCTTCCAATTCCTATTTCAATCACACTCACACCTAAGCATGCACATACTACATCAGACACAAACATCCTACACAAATGCAAGACTTCAAAAAAACTCAAACATACATGTACACAGCAGATACTTACCTCCCTCACCACCCTCACCACTCCCAGCATACCCACAGGCACCACAGCAACACATACAGAGTCCTCCACAGACTAAACCACACCTGCAGACACCACAGCAATACACACTGCCCCTTCCACAGACACAGCCATACCGGCAAACACCATGCCAACGCACCCTGACCCCTTCAAAGACACAACCATAACCGCAGACATCACTGCAACATATACTGACCCCTCCACAGACACAACCATACACGCAGACATCCCAGCAACATACATTAACCCCTCCACAGACACAACAATGCCTGCAGACTTTGCTGCAACAGACCCCTCCACAACACCCAGCACATCCACATCACTCCCACTAAAAAAATGCAAACTCACAGTCAACCACACAACAGACATCAACACAACACACAGTGCAGACAGCAGACCTAGCTCACACTTCTGCTCCCTCTTCCTCCCAATCTGAACTCCATCCTGAACACCCTACCCGTTTTCCCCGTGAATCTCTCTTGTTTGACTTGACCTCACCCCTCTGCAACCTGCCCCCCATCAAAGTCCCCAAAACCCCTCCCACACCCAAACCTATCCCTTTCACTTCCCACTCCACCCCTGAAAAACAGCCTCCCCACTCCCCTGAACCCAGCACAAAAATGAAAAAAAAAAAAAAAATACTCCAAAAGCTAAACCGACCCAAAAACCTCTCAAACACAAGAAGCCCCTTCCCAGAGACAAATCCACCCCTCCCTAAACCTCTGTCCCCCCTTCCCAAGTACCATCTTCGAGGTGCCTGCTATACCCAATGGATACCCCTTTGTGAGTAGCTTTCCTGGCAGTGTCAGCAAGAGCAAGTTTTCCATGGAATAAAACGTTTCCTACTTCTGAAGACATTGGTTCTGCCATTACTTTTCTAACTATTTGATGTTATTGTATAGTTAGTGATCTGTGAGTACATTTGTGTTTGTTTCTTCCCTGATTGCTGATCCAGTTGAAGTGGTTAGTATGATGTGCCCTTGGAGCCAGTGCTGTAGATAAACAGGGCAAGGGGAAATGTTGGATGGATGTCTATGTGGGATGACATCCAAATGGGGCAGACATTGCATTGGGTGACATGGTATGTGGTAAGTATATCAGCTTGACCGAGCTACAGTCTTTAAGGTTGCACTTCTCTCTATGATGTAGGTTGGATATCGGTTCAATGTGTTGAAGTTAGATATTTGTGTATCCACACATGGAGAGTGTCAACTTGTCATACCTTAGTGGAGTTCTGCATGGACATGTGTCCATTTTGCTGTGTGTACCTTACAGCTACTTTAGCTAGGTGTGTGCCACATGCTGTTAGTGCAGTGTTTGCTTTCATAAGTTACCCACTGCATGGCACTTGGTTCTGCTATTGGTTGTCCCTGGTCCAGTGCACATGGGGTTTATCAGACGTGTGCAAAATGTACTGTGCCCCACAGCCCAAGCCTTTCAGGGTTCCCCCGCTAGAGACATCGCTATCCTGCAGAGGGTGTTTCCATTGTGCCCTTAGAATGGTTCTCACACTGATTCTATGCAATTCCATTGACTGTCATTGCCTTTTCATGTTGGTGATGTGCGAGAGTCCAATTAAGAGTTTTAGCAGAGAAGGTGTGTTTGACTTTCCTGACACATTCATACAGATATTTCTTTTACAACAAAACAGGACACGGGATGTGTGCAATGTGAGTATGTCACATTGACTATAGCAACTTGGTTAGAGTTGGAGTGCCAGGGCCTCATGGTAGTTGTAGTCACTTCAATCTCACTTTAGAAACACTTGGCTAATGGAAACCTGCATGATGAGTGAACTTCAGTAGTGACATTACAGAGAGTGAGAAGGGGCAAAAGGAGTCCAGCAGCTTATTTAGAGTTGGAGTGACTAGGCCTGACACATCCATACAGATATTTCTTTGACATCAAAACAGGACCTGGGATGTGTGCAAAGTGAGTGTCACAGCCACTATAGCATCTTGGTTAGAGTTGGAGTGACAAGGCCTCATGGTAGTTGTAGCCACTTCAATGTCAATTTCCCAACACTTGAGAAATGGCAAGCTGCATGACTAGTGAAGATCATTAGTAACATGAGACAAATTTGAAAGGCAAAAGATGTGTGACAGACATTTACAGGTGTGATATTGTTGAGGAGGTGCTGTTGTAGAACACAAAATAATGGACACATCACTATCACTGTATATAAATTCCAACAACATGTCAATATGTGTACAGTGTAACTGTGCAGTACCAATGTTTTGGCCTAGGAGGGCTTCCTACAGATATAGTTTTGATGATTGTTATGAAACAATACCAGACAGGGTCCCTGTATATGTGCAAATTACTTAGGGACCACAACTCCCTTGCCTTGTCCATGGCAGAGCATTGTTTTGCAGAGGAGTCTATGGCAACAGGTAGTTGTATGACATACTGCCAATTTCGTCCGCTACAGACTCGGTTTTGAACATGGTCGAGCAGGTGGAGCAGCTGCAGGACATGTTCGATGGGCTTCATGACAGTAGAAGACTAGTAGAGGTGAGTTTCAACCTTATATCCCTCCCTTTCAGCAGTCTCAGATGTGTTGGTTGGACCTCCACAGTCATGCTTGCTGTAAAGCAACTCGTAACTGGGCAATGTAATGTAAATTATATACATATGATTCAAATAAATGTTTTTATTTTAAAAATTATTTAAATATGTGTTCGTAAAATTACATTTTTATTTTTATGTATATATTATTTTTAATTGTATTTGTTTTACAAATGTTTAAAATATTTGTAATATTTTTAAAATTTGGAAAATTTAGAAATTTAAATTTTTATTAAACATCAAGGGAAATTTAGAAATATAAATGTACATTTATTTAATTTTTGTAAGAAGAGACAAATTCAAAGTTTATTGACAATTGAATTTTGTTTTAAAATATTGTAATTTATAATATGTAGTTTTTTTATTTTAGTTTTTTTTAAATGTTTTTAACAATTTTTAGGAAATGTTTGTGTTAAATGTTTAAATTAAAAAAATGTATATTTTTATATTTTTAGTTTTTTTTCATAGGGGCACATTACGATGGCGGGCGGAAGCACCACCGCCGTGCTGGCGGATGCAAAAACCACCAGTTACCGCCGGCACGCAGCAGTCCACACGCCCGTCCAATTACGATGCGAAAAGTAGGACAAACACCGCCGGCAAGCCAGCAACACCGTCCGCCATCAAAGTGCACCCGTACATGTAGCGGCGCAGCCCAACTGACACACACCGTCCGACGAAACACGTCCCGCCCGGCGCATAAATTACGATGCCGCAAACAAACGGCTCCCACGGCCAAGAGATACCGTACGACAAACCGAAGCGGTAACACGGATGCCGAGCACGGACAACGAAGAAGCGGCTCCCCGAGCATGAATCCAGCACTGCAGGCACTCCCCATGCTTCTGCTGATGCACCACCAAGGACGCAACGTACCGCGGAGACGCAGGTAGGCACACACACAACAAGTGCACGCAAACAGCGCACACAGTGCAAGGGCGGAAAAAGCGGACAACCCCCACCAGCGCGTGTACACAACACATCCACCATTGCATCCACATATGACACACAGGCCAAATCGTAACATCGCGGAACACATGTGTACACACCACCTGGGACTAGTAACCAACCACCCCGTCACGGCCCCAAAGCGCCGATGACGCCGCCACACATGCGCACAACGCAGAGGCCAACCGCAGCGCCATGCATGCGTCGCACACAGACACAGGGACACAACCAAGCAGCACACACATCAGCCCCACCCCGAACGCACATGACACGTGACAGGCCGGCCACAGACATGTCCTCAACGCCCAATTCACGGACAACACCCAACGCCACACAACCGACGCACACATGTCAGTGAAGACACGCAACAGCAGGACACACCCCAGTGTAACAAACATGGCGTAGCACACAGCGGCGGCAACACCAACTAGGAGAAGCAGGGCCCCTTCGGGAAGAGGAACGCCAGTACCACACAGAAACACCCATACCACCCTGCACATATGAACAAGACATATAAAACGGAACACCAAAGAGCCCGGGGACCGACAACAGGTGGCCCAAGAATAACATTCACACACAAGGCCCAACGCAGAGCGGAAAGGCAGCCTGCCGCCCACACAAGGGAGAGCAGACAGCACTGAATGACCTTCCATTCCAACTCCGAAACCACAGCCCTACGACAGAAGCCGGTGAATACAGCCATTGTCCAAGAATAGACCAACACAGGCATGCCGGGGAGACCGACCACAGGGCAGATAGCGCATATCACAGAAGCACACAACGGACGGGGAAGAAAGAAGAAAACACTCCCCCATGTCGGCCACATGCAAGTTAATTGGAAGGAGTCACACATCACTGACCTTGAACTGTCTGAGAAGCATGTGGGAAGAGGGCCCGTGTCCTCCAAACAAGCCAACAGAACACAAGTCCTGTCTCCCTACGACTACACAGAGCTCACAGCAACCTCGGAGCGTGCACATTGCAGACTGCACACACAGCCGGAGCACGCCACCACAACGCACCGCTGCGAAATGGCAACCGCAACACACCTACCCAACTACGCCGAACAGCTCAAGCTGTACAAAACCAACCTGTTCCATACATTGGGATGCGATCTCCTGTCCCTGCTGAACGTAAGTTACCGACTGACTTACCGCATCACATTGTTCAGCTGCGTCATGCCCGTCTTCTACTGTCGGAGGTGTCCCTACCAGCATCCCGTCGAGATATGCCTCTCCAACCCGGCATGTCTGAAGGCGGACCTGCTACCACTACTCCTCTCTCTGGACGCACACGACAGGGCCTGCTCTGCCTATGGGGGCATGGCGTATGTGGCCAACATCGCACCCGCACTGAAATGGGACCACTGTGCCTCCACACGACGGATCATCGAGAACAGCTACATCGAATGTCACCCAGCATGCCCCATCATGGTCCTCCAAGGGACAACTTACGAACAACACCTTGACAGCCACCATCCGCTTCATTGGCTGGCAAACATGTACACCACCAATGACATGGAAGCCCTGCTGGACGGCATCGCATACCTGACAACCTGTAAATACGTCGGACCACAACGCAGGTTCCCCGAGTGACCTATGATGTCCAACCCCGCACCCATGCTTAGCTTCCGCACGGACTGGCCAGTCACCACCACAACAGCCATACCAAACGACCGGCAACTGTAACCACACCATCAACGACATCGCCATGACATCGGATATGACCGGGACATGCACACTGTTCCCCATCACATCCAGGAACACCGCATGCATCGTGGGAGGCAGTGGCATGGGGTCTGTGTATCGCACCCACATGGACGGAACTGCACGAACAACCAGGACACGACATGGATCCAGCGCCCATGGACACACACACCGCTCAGTGGACATGAATAGGTCGCCTGGAGTCTGTGGGTGCTGCACCCCTCCCACCCCCGCCCCGGGAATCCCATACCAGGACCTTTGCATGGACGACAAGTGCATACAACAACAACACGACCCCAGTGACTGTGACATGTCCAGTAACCACCACAGTGCAACAACAAGTGGCACGCCGCTGCATGCACGCAAGCACATGCCCTGATGTTATCTCACATGCACGCGTGCATGAGGAACAACCGCAGCAAACCTGTCACATGGAACTGAGATGGACTGTGCCCATGATGCCAAGCGGTCTGGTAGGCTACATGTATACCGTCTGTGTCAAAGTCCGCAGCTCCGCAGCTATACGTAAATGTACATTAGCACAGCCTTGGCCAAGCAGATGTCACTCTGAAGCCCACATCCCACATGCAACAGCCAATCACATGTAACCCCACACCCTATCCCATTTGCAATCATGCTCAGTATATCCTCAACATGTATTCCGCTGCCAGTAGTGTCCACTATACTGCATCACAGAGGACAGAAGACTCAATATAATGTTTGAAACCAAAACTGTCTCCGCTGACTCATTTCACAAGTACGAATGAGAGAGGATGAGAGTATGTGAAGTACACGGCAGTCGTGACATGACCATGTAGTCCACTGGTATTGGATGTCAACGCAAATGAGTAGCACTACTGTGGAAGACACACATGTGTCGTGTGAAGTCGTATGGACGCAGTGCTCAGGTGGGTGGGTGCGACGGGTAGATGCGCACATGCCAAGTTGGAGCACGCCGTGTTGGGAGGGGTCATGAACAGTACACCACCGCTTCCCTGGGCATTGTGAGAGGACACCTGTCGGGGGAGTGAACACGTGTGTGCACAGCAGCCGGGCACACGTACAAAGCGGTACCAGGCGCACCTCAGCCCACCCTCTGTGGACAAGCTGGATCCTGTTGTGCGCCCACCATGCCCCTTGACAAGGCACACACAGCCCCAGTCGACCAGGTGTAACCCCAACATAGTCAATCCGCACAGGCGATACAGGGCACGGGATGGCAGTGGAGCATGGTGTGTGAGAGGTCTCCTCGCGCTCCTCCTGGTCATATCACGCAGGCAATAGAACCTCAACGTCTAGCATGGCACAAGTCAAATGGAAGTGTAGGGGGGACGCACCACAGCACGAGCAGCACTGACGTCACAGGAGGTGGCTCGCACCATCCCATCCATTGCCCATCATACCAACCACGCCACATGCCATTGCGACTAAGTGCAAGCGCGTGCGCCACCACCCCGAGCCCTCCCCAGAGAGGCCAAAGAGTGAATGTGTGGGCCATCAGCCACAGACGGACGCGGCCTGGCCGCAAGGGCAGCCACAGCCACTGGGTGTCGCAGGTGGCGGATCCGGAAGGCGAAGACTGTGATGCATAGTCCATGCAGGCCGGGTCTCCATTTGGGGCACCACGCAGGTGGACGGCGTCCCGCAACACATCATACCGTGAGACAGCCCACTCGTGCGACTGGACCCACACATACACTCCTTGCACTCTCTGGTGCGAGCTTGGGGCTGCCTGTGCAGGCGCTAGCCTCGCAGGTGAGCATGCATATTGGGGGAGCGAGGGGAGGACATGAGGGCTGGGGCGAAGATGACTGTATCACTGTCAGTAAGTACAAGGGATGACCCAGATGTGGAAAGGAAGAGACGTGTCCCGTGTGTACTGCAACTAGTCGCCAATACAACTACCCCCCCATGTCCGGAATGTAAGCCCGCACCTAGGCCCGCCCATCCGCCACATCGAACATACCACCAGCACGACAACCTTCCCATTCGAAACACTGACTGGGGGTGGCGACCAGTGTACAATCATGTGTAGCCTACCCACGCGTACATGTGGGCCCTCCATGATCCATGTCACCTGCGGCAAAGTCATGACATGCGCAATGAGGGAAGTGAGGAGAGCTGTCCGCCCCACGCGCAGAAGGTGCATCAGCTCCACAGACCCAGCAGCGAGTCCAGCAGGGGTCACATGTGCAGGGGCAGCTGTGCCTGGTGTGAAGGCAAATGCATATAGACAGCACATCGACCAATGTGTAGTCTGCCCACATCTACAGTCCATCATCATGCGGACATAGGAATTGAACACAGGGCAACACATCTTCAGTTGGTGCACCCACCGTGACCAACAATGCGCAATCATCGACGTACCCGCCCTGTGCATGGCCCCCCACCCAACGGAGGCACATCCAGTGCCACCATCCCACACACACAAGCCTTCCACGGAACATGCTGTGTCCAATGGTCAGTACAGAGTCAGCGCCCATCTGGTGGATCCTGAACAGGAGACACATGCACACACATGCCAGCTCCCACTATGTACGACTGCCACCTGGCACGTGCAATGTAACCTCTCACCTGTGACGTGTGACTGCAAGCACACAGCCGTCTTGGCATGGGGCTGTCAATGTGGACACCTGTCAATGTTTCGGGAGGTGTGATCCGTACAGTGCTGTACATAGGGTGCAGTGCTGACACCTACTACTGTCTCATATCCCCTCGTGCCACAGGTCCCACTTGTTTTGGCCGCTCAGCCTGTGCCCACATCGTCGTCGTCGTGTGCCATACTCATCCAGCCGCGGAAGCAGTTCCATGCTCAGCAGACATTCATGTTGCCGTGGCGTTGCCGCTTGACGGATATGCAGTCAGTCCCCATCAGCACGCCCCGCAAGTCATTGGGGCCTAGATCCCCATGTGCATGCACATGGCAGTGGTTTGTATCACTAGCCATTGCCATTGTTGGGAGACCTGTGTAAGTGTATTGTGGCCGTGCCGTCCCAGCTTGACAGCTGGGCTGTGGCTCATGTGCTTGCTCAGTCATGTCAGTGATGTGTATGCGAAATTGCTATGTGTCGTGTTGCATTGACATGTGTCCTCTGCCATTGTCCCTAGGCGGAGACCGAACATTGACCGCCCATACCAATTGCTGGCGGACATGGACGATACAGAGGTGATTAGGAAGTTTCGGCTGGACAGGCCAACCCTGCATCGACTGTGTGCCATGTTAGAACCCCATCTCCGTCCCCGCAGGGTGTATCCGACTGCTGTCACCCCCACGGCTAAGGTGATGGCCGCCATGCATTTCTTCGCCACTGGGTCATTCCAGCACACAGTGGGCATTGGAGGAGGGATGTCCCAGCCCATGTTCAGCAAGGTGCTGAGGGATGTACTGGCAGCCATGATGCTGTACCGAAACAGGTACATCCGCTTCCCCAGGGCTCGTGAATTGGCGGCAGTGAAGGGTGCATTCTATGCCCTTGGCAGAATCCCACACGTCGTTGGAGCCATTGACTGCACACATGTCGGCCTTGTTCCACCACAGGCCACTGAGCACCTGTACCGCAACAGGAAGCACACGCACTCCCTGAATGTGCAAGTGGTGTGCCTTGCGGACATGGTGATCACCCACGTGTGTGCAAAGTTCCCAGGCTCGGCCCATGACGCACACATAATGCGCAACAGCATCTTGCCACGACTGATGTCCAATATGCAACAGGATCGTGCCTGTATTGTCGGTGAGTATGTGGAGTGGTGTAGCGTGCTGGTTGTGCGATGCTGTCCCCTGTCCAGTTGGAATTAGCAACGGTTCTCTGTGTCCCTCACACCCAGGTGACTCTGCGTATCCGAATGGGGCATGGCTGCTCAGTCCATTGAGGAATCCTCGCACCCCAGCAGACGATCGCTACAATGAGGCACATGGGAGGACCAGACGTGTGGTCGAGCGTACCTTTGGCCTCCTCAAGTCCAGGTTCAGGTGCCTGGACCGCACCGGGGTGCGTTGGCGTACTCCCCACAGAAGGTGTGCCAGATAGTGGTGGCGTGCTGCATGCTGCACAATCTGGCCATTCGGAAGCAGATCACCCTCATCGTGGATGACGGAGATCAACCAGGGCCCCAGCCCGCAGACCAGGACAGCTCGAGTGAGGAGGACAGCGGAGAGGAGGAAGCTGGTAATGTGCGGCAGCAGCTCATCGCCCGCTACTTCACTTGACGGTGAGTGTCCATGTACGACGGCTGATGTGGCTGTATCTGTGCAGGTGTGTGTGTGCTGTGTCAGGGTGGCCGTTTGTTCACTGCGTGCTGTGTGTCAACGCTCCATGGCCAGGGTAGTATGCCACTGTTGGTGGCTGTGGCATTGTGCCCTATTGCTCTGTGCGATGTGTGTACATTGCTTGTAGTTGTTGACATGTACTGTGTGATGGGTGTGTGACACACTCATTGAATGTGCTCCTGTTCTGTCTCCCACCCCTAGGTCCCTACAGGCCCTCCGGATTCAATTGCCATGCCACGCATCAGGTGCCTTTCCGCCCAAGGTGGCCGTTGTATTCCGTACAATTAAAACACAGGGCACAAACAGCAGTTAGTGAAAAAGGTGCATTTATTACAAACTGTGACATGTGATTGTGTGTAAGGTGATGACAAAAGTGGTGCGTGCAGTGACAATGAGCTGTCGGTCATGGCTGCGTGATGATCAGGGTGTACCCACTGGTTCTATGTCCATAGTCCAACACACACATGCCATCCAGATGGCTGTGTGGAGTGGGATCGTAGTCCAAGTCAATGCAGTGGCTGGTCAAGGAAGGCTGGCGGAAGGCTGGCTGGCTGCCTCACTTGCGGCTGGAGCGTGCGAAGTCCTCCCGGGAGATCTGTTTCCTCTTCGGACGGCCCCTTCCACGTTTGCGAGGGGGTGCCTGCTTGCGACATGCTGGTGGTTGAGGTGTGCTCACTGGCTGTGGACGCAGGGGAACTGGACACTGCTGCTCCACCCTGCGCCCCGGCAGGTGGTGGCGGAGGGGAGCTGCTGTCCCTGGCTGTGACCTCACCGCCACCACCAGCTGTCCCATGAGGTCCACGATTTGGCCCATACGGGCGTCCATGGACCTCAGCACCCCCAGCACCTCACGCGTGTCTGAAGCAGACCGGACCCATTGTCCTTGGGCCTCTTCATAGGCCCCAAGGACTCTGGCCATGTGAGGCAGGGCATGGCTCCCAGGGGAGGCTGGCGTTTCCCTGACCCTGCTCCTCCTACCAGTCCTGCTGCCACCGGCCTGCCCACTAGCCACGTTGCTCACCACGGTCCTCGCTGTGGCTCCCAGGGTGGATCCAGTCGGCCGGGCCACCACCTGCGCTGGGGCTGGTGCCAGCGAAGACGTGGCGGTGGTGGCAGCGGTGGTGGTCGGTGCGGCGATGGTGGCGGTTGCGGCAGTGGTAGTGGCCACAATGACCGTGGGTGTGGCCGCAACGACAGTGGCAGCAGGGGGCTGGGAATGTTCAGCAGCCCTGGATGATGGGTTGGTGGGTAGGAGGGGTCCTGGGGAGCGGCTGGGCCCTGCCACACCAGATGGGCCTGCTTGGTGGTCCGTGTCCGAAGAGGAGGACAGATCCTCCAGATCCGTGTGTCCTCGTTGGGGGCTTGTAGGCTGGCTGTGCTGGCTGCTGGCTCCATCCCCAGCATCCAGCAGTTCGTCACCTGTGGAGAGAATGAGATTTGTTATTGTGTTGCACCTGGCGAAGTATGTATTTGTCGTCTGACATTGACAGTTCGTGCAATCTCGTACATGGGTTTCCCGGAGGCGTGTGTGTGGCTGTAGCATCTGTAGTTGTGTGTGCTTGGCAATGGGACTGTGTGCTGTGCACATGTGGCATGGGACGGATTGGCCATGCCGATGGGTGTGTTGCTGTGCCCCTACTTATTGTGACTCTGGTGTATGCGGGCTCCTGGCCCATCCTGGGTCTGGTTTGTACTTTGCTTTTGGGGTTCAAATGGAACGCTTAGGAACGCATATGGCAACATGGGGGCCATGCCCCAGATTCGCATTTGGGTGGGAATATGCTTTTGGGGTTCAAATGGAACGCTTAGGAACGCATATGGCAACATGGGGGCCATGCCCCAGATTCGCATTTGGGTGGGAATATGCTTTTGGGGTTCAAATGGAATGCTTAGGAACGCATATGGCAACATGGGGGCCATGCCCCAGATTCGCATTTGGGAGGGAATATGCTTTTGGGGTACATGCTGTGAGCCATGGGTGCCGAACGTGACATGTGTTGTGGCAGCATGACAGTGCATGGTTTGAGGTGTGTGCATGCTTGACATGGCCTGCATATTTGCTGTCTGTTGTGATTACTGGACATGGCATTGGACGCATCGTTATGAGTGAGTGATAGTTGTGTGCCAGCCAACGTATTGCAGTTGTCTCATCTCCTTGGTGTGCGTGCTGCCCTGTGCCATGTGCATCACTGCAGTGCTCGGGGGTGGGTGTGGCCCATGTTGTGTGTTGTTGCTCACAGTGTGGCGTGCGCTTCATTGACTTCTGGCACATGGTTGGTCATGGGCATGTATCTTAGCGTGACTGCTGTATGTGTGGCAGCTGTGCGGATGACATGCCTTTCATGAGACTGGGGCTGACGGATGGGATGGATGGTATGTTGTTTGTGCATGGTGTGTCTGTGAGTTTGATGGGTTCAGTGGTGTTCGTGTGCATTTATGATGTTCCGCTCTGTTGCGTCTAGTGTTGTTTGTCTTACATAGGCGTAGTTGTGGGGTGTGTGGTTGACAGGCAGTAGGGGCTACATGGACAGGACTTCAATGGTGTTTCGGTTGTGTGTGATGAGTTGCACAGTGGCTGCCGTGTGGGACTATATTCAGTGTGGCTTGTGCATGCAGACGTGGCTCCTTGGGTGTTGCTATGTCTGTGATGGGTCATGTGGGGTGTGAGTCTGTTGTTCATGTCCGTGTGCACATTGTTCACTTGTTCGTGACGGTGGGCGGTGCTGCGTGTTCGTCTGCTACGTGACATGTCCCATGTGTTGGTCGTGTTATGGTCCTCATGCCTCCAGTAATCCAGCCCTGTCCAGTTTCCCACCTGCAAGTTGTTCGTGCGTGCACTGTACTGGATGCCACATGGCTCTAAGCGGGGGTGCTCCATGTTGCAGGTCTGTGGGGGTGGGGGGGTGTTGTGGGTCGTGGGGGTGGCTGGACACCCACTGACACCGATTGCTGTGGACCGTGATGTCTGCCTTTCGGCTGTCGTTGTGCACTGCGGTGGCTGACACGTGGCTGTGGGGTGTGGGGGATGCTCCTCCTTGCTGTGCTGTGGGACTGGGGCCTGGTGTGTGTTGTACTTGGGCTGTCCACCGTCCCACCCACTGCACTTTGTGTTCCTGCCACTTACCTGTTACTTGTCGGTTAGTGCAGCTGTGGCGGACACATGGGTGTGGTGGGTGCTCGTTGTGGCGCTTCTGGCATATTTGGGGACCTGTTGGTGGTTACGTGGCTGGCTGAGTGTACACATGTCCCCACGCATCTTACAGTTGTTCGGTTTGGGCTGTGTGTGGTGGTGTCTGTTGCATGTGTGTGTGATGTGTTGTGTATTGTGTGCTGGACATGGGGGTGTTTGTCCCTGGGAGCTGTGGCATGGTAGTTGTGCATGTGAGTACATAGCGGTGTGCTGGTATACATTAGTTTGTACTTACCAGCCTCCACTCCCCCTGCTAATCCGGCGAGGATCTCCGGATGTATTACGACTCGCACCTTCTCCTCCCACGCTTTGAAGGTCTTAAAGAGCGCGGGATTCCCTCCGCCAGTGACGGCAGCCAGCTCTCTGTTTTTGCCCTCCTTCTTCTTGACCAGGCTCTTTACGTCATTCCAACGTTTGTTAATTTCTACTCTGTTCCTGGGCAGGGTCCCGACTGCATTGACCTGGTCTACGATCCGGTTCCACATTCTGTTTCTGGTGGCTAGTGGTGTGTGCTGGACCATGTTCCCATAGATTTGTGGGTACACCTTGATGATCTCGTCGACCATGACCGTCAGCTCCACGGGCGTGAACTTGGGCATTCTTTGTGGTGCCATGGTGTTTGTGGTGCTGGTGCGGTGTGTGTTGTGTAATGTGCAGGGGGTTTGTGGTGCCGGTGTTTGGTGGTGGTGGTGGTGGTGGTGGTGTTTGGTGGTGGTGGTGGTGGTGGTGGTGGTTGTGATGTGTGCGTTTCTGTGGTGTGCTGCTGTCCTTGCTGTGTCACTGTGTCCTCTCCTCTCCTCTCTGGTTTGCAATGTAGCAAGGGGTTGTGGTCTGTGGGAGTGCTGCTTTTGTACTCACCTATGTGGGTGTGTCCTCATGGTCTGTTGTTTTCAGGTGTGTTGTGTCTGGGGTTCTGGCCTTTGTATTTTTTGTTTGTCCGGGGGGTGTTTTCGGGATGTGTACTGTGCTTGTGTATTTGTGCGTGCCTTGCTGTGTGGACTTGTTGGCCATGTTGTGTGCTATTGGTTTTGTGTGCGGATGGTTTCTGTGCAGGTACGTTGGCGCCATGGCTTCTGCCGTGTCGATTCTCATCGGCGTTGTTTGCGCTGGCGGGCGGTATATTTGTGGTTTTTCCGCGCTCATGTCGGTGCGATCGTAATTTCACGTGCGGTGTGTCGGCCGTGAGGGCGGGCGGTTTTGTGTTGTCGTGCGTGTTTCCGTCCGTGGCGGGCGGTTTGACTCCGACTCGGACGTTGGCGGGCGGTATTTTGTGTGCTTTTTCCGCCGATGGCGGTTTTCGGTTTGTGTAATCGTAATGGCGTGGTCGGTGTTCAGACGGTGTGTGCGGGCGGATTTTTGCCGCTTCCATGCCTGGCGGATTTATTTACGCCGGGTATCGTAATGGGCCCCTTAATTATCAATTAAACAATTATTAATAATTAAAAACACATTTAAAAAGGTCAAAATTAATGTACTAACCAAACGTTACAGCTATAAAACCTAAATCCCCAAACAAAATATAAACAAACAATTACCAAAAATATTTATCAAATACATGAATAATAATGATCAAGTAATGATTAATTAATTTAAACTAAATTACTTTTCACCCTCTACCCCAATAAACACCAAAACACGCACCTAAAAATATTTACACACTTTCCATAACTAATTTTGCATTAATAAATTAATATCAATTAAAAACAAATCATTATTTTTTTTTTATTTTTTTTTACTTCCAACCATTTACCACTATAAACCCCACAACTCACACATCAAAATAATTACACAATTGCCATATTTAAATTTTAATTAATTACTTAGCATTAATTAACAAATAATTAATTAATTATAAATAAATTACCTCCCACCATATTCCCCTATAAATGCTACCACCAATTTCTTAAAACTTGACACAATTAACATAATTAATTAACAATTAAATAATTAATAACAATTAACAAGGAAAATATAAATAATTATTAATAAATTAATTCACACAATTAACACTATAAAATAAAATTAAATAAATATATTAAAAATATTAATAAATGCACGCACAACCCGCTCCTAAAAAAATAACACAATTAACATAATTACCAATTAATTAATAATAATTAACAACCAATTAATAGATAATTAATAATAAATTAATTCCCACAATTAACAATATAAAATATTAAATACATAAATATTATTTAATAAAAAAAATTAATAATTTGATTGTAATTACATTACTTCCCACCCTATTCCCCTATAAACCCACAATCCACTCCTAAAAAAATTACACTATTAACATATTTACCAACTAATTAATGAATAAAAATTAACAGCTAATTATTAATTAATTGATAATAAATTAATTCCCACAATTAACACTATAAAATCAAAATTCAATAAATACTAATAAATAAAAAATTATATTCAATTTATTATAATTAAATTACTTCCCACCCTATTCCCCTATAAACCCACAACCCGCTACGGAACTAGAACGCAAATTTTAATTAAAATAAAATTAATAACTTCTAAAGAATTAACACAAATATTAAAAAACAAATGCAGCACATACATTTAAAATACATACTAAAATACATAACACTAACTAAAAAAACGATATTTTTAACAACTATCGGGCTCATTACGATGGCGGGCGGAGGTACCTCCGTGGTGCTGGCAGTGGCG